>CM053626.1:225827202-225860996 GCA_028646595.1 Phalanger gymnotis
AAAAAAATAGATGTTCAAAAGTAAAAAAAAAATAAGAGATATTGGATAAGTTAACCACTTATCTCTTCTAATTTACTAAAATTAATTTTTTACCCATATGGAAAACATTCCCATATAATCATACAAAATACATTTTGAAGATATATCTTTTTCTTATCATTTATCATATCTTATCATAAGATATCATTTATCATACCTTATCATATCTTATCTTATCATATCTTATCTTATCACAAGACATCGCTTATCATATCTTATCATAAGAAATGTGTTTGAAGGAAAAAAAAATTCTTTATTTCCCCGTCGCTTTAATCATGTATTAAAAGACCTGTATCTGTCACTAAACTAAGGCATATTCGTTTGAGTGGAGGGATGAAGTGCTACTTTAAGATATCAGTGCCCTCAGTTGAAGTCCAATTCATACTATGATATTTATATATCTGTGTCTTAATTTATATTGAAATGATTTTTTTTAAATTAACCTCATTTTTTAATATATTGGCATGGTCTGGCTAGATGTTGCAATGTATAGAGCACCAGGCTTGCCATCAGGAAGATCTGAGTTCAAATTTGGCGTTAGACACTTACTAGCTATGTGACCCAGCACAAGTCACTTAACCCTTATTTTCTTCAGTTCCTCATCTGTAAAATGGGGATACACTGGAGAAGGAAATGGAATATATATCATTGCTGAGGAAACCCATAAACAATAGCCATAGGGTTCATGTAAATTGAGACATGACTGAACAATAATAAACGTCATGATGTGGAATGGTGATTATTCATAAATTCAGACCCTGCTGATTTCACATTCATAATAAGTAAGGGAATGAGCTGGAGTTTATCTTTAAAAATGAAAAAGGATTTGATTTTAAAAATAGTCTAAATAATATTTCAATGGTAGCATTTGACCTGAAATGTTTGAAACACTATAGGAGTAAACATTTACATACAAATAATAAATATGGTCATTTGAAAGTTGTAATATATTCATTAATCAGATTTCCAAAAAATTCCATTAGAAATATGCTTAGCCTAGTTTGAAGTTCTTTACAATCTCATTTATATTAATTTTAATAAGTCTTGTAATTCAGTTTTTTAAATTAATGTTGTTTTGCCCACCATTATTATGAATTAATAGTTTACTTTAGGTAAGGGAAATCAGCATGAACAAATTTAATTAAACACTATGCTAGTTACTCAATCTGCAATGAAAAAAAAATTTTAAGAGCTTGCTAATGTGCCAGTTACTGTGCTAAATGCTAATGATAAAAAGAAAGATAAAAATAATCCCTATCCTCAAGGAGCTCATATGGTAATGGGGCAGACAATATATAAATAACTGGGTATATAAAAAAAATGTATATATAGTAGGTGAGGTGGTAATATCAGAGGTGAAAACACTAGAAGCTGGGATTACTGGGAAAGGCCTCTTGCATTTGAGCTGTGTCTTCTTAAAGGAAGCCAAAGGTGGCAGGTGTGAGAGGGCAGAGCATTCTAGGCATGAGGAAAGGCACTGAGAAGGTAGATGGAGTAGTGTTTAAGGAATTGTAAATAAGTCCATATAGTTGCATCTTAGAATAGGTAGAAGAAAATAAAGTATAGGAAATCTAAAAAGGTAGACAGAGACCATCAATTGGCTTTAATAATATTTAGAAATTTATCAGTATTATTCAATCAAAAGAAAAACATGTGCATTATATACTGAATGTGGTCTAGACCAATAGTATCAAATTCAGATAGAAGCAGATTGCTGAGGCCCGTAAATTGACTTTGGAAACCACAAACTAACATTATCTATGTTTTGTGGTATTTTATTTATTTTATTAAAAATTCTCCCAATTGCATTTTAATCTGGATCAGGTCACACTGGGGAGTTTTGCAAAAACCTGTTACCTCCACATCTTGGATTTGAAGCTTCTGGTCTAGACCATATAAGCTGTGACATTTATTAAAAAGAAAAATATTAAATGGCAGAATCACAGGTACGCTGTAACCATCTGTAAGTGTTTTATTCACATGTCTTCAATTTCACTCACCAAAGTAATTTAACCAAATTATTGTTGAGTGAATTTATATTAATATCAAAAGTAGCTTTTAGGCTGAAATCAGTTATATCCCCTCAACCATGTCCTTCCCCCAAAAAAATCACTTTCATTAGTAACTTAACAAAACCATTATCTGAAGGGATCTTTTGGTGATTAAAAGTTGTAATGAGGACGTGTCATATTTGGACAAAAGTCCTTCTTGGTAAATGGCATGGCCATGTCCCCATAACATGAATTGGAATACAACTCACCAAGCTTTTCTTGTAAGACTGCCATACAGTGGGGAGAAAAATCTGTTTGGTTTATTGAATTGTTGACTCATATTAAGGATTAAGATGGTAAACCATAATGGGGTTCCTTTGATCTTTAGTTTGACTGTTTATTAAGACTAATTACTATTTGAACATACAAATCCACCTAGTTTCTAAACCATGTAAAAGTATTGGGCAAAAATAGTTTACAGTATTAAGAACTATGGCATACTGGGGGAAATGATTGGAATATGGATTTAGGCTCAGTAAGATTAGTCCATATTTGCTCATTTTTAGTAACAATTGTCACCTTGCCACTCAAAGATTGTAGATAGAGTACTGTGCCTTAACCACTAAATGTGTCCATAAAATGAGGCAAGAGATGCTTCTTTATCTCTCATATCAAAATAATCTTTATAGAGCTCCTGCATAGTCACTTTAAAAAATGTTTATCACAATTTGGGGTACTGGTTGAATATTATGTCTATCTTTTATGGAATCATTTCAGAAAATCCAGTGTTATTAGTGTTCTATCTCTGCATGCAATGAATACAGATTTGGGAACAAATGTTTGTATCATATACTAAGGAAGTAAAAACTTGTTGATATGAACCTCAGTGCAATGATTTCTTTAAAAAATCTATTTTAATTATCATAAGAAATAACCTTTTCCAGTCCAATTATGAATCTCTGATTTTGTAAACTAAATTTGATAACATTTGAAAGGACTTCCTGAAAATGGTCTAGGTTTGTTTTGATTTTGTGTTGTGTTGTGTTGTGGTGTGTGTGTGTGTGTGTGTGTGTGTGTGTGTGTATGAGTGTTTAAGCCACCTTTTTGTATGTGTAAAGTTGCTTCTGGATGGAAATCTTTCTTTATGCCTGGAAGCCCAAAGCAAATTTTTATGGTGCAGGGTGTTCATGTTGAAACTCTTTCAAAAAATAAATGATGGAACATTTGTCCCATTTTTAATATGGTAAACAATTGACCTGTAGACTTATGTAAACCATCTAATGTGCAGAGTGTGTGGGGGTTTGGAGACAGAGAGATCCCTGCCGCCAGCTCAAATGATCCTGTCAAATTTTAGCAATCCTGGCAAATTGTAGGAGTATGACACTTAGTTATGACTTTACAGATACTGTACAGATATTTGAAAACCACTGTCTTGAGGCTGCAAAACACTAACCAGTCCAAGCTGTACTTTTGTGTTTTCAGTAGTGATGGAGACAGTTAAGAAAGTCACAAGTAAAATGTTTCTCTCTGCATGTCTCCAATATAGTTTTATTATTATTGTTATTATTAATTTCATTTTATTATTTTATTAATTTTACTATCTCTATTCCTTCATTCCCCCAAACATGAACTCATACATCATTGAGTTCCAAATGGAACATTCAGACAGAAAGATAAACTCCTCTGTGGATAGTTTCCTTGCCTATTGCCACTATTCGTTTTGCTTTTGATTCTTATAATGCATGCGGTGTATCCTTATAACTGTATCTTCTGAAACAATTTGAAAATTTTGATAAAATTTCAACATTCTTCAAATTAACAGTATGGCAATGAAATGTCTATTTTTTTAAAAAAATTTTTCATTTGTGTTAAATCTTGAGGTTCTTTTCAATAAATACCTCTTAAGTTGTACTCTGAATTTGTGAACTTTTGTGATGTACATTTCTCTAATGATGACTAACTGAAGTCATGCTACTTCCTTAAGTTGACTTTGTGACATAAATTTGATCAAAGCATAATTGTTGTTTTCAAAGTTAATAGAAATTCTTTTGATTCACATTTGCTACAGAAAAGTGAAATTTGTTATGTTTTTATGGTGCAGGGTGTTCATGTTGATGTTATAGTTTCACTAATTAGTAAAATGGATAAATTTGTAACAAGTGAAGATTGGATTTGCCCCCCCCCCCATGGATTTTTTCAAAGTTCAGTTCCCTCTGACTAGAGGATTTTGAGCAAAGGCTAGATTACTGTTAATTGGGAACATTGTAGATAGTTTTCATGATTTGGTTAAAGGCTGGATTATGTAACTTCCTAGATCCCTTCTAAATCTAATAACCTCAAGTTGTCTTATCTGTAGCACTATTATATTATTGAATAAATAGGGATACAATATGATAATTAATTGTCATACCTGTATCATCATATTCAGAATTTTTGTTTAATTCTCTTGCCTCTTTGGAATTATCTTCTGAAGTTATCATCCTGTCAATCCTAGGAATTGGTTTTAAGGATCCTAAAAGCCACATAGACCATGAAATTTATTTGTTGCCTAAAGCAATATTATATGCATAATATAAAAGGATCAAAACTACAAACTTTAAATTATGTGTCCATTGTGTTTGCATTTTCACCACTAAAGTCCCATGCTGGTGCCTCAACATGAAATGGAGATGACCCTGGCTTTCAAAGTCTATGCAAATGTATGCCCATAAAACCAGAACTCTTGCAGTTTTCACTATGTTAGAAAGGCTGTGAGTATTGGCCTAGCAAAGTATTCAGTGTGCCTGTTATCCAGGGAGTACAGTGGCTGAGTTTAGAGAGGGTCATTACCAAACTGGCCTTGTAGTGGGTTGTTTTTTTTTTTTTTGGCCACAAAACTTCTCATAACGTTTCAACCCAGTTATAGTGCTGATTTGTATTGGTTGACAAAGTATGTGCACCAATGATGATTAAAATATTAGAGGAAAATATAGTGATTAAAAATATAGGATGTTTTAGGTTATTTGAAGCTGTTTACAAATAAATGAATGTTAGGTTTCTACTTAGTTATGTCATTAAATGTTACTATATAATAATTTTACAGGGTTTGCATCATATTCTTTGAGATATGGCACTTATTTAACATTCACATTCTCTCTTTTTGTCCTTCCATGTTTATAGCAAAAATTGACCAAGAAGCTGAGGAGCACTCATTGACAGCGGCTCATAAATGGTGAGAAGGCTTGCTGTGCTGCACTAAAATATCTCACTTCAGAACAGGTTTGCAAAATGCTTGGTGTCAGACATGCCCAGTGTGTCCATGACATAGCGTATTTCATTCAAAGTAACCGACTAAGACCACCAGTCATTTTTTTAAACACTTAAAAATTAATCTAATATAGTACTGCATTTAAATGCACATTGTTGCTGCTGAATTTTATGTTTTTGGCCCTCACTAGTGTGAGATATCATTACCACAATCTGGGGACCGCTAAGTGGTGCAGTGGATAGGCTGCTGGGCCTGGAGTCAGGAAGACTCATCTTCAGGAGTTTAAATCTGTGTGATTCTGGGCAAGTCACTTAACTTTGTTTACCTCAGTTCCTCATCTGTAAAATGAGCTGGAGAAGGAAATGGTAAACCACTTCATTATCTGTGCCAGGAAAACCCCAAATGAGCTCACAAAGAGTCAGGCACAACTAAAAAAATAACTGAACACCACCGCCACCATATCTAACCAATGTATTGTATCTGGTTCAGTGCTGCAGAGCTGGAGAGGAAGTTTAGAAAAGCAAACAGGAAAAAATGAAAGCAGCAGAAAACAGTACTGCTAAAAAATAGGTAAAGGGTTTGGAGGTTGCAATGTAGTGAGATTTCCATAAAGGTGAATAGAGATATAAGAGAAATTAGGCAAAATTGCATCATTGATAATGCAAGGAAGCTGTAGGAATTTTGGGGTTGGTTTTAGAGTTGCAGATTTGAGCAGAGGTAGACACCTGATTGAAAATACGTCATTTGTCATGCTTCATTTCTTCCATCCTTTTCATCTCCTGAATCCAGAAAACTGACCAGACTTGAAATAACATCCTGACTCAGATATAATTCCAGCAGCCATAGTCTTCTGTCTTCATCGAGAGCACGTAACAAGCTTGGATACATAATATTATAGAAAGTATTACATATGAACTTTTATGTAAACTGGTGAATAGCAATTGGCTACCTCAGTTAAAGACAAAAATACATAGTAAGTAGGACCTTAAATGAGGACAGGGTGTATGGAGGTTTTTGTTTGTTGAAAGATTGGTTAACAATAGGAGCTGTTAAGCCCTGGAACACATCACTTGAGAGACATGCATAGTATATTTTTAAGAGTTCTGTAAAATCAACAGTAGAATCATAGACTCTAAGAATTGGAAGGACCCTTAGCAGTCACCCAATCCAACCCCCTACTATACACATAATCTTCTCTGAAATATCCCTGACATGTTAACAACCTCTACTTTCACAGTCTACATTCCTAGTTGATATCAATCTATTATGTAGTTAAGAATCTTTGGTTAAAAGTTGCCCAACCAGCTACAATGAATCCTTACCGTACTATCGTCCAGACTGTACTTCATTTTGTCCATAAGGATTTCTTGAGGGACTTTGCAAAACAGCTTGCCAGTTTCAGAAGTGCTTTGCTGGCACTATAACAATTTTCTACCAATGTTTTGGTGCTATCAAAAATGAAATTAGGTTATTTTATGTGAATTTTTCCCATTGAGCTTATTCTGATTCTAAGATCACATTTTCCTTTTTAGGTGCCCCCAAATTATCTAGCTAATAATCAGTTCTTGGATGGAGGTGGGAGAGGGAGGAGGATAATGCATACTGGTCTATTGTTTTTAGAATCTAATTTTCTTATCTTTTAGAAAATCCAGAAATCTTTTCCAAGCTCAATTACACAAGCATGCTCATTGTCCCTTAAAGATTCTTAAATCTTCAGAGGTCACATCTGCAACTTTGATCAGAACATATATCTCTGTGTGTATATGTGTACACAAACATATAAAGATATATGTACACACATACATATGTATGCGTATTTACTGAGCCATAGGTCTTGAAATTATTTAGGGAAGCTAAGTAATTTTTCCTATCTTCTTAACTAACTTGAATTTCAGTTTTCTTTTAACTGTGTTTGCTAATCTCTTTCCAGGTTGAAGATCATTCCCTTTGATAAAAGTGATAGCAAGATATAAATTGGATTAATTCTAAATTAGTTTACAGCAAAACCTAATTCATTTAGAAATTGGACAGAATTTACCTTTGTAGTGTAAATCACAGCCCCAGCTTCCCTCCCCAGTCCCTTCTTAAAGGCTCTGAGTTTGCCTAGACTGAATCCAATCCTGGGAGATGCCTCTAAAGGATTAACTTCTCTACAGCTTGTTGCCTTCACATGAACTTGAGAGAATATAACTAGATACAGAAATGACCATTAGCATACTTGAGAAGGAAAATGAACTTTGGATTGTCATCGTAGAAACTGTGATATTCCAATGGGTCCCTCTTTCCCATAAATACGTAGTGACTGACCAAAGATACAGAGCACTATCTTGGGAGTTAGAATCCCTTTGGAAAGTAAATACACTTTAGAGACTTCTGAACAAGCAACACTCTTCCCGTCAGACAGAATAACTCATGGTGTTACTCTTTTTCTTTCTCCAAGGAGCACAGTATGTCATTAAATCACTTTCTCTCTGTACAGAATCTGGTACTCAAACTCTTAAACTCAGGAACTTTTTAGTTTGGACTTCCCCATGAGACATCAAACAAAGTTGGTGCCTAGTGGCTCTGGTTTTGCCACAGACATCATCAGGACAACTCTCTGTGTCCCAGTTGCTATAAGAAATGTCAACAGAAAGGCAGAAATATATCTAGGAGCTTGAGTTCCAGCAACTGCCCTTTCAACCTAGCTGGAAAAGCATGTGAAGGTTACAGTGAACCCCTGAAACCTACACCAGAGAGAAGAAAACTTGCACATCAGCACAGACTTTTTTCCGCCACCTCTAAAATGCATATACTTGCTAGTATGCTACAATTATTATGAAAATGGAAAGGAAGTCTGAGTGAAAATGACTACCCTATTTTTTTGTCAATCATAGGGAAGCTTGATTAATTCTTACCCATTAATTAAGAGTACCTGTCAATCATAGGGAAGCTTGATTAATTCTTACCCATTAATTAAGAGTACCTGTGGGCATACCCACATTCCATGAGAGATACCCTGCATTTGCCTCTAAAGATAGGTCTGTTCCCTACAATTTCATCAAGTTGAGTAAAAAACTCATCTTGAGTGAAAACTCCTTTTACTACCCCTCCCCTTGTGGCAGTATTTCTGAGGAGTATAGTAACTAAGAACTTAATGATTCAAAGATAATTTTAAGGAGGGAGATTGCCATGATTAAAATAACATTTTAGCAATATAGTGTTTATGCATTGCATATTGTGTAAGTAGCAAACGAGTCTTAGATATTTATCATATCACACTTGTCAGGACTTCTGATTGTCAAAACTGTTAGTTTAAAAACTATATGTTTTTAAAACAAATTCTTTAGAGATATATACTGATTCAGACTTCCTTTCCATTTAGTTAATCTTAATAATTGAAATTTTATATAACTACATCTAGAGTATTGTGCTCTGTTTTGATTGCCATATTTTAAGAAGATTAGTCAGCTGGGGAGCATAAAAAAGTAGATGACCAGGATGGTTTCAAAGGTTTGAAGATCATGCCATATAAAGATCCATGAAAGGAACTGGGATTGTTTGGCCTAGAAAATAGATAGCTTAAGACAAAGATGATAGTTGACTTCTGTTATGGAAAGGCTATCAGAAAAGAAATTAGACTTATTCTGGTTGGTCCTAGATGGGCAGTGGTTGAAAATTGCAGTTATATTCCAGATGCATGTAGGGGGAAAAAAGTCATAACGACTGAAGCTATTCAAAAGAGTAACAGCTTGTCTCAGGAGGAAGTGAGTTCCCTTTCCATAGAGGTATTCAAAGACTACATTACCGCTTGCTAAGGATATGGTAGACTGGATTCTTTTACAAGTACAGGTTTGACAGGGTGGCTTCTTAATTTTCTTTCGTCTAATTCAAAGAAGAAAAGTAGGTAAAAGAAGTGAATACCTGAGTTTGGGGGATATCAACATGCAGTCTCCATATATTGTAATTAAAGTTTCAGAAATTCTTATATAAGGTCCATTAGTGAGAGTAGTAAATTCATAATTGTCAGATATCTGTGAAATAACAGGTTTGGTAGGATATTGTCTATTAGAGAAATGAACAATAATTTCAAATATTATATTGCTGTTGTCAGGCTCTGGCAGGTTTAACAGAACCAAAGAGACTATTAGTACCATTTGTCTATCATCTGCCAGTCTACCGGACTCACCATAAGAACATTTGAGTCACTGTGATGATTTTTTTTTGTCACCTAGGAAACATCTATTAAAATGGAAAGAGGTTGCAAGATGCATCACTAAAAGGTGAACCTTCACTGATAAAATTAGGGATCTTTGAAGAAAAGTTGTTAATGCTTAATCTATCAAAAGTATTTATTAAGTACATACTATGATCCAGGCACTATGCTAAGTTCTGGAGATACTAAGAAGTTCTCACCCTCAAAGACTCATGTTCTAATGAGGGAGACTAACATTTAGATAACTAAGTATGTGCAAAATAAGACTAAAGCAGAATAGATAGGAGTTAATATCAGAAGGAAAGGCTCTAGCAGAAGTGCTGGAAGGACTTAAAAAAGGCCTCCCGAAGAAGTTGGAATTTGAGCTAAGTCTTGAAGGAATCATGGAATCTAGGTGAGATTCCATGGTGAAAGAGGTGAGAAGAGAGAATCTTCTATAAATGAGGCTTGTGCTTTAGGAAAATCATTTTGGCAACTTGTGTGGATGATGGATTAGAGAAGGGGGAGACTTGAAGCAAGAAGATGAACCAAAAGGCTATTGTAATAAACCATTGTAGAAATAAGGAAACTGAGGACCTAGAGTGTTTGTGATTTTATCAAAATTTGGAGCCCTTAGGGTAGCTCCAAGTAACACGTTTAGGGAGAAAGGTCTACTAAAGCAATTCATGCCAGTGACGTTTTCTTCTTGTGTAACATTCGACATTCCATTTAACTTGCCTGGGCTTTACTTTCCTCAACTGTAAAATGAGAAGGTTAGACTAGATGGCCCCTTGAATTCTCTTCTAGCTCCAGATTTGTAATCAAATATCTATCATGTGAAAAAATTAAGAACTTTAGTCAATGGCAAACTTAGTCTAAGAGTGATATGAGTGTACCCAGAAAGCTAATTCCCTATCGGTCTACATCACTTCAATAAATAATGTTGAACCAAGGTAGGTAATGGTCAGGCTGTATTAACTGCAAATCCGAATTTCATATTTAACTCTGGGCACCATATTTTTAATAGCATTGGTTAAATTGAAGAACATTAGTTTAAAAAAAAGACCTCCATGACGTCAATGGAACAGAAAATTTTGTCATATAAGGAAAGCTAAAAGGAACTCAGTATGTTTATCCTGAAAAACATAACAGGTGATAGGGGTAACCATGCAACTATTTGGAAGGCTGTTGTATATATGGGGCATTAGACACTGTAGTTGTCATTATAATTCCAGAAAGCAAAACTAACACCAATAGGTGGAAGATGTAGGCAAAACATTTTGTCTCAATATAAAAGAGAACTTTCTAATTATTGGAGCTGTCTAAGAAAGTGTTGCATTTCTAACAAATGAGTGAGCTCATCACCAATGGAGCAGTTAAGTAGAAGCTAGAGGACTGTCTGGGTGGTTGGAGAAAGGATTTATTCATTTATTTACATATTCGTCTATTTATTTACCTATTCATTTGTTTAGTTACAATTGGGTATAGTTTAGATTTTCTTAACTGTGATCCTTTCAAGCTGGATTCTAAAATTCTTGAGTTATTTTTTAAACTTTATCTTGCATTTTACAATAATTACAACCATTAAAATACAAGCCCAGCCAGTCATAAATGCAACTAAATTTGGAGTCAGAGGTCCTGAACTGGAATCCCTGTCACTTTTTGGTTATGTTCTTTGTTCCCTCATTATTTATTTTTTAACATTCAATTTAAAAAAAATCCAGTTCCAAATACTCTTCCTCCTTTCTACCCCTCCCCAACCCTTTGAGAAGGCAAACAATATGATATCAATTATACATGTAAAGTTATGAAAAATATTTTTCCTTATTAGCCATGTTGCAAAACAAAAAAGGCAATAGCAACAAGCAAGAAACATAAAGAAAGTGAAAAAAAGTATGCTTCAATATACACTCAGAGTTCATCCGTTTTTCCTCTAGAGATAGGTTCTTTTTTATCATGGGCTCTTTGGAATTGTCTTACATCGTTTTCTTGATCAGAGTAAAGCAAAGTCTTTCATAATTGATCATGATTACAATATTGTTGTTACTGTGTACAATGTTCTTCTGCTTCTGCTCATTTCATGTGGTGTCAGTTCATGTAAGACTTCCAAGGTTTTTCTGAATCCATCCTATCCATCTTCTTATCGAATAATAATATTCCATCACAATCATACACTACAGTTTGTTCAGCCATTCTCCAATTAATGGGCATACCTTCCATTTCAATTTTTTCTTTACTACCACGAAAAAGCTATTGTAAATATTTTTGTACATGTAAGTCCTGTTCCTTTGGTTAAATCCATTTTAAAAATAATGTAACCACATGAAGAAAAAAACAATCTAAGAATTAATATGCTACATGCATCATTAATTGATTCTTCAAAAACATGGCATTATTAGAGCTCAAGTTAGGAAACACAATTCCATAGAAAAAATTTTATAAGCGACAAATTAGCTACACTATTACAGTGAGGTTTTGAAATTTTATGGTGGGTTCTGTATTAGCAATTTCTGTAAAATAGATTAATAAGGGAACATACCTGTAAAACTCTAGACAAAGAAATCCTTAGTTATACAAAAGGAATCTTTTATCATTTCTACAACTTTTTCTTCTCACTGTCCCCTTTCCCCTCTCCCCGCATTCCACCATTCTGTAGTTGTGTGTTTCTCTCACAATACCTTCTCCACATCCTATATCAATTTATGATTTTACCCAGAAATTAAAGTACTTATTACCAACAGACTCACACATATATATTGGCTCCTCATGTGCTCTATTAAAACACTTTTAAATGTTTTTTGTACAGAAATGTTATAAGATATTTAAGAAAGGCAATCATAGGCTATATACAGTAGTATATTCTAATACTTTTATATACAGTATTATTATTGGTTAATGTGTGAACAAACTGGATAAATAGAAAAAAACAAGTAGGACAAAGTAAATGGATATAGGATGGGTGGAAGGAAACATACTTAATTTCCATTATTGTTTTAAAAAATAAATTTCAGAGTGGTTAAGTTTAAAGCCTGTATATATCTTAAATAAATCAAATATACCTAATTGCACTCTTTTAATTTTATAGACACCTAGATTAACTACCCATGCTCTTTTTCCCAAATTCTTTCTGACTATAGAAAAAGAAGAAATTTCACCATCTGCTAAGTACCTACCATGGAGAGCATAGTGCTAGGCACTGGGGACAAAAAGACAAAAATGAAACAGTTCTTGCTTTCAAGAAGTTCCTATTCTTCTAAGGTATATAACATGTACCCAGATAAATAAGTATGAGGTAGTTTGAGGATAGAGCTAGCACTAACAAATGAAAAATTTAAGAAATGGTCAATAACAAAACACTATAAATGACAGAGATGGTATGGAGGAAAGCACATTTATGATATAATTCCAAAACAAAGCACTATTCTACATACTTTTTAAAAATAAATAATATTCCTGCTGAATTGCATGAGTGCTGCTTTACCAAAGCTAGGATTGCATAACTGATGAGTTGAAATGGAAAATTAATCTTTCATACAAAATAAAGACAAAAATGGAATGCTGGTTCCAAAGGCTCCATATAGTTTGTAACTGTTCATTTGTCATGGGAGAGAAAATATTTAATCAGTCCTGAAATGATGTACTCTCTCTTTATCATGTTTAGTGACTTTTAGAGTGTCAGTTTGTAAAGTGTTTATCCAAGGAATGGATTTCTGGCACATGGATAAAATGAAAAGTGAAATGTTTAGCTCACAATAGGCATATTTTCCAGGATCTCTCTGAGCAAGTATCCTGAGATGAGAAGAAAGCATACAGGTCTGTGTTTATCTAGCTTATGCAGGCAGACAAGGAAGGCTCCAGCCTGGTATTAACACTGAAGTGACATGGAATGTCTTTGCAAAACTCTAAACAATTGCATCATTCCCTTACTAATATTGATAAAGTATAACAAATACAGCGTGTTGCTTTGCAATTAGAACTTCAGAGCTAAATATTTCAGACTCTTAAAATATAAGCTGTCTAGCTATCTACCTTAAGGGAAGGGGAGCACCTCAATACTAACTATAGGAAGAGAGAGATGAGAGATGTGAGAGAAAAAGAGAGAGAGAGAGAGAGAAAGTATGAGTGTTAGTTCATGGGCTTCAAGCTGCAAAATTCACAAGAACTACTGGTTTCACAAAACATTTTGGCACCTCCTCTTTCCAGTTTTGGTTGAAAATTGTAAAGGAATGAAAATATAGACAACACTTTCTTTATACCTTAAAAGGCTTGGTTCTGAAATAGAAACATATCCCTTTTGTGGTTAGGGTCTCTGCTATCAACCTTTTGGAGGTGCTTTTGCTAATCGTATATGACGTTTGTTTTTTCCATACAATTCCATACAATTTCCATACAATGTAAAGTCAGTGAGTTATGTTAGTATAATAATTATTATATTTAACATGAATTATTCTAATAATGGCAGGCATTATATAATGATTCATAGTTTGTGAATTATTTTACAAATATTATCTCATTTGATCCTTACATCAACCCTAGGAGGCAGGTGCAATTATTATCCCCATATTCCAGAGGAGGAAACTGAGACAGAAAAAAGTTAAGAGATTTACGCAGGGACACACAGTCAGTAAGTGCCTGAGGCTGGACGTGAACTCTCAGTGCTCTATGGATTGTACAAGCTAGCTGGGAAAACTATATCAAATTTATATAGTTTTGGTGAGAAATTACCAAGCAACAGAGCAAGGGGCAGAAGACATTCTTTTCCATCCTATTTAATTCAATACATATGTTTAAGTAAAGGAGAGCACTTGAGGAAATATAAATTACTCAAATTGTACTATTTGAAATCTGGGAAATAAGACTTTCTAACATGAGAGAGAACCATTATATTAAAAGTAAACCTAGGGTGTCAATCTGAACTGAAGAAGACTACTGAAGTAGCAAAAATTTAGATCTTTAATAGAGATAAGGGAATTGTAATTCAGAGCACCACATAGCATAGAAGTCCTAGACTGCCCAAGAGAGGGCAGAGTGGGGCAGGGTTATATACATTTCAACAGAGAGGGAGTCTCATGGGAGGCCCAGTCTCAAGAAGCTGTTACTTAAGTCGTTTTGCATAACAACCTCAAGTCCATAGAGAAGGCCTGGGAGTCTAGTGAATGGTAACATCTGGTCAGAATGGCCTAACATCTGGTCAAATGGCCAGGATCTCCTCCCCACCCCCTTTTTTTTAAACTGGTTTCGGTAATCTTCTTTTAGCTGGTTTTGATTGCTCTCAGGCAGTTCATGGCTGGGCTGCATTCAACAAGACCAAGATAAGGGAAAGAATGAGAAAATTTACTTTAAAATAGCAAAAACTACAGACAAGATTTAGGGCTATAAATAATACTTAAGGCAATCTGATTCATGTTTAGAAATGGGTAGCCATCTCTTTCTACATTAGTAATATATTTCTGTCATCTTTCATGCTTTTTGTTTTTCAAAACAGAGCAGGTGTTTTATGGATATAGGAATTTTCCAAGTTCAAACAATACTTTTGGAGTATTGAGACTAGAACTTAGATTTCTTGAATTTTAGTCCAATGTTTACATTATGCCATTTTGCAGTACAGCAGAAACGTTTCATAAATCATTGCAGGTGAGTCTTTGAAATTGTTTACACTTTAGGTGTAGACCACAGATTATCATTCTGAATGACAGCTTAAGTTATGTAGTACTAAGTAAACAATAAAGATAAGAAATAGTCCAATAGAGTACAAACATGAGACTCAGAAGACCTGGTCTCTAGACTCTGAAGCGAGGTGTGATCTTGAGATAATCACTTCAATCTTTCTGAACCTGTTTCCATATCAATAAAATGCATAGAACGATACATGTTCAGCTTACCGTGCAGGGTTTTTGTTTGGATCAAATAAAATACAGTGTCTGCAAATGTATTGCAAATTATCAAAACTGACAGGAAACTAAATTGTTCCCCCAAACCATAATATTGCATTATGATAATGCCTTGGAAGGGACCCCAAAAACAAAAGGTTTAGATGGAGATTAATCCTTGCTTTGGGCAGCGAAATTGAAAAGAGAACAGGAATAGTCTACGCTTAGTCAATGGTTTGACTATAGAGTGAAAAGAAAGGAAGAACCAAGTAAATTTGTGGACCAATTGCTGTTAAGAGGATCCAGAACTGTGGAAATTGGGAAACCACAATGTGATGAGTTCCAAGGAGTTGTTGCTTTGCAAAAAAAGTTTTATTCAAGTTGTTTATTGGGTTTTTTTTATTGTATTGTTCACATAATCCCATTTCTCAGCCCCTCTGGCTAGTGATTGATGCAAGTACTGAAATCTCCACTGAACAAGAAGTTTTCTAGGAGAGTGCATTATTGATGCCTTATAAGATCAACATAGGTTAAAAATGTTAAGCTTCAACATAGCTAAATACATCATATTTAAACCTGGAGCATGACCACTCAAATGGCAGGATAATCTGTAATTGTATCATATAACAATCAGGTAAAAAGAACTGGGATTTTTACACCTGGAGATAATAAACCATAGAAGGACCATGACAGCTGTCTTGGAAGGACTTTCATATAGAAAGGACTTTTATATAGATTAATTAGCCTTGTTTTATTTAACCGTAGAAGGCAGAATTAGGAACTCTGAATTGACTCTGTAATTAAGCAATCTATCTGCAAGCAACTATTAAGTACTATTATTAAGTACTATTAAGTCCCAAGCATTGTGTTATACAATGGGAATACAAAAAGAATGCAAAAACAAACTTCCTTCCTCAAGGAACCTACATGAAAATAAGTACCTTCTCTCATCTCTCTAAATGCCCTGGAATAATAAATGACATAAAATAGACTATTTTTTTTTGTAATCAGGGAGAAATTTAACAAGGCCATCTCTATTATTCTGCTTTTGGGGAGTAGGAATGATTTGACATATTAATGTATAACACTTTGGTGGTAGAGAAGTTTTAAGTAACTTTAATTTGAGCTATCAAATTAAATACTTTTTATAATTAACAAACAAATGCAATGAGATCTTGTATTCACCATACATTTCAGTCTTCAGTGACTATAAAAATTTGGTCCCATATAAAATATCATTTATAAAAGCAAAACAAAAAAAAACCTATGTATTATCTTCTAAGCTTGCTCTTTATTCATGTTGATTATTCTCATAAAAACTTTGTAGTGATGGAAAAATTAGCATAGACTGGTGGTTGTTGATAACTTTCTTACTCAGTTGTTTCTGGCCATAATAAGGCCTAAGATATTTTTAAAGCCTTTGGTAACCTCCCCTCTTTCAAATATTTTGAAAATCAGTCCTCTTATAACTTCAAAATTTTCTCCTCTAGGATAGACTTCTGTGTGTAATTAATTTAGACCAGCTATACTTCTCAACGTTTTTTTAATTCCATTTCTAGTAACTCATTCAGCACATTGGAACTATCATGATAGCATCCAAATGTGGTAGCTCCATTGTCATAAGTTATAGAAATGTTGACAGATATTTTCTTCTTTTTGTCTCTTGCTGTCCTTGTTCGAATTTCATCCTTAAATGCCCTTGGAATGACTTAGCTTTGTTAGTTCTCTTACCAGACTTACAGAAAAATTGTTTTTCTCTCCACTTCTTTTATAAGGTGGTATTGCTCAAAAAGTCAGCTAGGTCCACGGTGGATAGAGTACTGGGCCAGGAGTCAGCAAGACCTGAGTTCAAATATTGCCTCAGAGACTTAGTAGCTGTGTGACCCTGGGCAAGTCACTTTGTTTAACTTAATCCACTGGAGCAGGAAATGGCAAACCACTCCAAGAAAACCCCATGAACAGTCACCACAGGGTCATGAAGAGTCGGACATGACTGAACAACTGAACAACAAATTGCTCATAATCTTCCACCACGCTTTTCTACAAGATTTTATTTCAAAATTATATTATAAACCAGTATAACTATTGGTTGACCTATTACTCACTAGTCAAGAAGAGAGTCAATTTTGATAGTGAAGAGGTTGTTAGAATTCTTGAGGTTCCTCAATGTGCCAGCTGATTTATATCAATTAAATTTACTTAGAAAATATTATTGACTGATTTTCTATTCATTTCCCATTTTTTCAACATCAAGAAACCATCTGAAGTGGTCAGGTCGGAGTTGCCTCCTTAGTGTGCTTTATATTCTTATTTCATTCTTCTAACTTGGTGTTTTGGGTTTTATTTTTAATTTTTACTTTAGCAAGTAGTGCTTTGTCTACTGAAGAGAAACAGCTAATTCAAAATCGACTTCTAAAATCATATCCAGTTATTTACTGCGCCTTAGAATATAACCACAGGACAGCTAAATGTCTCAATAGATAGAGTGCTAGGCCTGGAGTCAGGTAGATGTGAGTTGAAATCCAGCCTCAAACACTTACCAGCTAGCTGTGACCCTAGGCAAGTCGCTTAATCTTTGTTGCCTTAATCCGCCGGAGAAAGAAATAGCAAACCATTCCAGTATCCTTGCCAAGAAAACCCTATGGACAGTACAGTCTATGGGTCATGAAGGATCAGACACAATTGGACAACAAGAATACAGTCAGTCTCATTTTTTGTGATGTTAATACATGTTCACCTTGCATAGCTCTTCCTATTTTCTTGTTTGAGAAAGGATAATGATATTTCGGTATAAAGCTTCTGTATGGTCTATATATATACATATACATATATGCCTTTGGCCTCTTTTGTTTCTTATTCATGATTCATTTTTTTTAAAAAATATTTTTTTCACCATCCTCTCTCATGCTAACTTTTTAAAGGCATTGAGTATTTAAGAATATGTTAACTTAACTTGGAGGGTCTTATCAAGTATTTTGAATAATTTTTCTTCCTTCATATATCCTCTGCAACCTATGTTGGCACATGAAGTACTTTTTAAAAAAAATAATGATGGCTGGTATGAACACTGTGACATGAGTTGCCCAGATGTTCAATGAAATTATGTTTTTTGACCTTAGATGAATGTTAAAATCATTTCCACCAACTACTTTATGTGTTTTGCCCAGGAGAACTTGTAAACCATCTTAACATTTAGCTGCAAATTCCTTTTGTTTTTGGTTTCATTTATAACGAAATGTTCGGTCCTGAGATAGTCATGTAACCTTGTTTGCCTCGGTTTATTCATCCGTAAAACGAGCTGGAGAAGGAAATGACAAACCATTCCAGTATCTTTGCCAAGAACACCCCAAATGAGGTCACGAAGAGTCAAACATGACTGAAATGACTGATCAACAGCAAATAACAAAGAAATTAAATGATACAGTTCACTAGACCAAGAACATACATTCAACAGCTAATATTTTTAAATGACTGAAAAACTAGGTGATTCTTAGCACCTTCTGTACCCTTTCCACTACTCTGCCAGCTTAACTGAAGGATTAGAAATATGTTAAGCAAGACTAATGGTGATTTTGTAATGTCTTGTTTCATGGATTTCCATGTACCTCACTTCCTTTAAGATGACCCTCTGCATACTTAACTAGGTTGATCTTCAGAAACAAACTCTTTTTGTTAGGACTATACCAGGATGGTAGAACCCACCAGAATTTGTGCCTGGTTAGAATAGCATTCAAGAAAAATTGAGGTCACCTCTATAGTACATTTCAGCATCAGAGTTAGATTTAGTGGTGGCACATATTAACTAAAATTATTTTTTTTGGACGTGGGGAACGAGATGGACAAGTGGTTAGTTACCTTCTATTACTTGGAAATTGTCCTTTTACCAATAAAATTGCCTATATAGTAACATTAGATGTTAGCATTTGCAAGAGAGGTATAGTGGATTGAATTCTGAACTCAGAATTAAGAAGACCTGGCTTCAAGTCCTGTCTCTGGCGCATACTGACTGTGTGACTCTTAGAAGTTATTTATGCTTCATTATTCTAGGCAGTACTCTAACACTATAAGTTTCAGAGAAGGTACCTATCTAAATTAGTACTGTGAGTTTCCTTCCTCGGAGATTCTCTATGTCAATGAAATCACAATGCTCAATATGTGGGTGTGTATACACATATACATACGTATGTATACACATGTGTATTATATATTGTATAGTGTTATGTAAAAAACATACATTTTCTACATAATATGTAATTTATATATCAAATATATTGCATACAAATGTGTATAATATAGTTTTATTGTTATAAATATAGTTATAGCTATGAATATCTCCATTGTGTATTCATGGCCAAAAGGAAGGAAGGGGAAAAATACACTTCAAGAAAATGGTGAGAATGTTTTCCTAAAAGCCCTAGGGAGAAAACATTAAATTATATAAATAAAAGAATTTTAGATGGATTCTCAGTTCTCTAGAATATTGTTTAAATATTCAAATATAAATATAAACACAAAATATTAATATTTTGCCCTAGATCCTGAAAACTATATAGATAATTGATATTTTCTTTGGTTTCCTTTATTCTCATCCAGGTTTCAAAGCCCCAGTGAATTTTTTAATTAATTTTCAGTGTGTTCAAGTGATGTCTCTATTATAATAATAAAAGTTATACCTAGCATTTATTTAACGCTTTAAGGTTTGCAAAGTGTTTTACAATTATTTTCTCATTTTATTCTCATGACAGCCCTGGTAAGTAGGTTCTTTTACTATCCTCATTTTACATGTGAGGAAACTGAGACAATCACTATTCTAGGAAGACATAGTTAGGGGAAGAGGTGACCTTCTACTACCCTTCCCCATTTAAACAACTAAAAGATGTGAGCTACTTGCTGTGATATTTGTCAATGATTAAAAATTTGAGCTAGCTTAAAGTACTACTGTGTTAATATATTAGGAACAAGTATCAGAGTTTAATAAGTCTTCAATAATTTTTGTGCTAGTAGGTGGTTGATAAATGCTTATTAATTTCACAGAAAAAGACAGACTTATGACTAAGAGCTAAGAAAGGAGCTTTAAAAATTATTAGTCTTTTTTAACATCACAATAATTTTGATATATGTCCCTTTCTGATCACCTACCTAAAGAGCCACCCCTTATAACAAAGTATGAGAAATTTTTTAAAAAATAGCAGTTCAGCAAAACTAACAGAGGTTAAATGATGTGCCCAGTGTCCTGGAGTTAATATCAGAAGCCCAGTTTGAACTAGGTCTTACTGATTCCAGGGCCAGCATTCTATTCACTGCACCACCTAGATGCCCTAATAACTACTACCAAACTGATATTCCCAATGACACCGAATTGTAAAAAGCAATTATTCATAACAGAAGTGAATATGTCACAAGAAAGTAACCCTAGACCTTTTTCACACAGATTATACTTTGGTTACTTCTTCCTCCAGAATGATTTGGATCTTGATCACTTTCAAATACTCAATAACTATGATAGAAGTTGTACAAGTCTTTATCATAGGTTTGTTACCTATACAATTAATCAGAGATCAATACCTTTCTTTTCTGGCCTAATGGGGCCTGTCTGCCTGAACATGAAGCCACATGGGCTTCGTACTTCTTAAAAGACAGAAAGACGAGGGAAGGAGAAGGCTTCTCCACTCAGCAGGAAAGTGTCTTTCTACCTACCTTTACCAATAGAGAAGCTAATGGATCTCCCAGGCTCCCCCACTTCTCTTTTTTTTTTTTTGCAGAAAAGGCACCCCTGTCAGGGAGCCAGTTTAAACTGCCATTATATTTCTCACTGGAAAGGACAAGAAGAAACAGAGATTGAAATAACACTCCAAATGACCTGGCTGAAACTACGGCTGCCATTTGTGATCAAATTAGGTATAACATACCATCACAAACTATCCTAGTTAAGACCCAAAAACAATATGTCAATTATAATCCTAAAGAGGAAAAAAAAACCTCTTTATTGTAAACTCTATCACGAATCATTGATGTATCATAATGGTTTGACCCCATTAAGAAATAGAAATCCATCTTTTCAATGTAGGCCACATTGCTCATTGGACATCACATCTCCAGATCTTAGAGGTCCTGCCCTGTATCCATAATAGGAAACAACCTTTTAATCTTGTGACCCATTGGGGGAAATGTACCAACCAGGAAGAACTGATAGGGGTGAGGGGGTGGCCTTCTACTTCCCCTTACCCATTCAAAAAACTAGATGGTACCAGCTACCTACTGAGATAATGCCAAAGACTGGAGAGCTGAGCTGCCTTGAAACACTATTGTGTTAAAATGTTAGGGGAAAGTATTAAAGTCTTCCACATTTACTTTGAAGTTATGATTGATAGAAATTCTTTGACTATATAGAGTCATGATAGATTAAGCAATAAGAGCTATGAAAGGAATTTTTAAAAAATGTTAGTATCTTTTGTTTTTACATCATATTCACTTTTAGATGTTCCCTCTTTGTTCTCCAACCCAAATGAAACAAGAATTTTTTTTAAAAAAGCACTACAGCAAAACTAACCAATACATCAATTGAAATTGAGAGTATATACCTTGTTGCATATCCATAGTTTCCTACATCTACAAATAAAGGAAAGAGATACATGTTTTCCTCTTTTCTTCAGAAATAAGCTTGACATTTTAATTTATACCATGTTCCATTTCATTTTTTCTTTGTTTTTATTTTTTATTAAAAAAACAACTTTCTGAAAGGAATAAATCACTTCTGTAAAATACTTTCTTAAGGAGAATTTTAAAATCTCCTCTCTCTCTCTCTCTCTGTATAATGTAGACTTAAAATGGAACATTTATAAATTTATCATTTTCAGTTTTCCCTTCATGTCCTATCTCATTTTTTGAGACCATGATTCAAGGACTAAGAACAGTGATTTCCCCAAGCACAGCTGTGATATGAATATGGTTCCCTTATAACTGAGACTGATATTCTAAAGGAGCATCTACTTGTGGCCTAAAGTAATGGTGAAAAGATTTAAGTAGAAAGAGAAAAGATCTTAAGTGCCCTTCTGATTTATTGAAAATTAGTACAACTGAATTTTGGAATTGTGGTTTTTTTATTATTCATCAACTATTTAATTAACCACTAAATCAGAATGGATGAATAAAAAAGCATTTATTTAGTGCTTTCAATGTGCAAAGCACTCAGTTTAGTATTTGACCCACAAAGAGATCCTAATAGAAAAGATAACAAATAGAAAATTTCAGCTATATATCAAGAGAAAAGTTCCCTTTGTCTTTGAAGTACAATGGTAAGATAGTTGTAGAGGTATCATCTTTAATGTCATTTCCACAGATAAAATCATATCAGTTTCTGACTTTGAATTATTTGATAATGCCAAGGACTTTGGTGGCAAGGACTTTTTTTCTGTTCTTCAATGACTGTGGCTGTAGCATCTTCAAAAGACAATTGCCAGGCCATATTTCCTCAGGGAGTTGCTTCCCAGAATGATGGCTTCTATGGCTGTGATGAGAGCAGGATGGGTTGTTTGGGTGGTGTTGTCACTCACAGGGCTCCTGGATTAATTGACCATCCATGGTAGTTGGTGATGGTGGTAGGAAGGAAGGTGGATCCATCTCCACAGTGATAGCTGTGCCGTGTATGCTGGACATAGTTCAGGTGGTGTGAAAGGCATTTATATTCACAAGATTCTGGCATTTATATTCACAAGTCTATTATATTCATAAGGGTCCTCATCTACCTCCACTGGAGTATGAGGATAGGTGATGATGGTGGCCACTTCCTAGCTCTCCCATAGAGCGCTTTGTGGCATAAGCTAACCTAATTTGCCTGCTCTGTAAGTAACGGTGATTGGCATTTGTTAATGAAGACCAGCTCTTTCCTGGTGATGGTAGGGGCTGGGCTGAAAGCAATATCAAGGGGTTAGGAGACACAGCTATTCCCAAGGCTCTTGGATCCTGGACTATCTCCATCCAAGTCTCAGGAGAGATAGCAAGTGTGCATTTATTACATACCCCACTATGTGTCAGACACAGTACTAAGTGCTTAGGATACAAATATTGAAGTAAATTAGTCTTTGCCTTCAAGGACCTCACCATCCATAAACTCAAAAGCACTTTCTTCTCTTCATCTTCACAACAAAACCACAAGGTCAATTTAATAATATCCACTTGTGAATAATTTCATATTGATTGCCATAAGAAGCGTAATCTCTGGCAAATGCTCAAACTCTACTGTCTCTGCCTCACTTCATCCCTCACCACTCTATGCTAGTAATGGAATGGTATAATGGCCAACATTTTTTGTAGAGAGATCCTAAACTAAAACACCGTGAGGTGTTCCCCTGAATGATACTATGGAGTTAGAATGTCAGAAGATGATAATTTGACAAGTAAAGTATGGTCTTTGGGAGATCAAAAAATGAGGCCCATTATTGAATTGTGAGAACTTAGCTTTACCTCATATAACATTTTTCAACTTGGGCTTTTTTTGTTAAATTTTATTGAATTTTTTTACATTAAAATTATTTACAGATTATTCAGGAGAAGACTCTTGTACCAAAGTATGAGTTAAGTAAAACTATTAAGTCAATGATTTCATCTGAAAATGCATGAAACATTTTATATCTGAAGCACCCTCACTTTTATATTGTTAAAATTGAACTGAAAGCTGTGGTCTCTCACTCAAATACCTCAGTCTTTTGGGGAGAAAAAGAAAAGAAAAGAAAAAATATGCAGTCAAATAAAGCAAAAAAAAACCTTCATTGGTTGTATACAGAAGTATCTCATTCAGCACCCTAAATCCATCACCTTTTTTTTTTAACAGATAGCAAGTTCCATCGCTGGTTCACTAGACTTCTTGATAAAATTATTTTAGTTGGTTTCAATGTCATTTCTGTTATCCTTTTGCCAATTTGAAATTTTGAATAATGGATTTAAAAAGTTTAGGTTTAAGTTGTTAAAATTGTGCAACATATTTTCTTTTTCATTATCCTTCTTGTTTACTATGAATTAAAATCTTAGCTCTAACAAACTGATGATCTGATACCACCAAGGCAGTTAATTCAGTTGTAACATCAATGCTAATAACAAATCTATTACTGACTCAAAATGTAGCCAATTTATGTTTGTTTAAATATCTCTTTCATTCTTTGTATGTTTATTTATTGATTATTTCCAGTCCTGCCAATTCTTTTCTCAAAGAAAGTGTTCATGAAATAGAGACCTAAGCCATCTACGCAATATGCACATCTCTGGCCATTTTCATTGCTTTTGTAAAACAAACTTTATCCCCCTCCTCAACTTTTCCAAGCTATGCATTAAGTGTATATATTTTGCATAAGAGTATGCATTGATTTGATTTTTAGTATTTTATCGTGTTCTTTATAGAATTTCTCTACCATTTCATCCTCAACAACCGTTGTTGGTAAATAAGCTACAGTTATTTTTATGGTGTTCCTTTTTTATTAATATTTATCATCAATGCCACATTCCATGATGACACAGTATTTCATGAACTGATGTCTCTTTTTACCTTCATAGGGACAATGAACCTATGTGGTCAACTCATTTCTTTACTTTCACAGAGTACTATAAATCATTTTCCCATATAGCTGCAATTTCTTTCTTTCTTCTGGGATAACAGAGCAATAATGTCATGATTTATATGATTGCTCCTTCAACCAAATGTCTTCTTGATCACTGGGCAAGGATCTCATCAAAAGTATTTGAGTAGTAACAATCAAATTAAAGTGCATTTATGGTATAAAGAGTATGTGTTTCTTTGTACTATCTTTCCCACTTCCTGACATTCTACCATCACTTCAGAAGTGGGAAAAGGCCATAGTGGACTGAGGGACTTTTTATTTTTTTTCCATTTTTTCATGAGTTGCCATGAATAGAGGGGAAAAAAATTATTACAGGGTGACTGACTTACTGATGATGTTTCTCTCTGCAGTAAACTAGGTCGACCCTCAGGAAATAGACCTGTTTTATTTCTGCAATCATACCTGAAGCTTTTATACCATAATAGAAACTACGAGGGCTTATAGTTCTCTCATAGTCACCTAGAACCCAAGATTGCCTCCATATTTTGGAATAATCAATATAGGAATTTTGTCACCTAGGATTCATGGGAAATAGGGATATTATTATAAGTACCACTCAGGTAATCTAATTAATTGCATGAAAAAGAATATGTCCATAGAGCATTGTTATCAAATAGAGTAGCACTTACTTTTTGTTTGTTTCTGTTCTTTGGGATGTTTGTGAATCAGATTTTCTATTTGTCTTTTTTGTTTTGTTTTGCAGAATGTCTCAAATGTTTCTTTTTAAAAGACATCCCTTATTTTATTTTTTCAAATGGATAGGCTCCCGTTTACAGGGCATGTTATTTTGAGCTCCTTTGCTTTTTTCAACGTACTATTCCATTCCCTTCTACAATTTCCTGAGACTGGAGACTGATCTTTGTTATTTCAATATTCATTCCTTTATGTTTGAAGTTCTTTCTTCTCTCTGCTTGCTAAATCTGTCATTTGTCATTTAAAGTGCAAAATTTCACTGTTTTGTAGTTTGGAGTTCAGGGAATATTCTGCTTGCTATCTATGCATTCTCTTGACTGATGCTTTGCTGTCTATATTCAGTATTTCTGGCAAGGTTTATTTGTATTATTTCCCTACATGATAGTATTTGGGGGTTTCTGGATTTGACATGTGCTTCTGGGAGACCTATTATCTTTAAGTTGTTTCGGTATATCCTCTCTTTAAAGTTAATCCTTTTCAGTATTCTACAGTTATTGTGTTATTTAATGTTGTTTCATTGTATTCATCTTCTATAAGATTTTCCTCCACTTTAGTATTTTTGTCTCCCTGCTCTGCTAACCTCTTTCACTTTTTTAGAGAGATTTTCTGTTTTGGATTCAGTTTTTTTCTAATCTAGTAATTTAGGTTTTTTTTTTTAATTTTACATCGAGAACTCTAAATTCTAACCTATATTTATTCTTAATTTCCTCCTTTGTTGTTTTCATTTCTCTTTTAAACTGCTAAACTTCTTGATGTTTCATGCACTCTTAATATTTTGTATTTCATAAAGCATAGGATTACCTTTCTTTTTCTTATTATAATTGTTGAGTACTTTTTGTTACTTTTGAAAAGTAGTTGCTCAGTCTTTGTCCTGAACTTGGCATCCTCTTTTGATTTATCTGCATATATTTTGGGTTTTACTGAGACCTTTTGTCTTGAAATGTTTGGCATTTCAGCTTTTATTTTTTATTCCCCCATTACTCAATTTCTGGCTCCTCTCCCTTTGATGTTTGGTATGCCCCCAAAGCAAGGTGGTAAGACTATCTCTGCCTCATTCTTTTGAGGTTATAGGAGATTGTGGATCAAGTGCCTGCCCTCAGAGAGGGGAAAAGAACTCCCCCTGGCTGAGTTTCATTCCATTTTCCATTAGACCAAGATCACTCAACCATACTGTATGCCACCCTGTTTATTCTCTAGGATTTCTTTTCCTTCTTATGGTTTAGTTCAAACAATCTGTCACTTGTTTTAGTGTTCTTGGAAATCTCTGTAGGTTTGGTGACCCCTTAATTAGGGCTGGTCTCTAGAAAAAAAAGTAAGGTTTTTTTTCAGTGTCCCCTGTCCTCTCCTGCTTTAATGTGGTTAGTTAGCATCTTTGTCTTTCCCAGAGAGTTTGAAGAATATTTCTGGTGGAGTCTCTGTAGCTGTGGGAAATAACAAAAATTCCTGAACAGCTCTCTAAGTTAGGTTGTGCTGCTCCCTTAAGTGCTTGTGGGGAAGAGGTGCTGAGTGAGGTTTAGAATTCCAAAGTGTAGATTTCTCTGGTGTTAATTCATAAGGATTTTTCCTTGTTGGGGTTCTGTTTTTCTCTTGCACACAGCTATAATTACGGGTGGGGCCAAATTCTCACCCCTCTCTCTTATTTGGAAGGTTGTAGAGTTAAAGTAGTTTGGAGAAAGTGGCCAATCCACCATCTTGATGATCCTGTTCAAAAATCTATCTTTTTAATATCAATATTTTATTGGGTTTGCTGTTTGGCTACAAGTAATAGAACTTTACAATCTCTCAGAAATCAAAGATGAATATCACATAAAGAGCAAAGGATAGAGCTGTATGATTGATGTGAGCAGGCTATGCTCTGTAGCAAATAAGGGCATGTGAATGAGAGTCAGAGTAGAAGATGTCAAAGAAATATCTTATTAAAAAATAAGATGGTCTGGTCACATGGTGAGAGCAAGGAATAATACAGAGACAGCTTGACTGCTCCATTGCTCCACTGGTATACTCCCAATGTGAAGAGAAATGGAAAAACAGTAGACACTCCGTAGAGAACTTTGGGGAAGACATGGATGAGAGACACACATGATGTACAGGCATGGGTTGGTTGACATCTGCACTGGTATAGGGGACATCCACATCAATGAGAACAGTGATACTCTTTAATATTTGAACTGATAGAGGCAACTGAAGCTAGATTATAGAGTACCAGCTGAGATAGCAAAAGAGATCATGTTGCTGTCAAAAGAGTGCTAGACCCCAAATGCCTCCAAAAAGCAGAGGAAAAAGAGTGCCAGAATTGGAATTAAAAGTTCAAATACTAACCCTGCCATTTATTGCCTGGTTCTGCCATTTATTTTCTGATGTTAGACAAGTAAGTTTACATCTCCAGTTCTCTGTCTATTCATATGTAATGTGATGAAGTTTGACTGGATAATCTCTAGGGCTCCTTCACGTTCTAAATTTATAATCCTATCACTAGATGTCACTATGCAGGCAAAGATCTGAATCAGTAGATTTAAGACAGTAGAGTAATGGTATAAAATTAAGAGATTATTGTAATAGGTAGCACATATGCCAAATTTGAGATCATGGAAATAAACAAGTTCTAGGTGATAACAATTCCCTAGGTATTTGGGACTTATTACCACTGAGTGACAGAAGCCAGGTGTAGTTGAGGGTTGTAGTAGTTGAGGAGAGTAAATAAATTGTGAATTCAGGGTATCAGAAGGCTCATCTATGCATATCTTGAAGTCTCTAGAGATAAATGCAAGAGAAAGGGAGCCTAGAGAAAATGGGACCCAGATGTAAATTCATTAAGCAAAACAAAGGTGTCATTGATAATGATAGACAATAAAGATGGTAATACTGAGAGCACAGAATAGACTTCAAAAGAAGATTAGATATTGAATAATGGAAATAGGACAGAGACCCAAACATTGCATTGTGGAACCCTCTTCTTTTGCTTAGTTGAAGAAAAAGGGAAAAGGTAAAGAAAGTATTGCTGGGAAATATTCCCATCTGGACAAAACCAGGTTTTATTTAAGGCAAGAATATGGGAATATTGCTTAAGGCAAAGATTAAGTTTATATGAGAGATACATCATAATAGAGAAGAGGATGAATGAAAGAGATCAAATATGTTCATTTTGTTTATTTAACCTCAGAGAAGTATTCTTTCTCCCTGGTGTTAGCCTATTTTTCAAGAATTCTAAAAATCTTAGAAGGCTTTGCTATCACAGAATGGAGGAGCAAATTTTCCTCCCCAAAAGTAATGGAGTTTCAAGTTTT
This sequence comes from Phalanger gymnotis, assembly GCA_028646595.1. Lineage (NCBI taxonomy): Eukaryota > Metazoa > Chordata > Mammalia > Diprotodontia > Phalangeridae > Phalanger > Phalanger gymnotis. The sequence continues at coordinate 225,856,112 of CM053626.1, forward strand.
CTAACATAGTTGGATCCTACACCTGAGAATTTGGTTAGATTGCAGGTACTTCTCACGTACACATTCATTGCAAGACTTCATGTTTTCTCTTATAAAGAAGTTATTCCACTCAGGACAGCAGTATTATGCAGTATTCAACATGCCAGGCATACCTCACAGACATGGTTGGGCCACTAAAACAACGATTTATCCAGGCTCTAAAAGTATCTTTAACAAACATCAACTGTCACTTTGATGATTTCCCCCCCAAGCTCAAGCTCTCTAAATATACCTCAGGGTGAGTTTTAGGTTGATTCTTTCACTGGCTTGAAAGGAGAGACCACTGTATCTGGGAAAAGATGCTTACACAGTGTCAAGCTGTTAATGAAATATAAGTTGTAATTTTGCCTTCTATTTGTATCATTAGGAGGAGTTTTTTTTTTGTCTTAGCTTACTGACACTTAGCATATCTTTGTGAGGGATGGGGCAAGTATGTAAGACACATTTTCCAGATAGAGAACTGTACAGAGAAATTTGAATCGAGTTCTTTAAGATCAGCGAAAAGGAAGGGAGAAGACTCAGATCTACTAGAATGCTAAATTTTGCATAATTGTTGTTATTGTATAATTCTAAATCTCAATTTTGATATCTTACAACCACAATGAAATGTTTCTGCTTAAAGAAATACTTCTCCCTAACTTCCCTTACCCAATCAACTTTGTCCATGTTACCTCCATACTCTCTTTTTCATCCATCCACTTATCTTCACTCACATAGGCTCTACTCTAGTTCAAGAAGATTCTCTTCTTACCTAGGCCATTGTGACAGCCTTCTAATTAGTCTTCCTGCTTCCAGTTTCTTCCTCCTCTAATCCATTCTCTACATAGCTCCCAAATCAATTCCTAAAACCAGTTCTGACCATGTTTCGGCCCCTCCCCCAACACAGATATTCAAAAATTATCCATTTTTTTTCTTATTACTTCTGGAATTAAATATAGAATCTATATTCTAATGACTTCTAATCTGTCTACAATCTGGCTACTACCCATTTTTTCTAGTTTCCTTTCATATTACTGCCATTCACACACTCTTCATTCCAGTAAAATGGGGCTGCTAAGTATTCCCTGTGTATAATATTCTATTTCCTAACTCTGTGTTTTTGCATGGGTGGTCCTGCATGCCTAAAATGCTGTCTCTTATCACCTTCACTTCATAGAATTCATAGCTTCCTTAAAAGCACAGAATCAATGACTTCTTTGTCTGACAGGAAGTATTTCTTAATACTCCCTCCCCCAAATAGTTAACTGCCTCTCTTCCTCTTCAAATAACTTTGTTACTTGTGTGTGTGTGTGTGTGTGTGTTATATCCCCTCAAAAAAATATAAACTCCTTGAATAGAGGATCTGTTTCATTTTCTTTTTAACCCAGGTACCCCCAAACAGTGCAATATGCATAGAAGGCATATTTTAAATGTTTTTTACATTGAATTATACAACTTAACATGAAACAGGACATTTAAAAAAGGTGGTTTTGGTATTTTGTGCCATCTACTTCATGAAGAAATTAAAGCTTCTGTTATTGTTATGATCACTGATGATATGGGCATTCTTGTGGGAACTGTAGTTAAGCCCAGGGAATCTCAATAACTTGTATGTACTTAAATCAGATTTATTGATCCCTAAATGTAGAACAAATGATCCACATTTGCTGAATAAAATCCTTTGTTTCATGTTTGTCATTCCATTTACCCACTCATTTGTCAATTTCAATAATATCTGAAAAGGGACGGCTAGATGGTGCAGTGGACAGACTGTTGGTCCCAGAGTCAGAAAAACTTCTCCCTGAGTTCAAATATGGCCTCAGACACTCACTCACTAGCTGTGTGATTCTAGGCAAGTTACATTACCCTGTTTGCCTTAATTTCCTCATCTGTAAAATGAGCTGGAGAAGCAAATGGCAAACCACTCCATTATCTTTGCCAAAAAAAACTCCAAATGAGGTCATAAAGAGACAGATATGTCAGAAATGACTGAACAATAAACAACAAAAAATAGCTGAATACAACTTAGTATACAAAGTGAGATTTTACTTCCCAGCAAACCTCTCTAAAACCATGGTTTCCAGGACCATATTATTTCTAGAAGCACCTTCAGTGCCCATATATATTTAGAGACACATGTGATACTTGCTGTATCCAAGAAAGATCTTTTTTCTATGCCTTTTTTGTATAGTAGCTTCTAGGGAATAAAGCAACATTTATTGTTTATTCTTTACTCTGCATAAAAAAGAGGTTAAGAGGCAGTTTTTCCATTGTAAATCATAATTTAACTATCATTTGGGCTATCACTTACAGCTATCATAAATCTCCCTGAAGAATATAGTCATTTTGTGAACAAAGCTTTAAGGCTTATGTAGCATTGACTAAAAGTCTCAATGCTCTAAAGTGCTAAGATGGTGCTAGTTCCTTAATATATGAAGAGTCACCTCCCTCTGGAGTATTAAGGGAATACACTCTAGATGCCTTATAAACTGTTTTAAAATCTGCATGTACCTGAGGATTAACTTCTTTTTAAATATTTTTCATTTACTTTATTAAATATTCCCAATCACATTTAAAAAAATTCAACATTCAACTTTTACAATTTTGAGCTCCAAATTCTTTCCTACCCCATCCTCTTCTCCCCAACCCATGATATGGCAAAGAATATATTGATTATAGATGCAAAGTCATGAAAAACATATTTCCATATGAACCCTGTTGCAAAAAAAACATAGAAAATAAAAATAAAGAAAAGGGAAAAAGTTGTCTGCACTCACAGTTCATCACTTCTTTCTTTGGAGGTGCATAGCATTTTTTATCAAGGGTCCTTTGGAATTGTGTAAATCATTGTATTCATTGGAATAGCTAAGTCTTTCACAGTTAATCATTCTTATGATATTTCTATTACTATGTGCAGTGTTCTTTTGGTTCTTTGTATCAGTTCATATAAGTCTTCCCAGGTTTTTCTAAAACCATCCTGCTAATCATTTCTTAAGGCACAATAATATTCCATCACAATCATATACTACAGTTTCTTCAGCCCATTCCCCACTTGATGGACAGCCTCTCAATTTCCACTTCTTTGCCAACACAGAACAAGAGCTGATATAAATATTTTTGGTAGAAATAGGTCCTTTTTCCTTTTCTTTGGTCTCTAGTGGTGGTATTGCTGGGTTAAAAGCATGCAAAATTTTATAGGTCTTTGGACATAGTTCCAAATTGTTCTGCAATATGGTTAGACCAGTTCACAACTCCACCAACAGTACATTAGTATCCCAATTTTTCCCCTTCACCTGTATCGTTTTTAATTTTTCTTTTGTTAGCCAATTTGATATGTGTGAAATGGTATCTCAGAGTTGTTTTAATTTGCATTTTTCTAACTAATGGTGATTTAGAACATTTTTTCCTATGACTATAGATAGCTTTGATTTCTTCAAGTGAAAACTGCTTGTTCGTATCCTTAGATGTTTGGCAATTGGAGAATGTCTCTTATTTTTATTAATTTGGCTAAATTTCCTCTATATGTGAGAAATAAAGCTTTCATCAGAGAAGCTTGCTGAAAAAAATTTCCTCAGTTAAGTTCTCTGCTTTCTTTCTAATTTTGGCTGCATTATTTTTGTTTGTGCAAAATCTTTTTAATTAAATGTAATCAAAGTTATCCGTTTTATTTCCCATGACCCGCTCTATCTCTTGTTTGGTCATAAATGTTCTTTTATCAAGAAGGCCTTGAAAAAAAAAAGAAAAAAAATGTTCTCTTATCCATAGATCTGACAGGTACATTTTTCTTTGCTTCCATAATTTACTTGTGATATAATCCTTTATTTCTAAATCATTTACTCATTTTTTTTAACCTTCTTTTGACATATGGCATGAGATGTTGGTTCATTCCTGGACTTTGCCTAACTGCTTTACAAATTTCTTAACAATTTTTCTCAAATAGTGTATACTTGCCCCAAAAGTTTGGATCTTTTGGTTTATCAGACATTAGAATACCATGGTCATTTACAACTGTGTATCATGTATGTAACCAATTTCACTGATCCACCATATTATTTGCCAGATTGTTTTGATGATTTTAGCTGTGTAATATAGTTTGAAATCTGGAACTGCAAGCCCACCTTCCTTCACTTTTTTCCATCAATTTCCTTGATATTCTTAAATTTTTGTTTTTCCAATTGAATTTTGTTGTTTTTCTAGCTCAACAAAATGATTTTAATAGTTTACTTGATAAATAAATTAATTTAACTAGAATTGTCATTTATATTTATTGGCTTGGCTTACCCATGAGCAATTGATATTTTGCTAAATGTTTAGATCTGACTTTATTTGTGTTAAAAGTGTTTTGTAATTGCATTCCTATAATCCCTTGGTTTGTCTTGGCAAGTAGACTACCAAGTATTTTATACTGTATACAGTTATTTTAAATAGAACTTCTCTTTCTATCTCTTCCAGATCATTTTTATTGGTATTATATAGAAATGTTGTTGACATATGTGAATTTATTTTATATCCTGCAGTTTTACTAAAGTTGTTTATTGTTTCAACTATTTTAAATGATTCTCTAGGGTAGTCTAAGTATACCATCATATCATCTTCAAAGAATAATAGTTTTGTTTTCTTAGTGCCTATTTTTTCCTTTAATTTCTTCTTCTTGTCTTATTGCTCTACCTGGTACTTCTAGTACAATATTGAGTGATAGTGGTGGCATTGGACATCCTTGCTTCATCTCTGATCTTACTGGGAAGGCTTCAAGTTTATTCCCATTACAGATAATACTTATTCATGCTTTTTGTTAGATACTACTTTTACCGTTTTAAGAAAAAGCTCCATTGATTTCTATTCTTTTGAGTTTTTTTTTCTTTTTTTT
>CM053626.1:225861496-225903414 GCA_028646595.1 Phalanger gymnotis
AATTGGCCAAATGGAAAAGGAGGTCCAAAAGACCACTGAAGAAAATACTACCTTCAAAATTAGATTGGAGCAAGTGGAAGCTAGTGACTTGATGAGAAATCAAGATATTATCAAACAGAGCCAAAGGAATGAAAAAGTGGAAGACAATGTGAAATATCTCATTGGAAAAACCACTGACCTGGAAAACAGATCTAGGAGAGAGAATTTAAAAATTATTGGACTACCTGAAATCCATGATCAAAAAAAGAGCCTAGATATCATCTTTCAAGAAATTATCAAGGAGAAGTGCCCTGATATTCTAGAGCCAGAGGGTAAAATAGAAATTGAAAGAATCCAATGATCACCCCCTCAAAAAAGATCCCAAAAAGAAAACTTCTAGGAATATTGTTGCTCAATTCCAGAGCTCGCAGGTCAAGGAGAAGATACTGCAGGCAGCCAGAAACAATTTGAGTATTGTGGAAATGCAATTAGGATAACACAAGATCTAGCAGCTTCTACATTAAGGGATCAAAGGGCTTGGAATATGATATTCCAGGAGGTCAATGGAGCTAGGATTAAAACCAAGAATCACCTGCCCAGCAAAACTGAGTATAATGCTCCAAGGCAAAATATGGATTTTCAATAAAATAGAGGACTTTCAAGCTTTCTTGGTGAAAAGACCAAAGCTGAATAGAAGATTTGACTTTCAAACACAAGAATCAAGAGAAGCATGAAAAGATAAACAAGAAGAGAAATCATAAGGGACTTACTAAAATGGAACTGTTTTGTTTACATTCCTACATGGAAAGATGATGTGTATAATTCACGAGACCTCAGTATTAGGGTAGGTAAAGGGAATATACATATATAGAGAGACCGGGGGCACAGGGTGAGTTGAATATGAAGGGATGATATCTAAAAAAATAAAATAAAATTAAGTGATGAGAGAGGAATATGTTGAGAGAGAGAGAAAGGGAGAGATAGAATGGGGTAAATTATCTCGCATAAAAGTGGCAAGAAAAAGCAGTTCTGTAGGAAGGGAAGAGGGGGCAGGTGACGGGGAATGAGAGAATCTTGCTCTCATTGGATTTGACCTGAGGAGGGAATACCATACACATTCAATTGGGTATCTTACCCCACCAGAAAGAAGGAAGAAGGAGATAAAAATGGGGGGATGATAGAAGGAAGGGCAGATAGGGGAGGAGGCAATCAAAAACAAGCACTTTCGAAAAGAGACAGCGTCAAGGAAGAAAATTGAATAAAGGGGGATAGGATAGGAAGGAGCAAAATCTAGTTAGTCTTTCACAACATGAATATTGTGGAAGGGTTTTGCATAATGATACAATGTGGCCTGTGTTGAATTGCTTGCCTTCTTAGGGAGGGTGGGTGAGGAGGGAAAAGGGGAGAGAATTTGGAACTCAAAGTTTTAAAAACAGATGTTCAAAAAAAAGTTTTTGCATGCAACTAGGAAATAAGATATACAGGCAATGGGGCATAGAAATCTATCTTGCCCTACAAGAAAATAAAGGAAAAAGGGATGGGGGGCAGTTGGATGACAGAAGGGATGGATGACTGGGGAATGGGGCAATCAGAATATATGCTGTCTTGGATTGGGGGGGAGGGTAGAAATGGGGAGAATATTTGTAATTCAAATTCTTGTGAAAATCAATGCTGAAAACTAAAAATATTAAATAAAAAAATTAAACTAAAAAAAGAAAAAGTTATAGTTTCTCTTCCTATTCAATTTTCTCCAAAGGTCTATCATAATCTTTTTTTTTATAAAATTCTATTCATCTCCTTACCATCTTTCTTATTCATTTTATTATTAGATTTCTCTAGCTCTAAAAGGGGAAATTGAGGTGCCCCACTAGTATAGTTTTACTATGTGTTTCTTCCTGCAGTTCATTTAACTTTTCCTTCAAGAATTTTAGATGCGATGCCATGTAGCATATATATGCTTAGTATTAATATTGCTTCTTAGTCTATGGTGCCTTTTAGCAAGATGTAGTTTCCCTTCTTATCTCTTTTAATTAGGTTTATTTTTGCTTTTGTTTTGTCTGAGATCATGATTGTTACCCTTGCATTTTTTATTTTAGCTGAAATATATATAGATTCTGCTCTGCCCCCTTATTTTAACTCTGCTTGTGTCTCTATATTTCAAATGTGTTTCTCCTATACAACAAATTATTAGATTAGGGTTTCTAATCCATTCTGGCATCTGTTTGTGTTTTATGGATGAGTTCTTCCAATTTACATTCTCAATTATGATTACTAACTGTGCATTTCCCTCCATTGTATTTCCTCCTGTTTTTCCTTCTCTTTCTTTATTCTGTTCCTCCTCAGAAAACTGTTTTACCTCTGACCACTGCCTTCCTTTATCTGCCCTCCCTTTTATTACCCCACTGCTTTCTCTTATCCCTTTTCCCTTCTTCTCTTATCCCCTTTCCCTTCCCTATCCTGCCAGATAGGATAAGTTTCTACATTTGAGTGTGTATATGTATATATTCTTTCCTCTTTGAGTCAATTCTGATTAGAATAAAGTTCAAGCACTGTCCAAGCACTGTCCACCCTGTTTCTGCCATTATCCCCACCAGTATAAAAGCACTTCCTTGTGTGCTTCTTTCATGTGACCTAATTTTCCCCATTTTTCCTCTCTCTTCTCCCAGTGTTCAGCCATCCAGTTTTTTTTTAGATCGTCCCAAAATAATTGACTCACTCCACTTCTGTCTATGTGGAGTCCTTCTAATTGTTCTAATAATATAAAGTTCTTGCATGTTACATATATCATGTTCCCATATAGGAATATAAACAATTCAATTTTATTGAGTACTGTGTCATTTCTCTTTCAACTTAACCTTTTTATGTTTAAGTCTTGTATTTGGAAGTCATATTTTCTATTCAGCTCTGGTCTTTTCATCAGAAATTCTCAAAAGTTCTCTATTTCATTAAATATCTGTTTTTCCCTGAAGGATTATGCTCAGTTTTGCTGGATAGGTTATTCTTGGTTGTAACCCTAGTTCCTTTGGCTTCTGGAGTATCATATTCTGAGCCCTCCACTCTTTTAATGTGATAGCAACTAAATCTTGTGTGATCCTAACTGTAGCTCTACAGTATTGGAATAGTTTCTTTTTACCTGCTGGGAAGTATTTTCTCCTTGACCTGGAAGCTCTGGTATTTTGCTATAATATCCCTAGGAGTTTTCATTTTGGAATTTCTTTCAGATAGTGATTTGTGAGTTCTTTCAATTTTTAATTTACCCTCTGGTTCTACCATATCAAAGCAGTTTTCATTCATAATTTCTTGAAATATGATTTCTAGGCTCTTCCTTTGATCATAAATTTTAGGTAGTTCAATTAAGTTATTTCTCATTAATCTATTTTCCAGGTAAGTTCTTTTTCTTATCTTACATTTTCTTCTATTTTTTCATTCTTTCGACTTTTCTTGATATCCCATGGTGTCATTAGTTTCCAGTTGCCCAATTCTAATTTTTAAGAAATTATTTTCTTCAGTGACCTTTTGTACCCCCTTTTCCATTTGGCCAATTCTGTTTTATAAGGTATTATTTTTCCTTAGTATCTTTGTGCCTCTTTTGCCATGTTTATAATTGTCTTTTCAAAATTTTCTTGCATTGCCCTCATTTCTTTTTCCAATTTTTCTTCCACTACTCTGATTTTGGAAGTCTCTTTTTTTAGTTCTTCCAGTATTTTTTGTTGAGTTTTTGTATAATCCCCCCTTTTTCCCCTTTGAGACTTTGCTTGTAGATGTTTTGACATCAGTCTTCTGAGTTTGTGTCCCTGTAATTGTAGTAACGTTTTATGGTCAGGTTCTTTTTTTTGTTGCTTGTTCATTCCAGCCCATTTCTTTGCTTTGAACTTTATGTTAAAATTGGACTCTGTTCCTGGCATAGGGAGTTGTTGGGAGTACTGTCCCAAGCTTTACCTGTTTTTCATACTGCTGTTTTCAGAGCTAGTTCTGGGAGTTTGGAGGTTTTGGTACTTCCAAAGGAAGATCTAGGGAGAGGTGTAGTCACTGGACACCTCATTCCTTGCTGGTACACGCAGTAGTGCCTCCCATTGTTTCTGATCCCTTAAGACTGACGGTACTCCTCTCTGCCCTTGCACTGTGACCCAGAAATGGGTATAAGCAATGGAACTGCCAAACAGCATCTGGTCCTGTGCCCATTGAGAGGACAGGGGGTCTCCTACAATCTTCTACAATCTCTTTCTGACCAGTTGCCTGATCGTCTTGCAGGCTCTGGCTTGAGAACTCCCAAAGCTGCTGCTGCTATTGATGCAATGAGTCACTCCCACCACTGCATTGCCTCTACACAGGCTCCAGACCACTCCTCATCCTATGTCACAGAGCTCTCTTTCTCACCTCTTAAGTCATCTTGAGCTTTAAAAATGTCTTACCCTGACTCTTTGTTGGCTCTGATGCTCCAAAATTTGAATTGAGGAATTATTTTAAAGTTGTTTAAAGGGGAATGCTGGGAGAGCTCAGCTGAGGACTCTGCCATATTAGCTCCAGATTAACCCTTAAGACTTCTTTTATTTTCAGATATATCACGGTATCTCAGAGAGGAGAAGCAGCATAGTTTTTTTGCAAGAGTATTGCACTGGCACTCAGGAGACCTGAGTTCTGGTACAAACTCTGCAACTAAATATTCGTGTTGCTTCAGGTGAGTCAAACAATATTTTTGTCCTTCGGTTTCCTAATATTATCTCATAGAGATAAAAACAACTGTCCTGTCTACCTCATGTGACATTTTGTCATTGTGACAATGGTTTAAAAAAAAAACTCATAATAAGAGCACTTTAAGATTTGCAAAGTGCTCTCATTTTGTCCTCAGAACAATCATGGGAAGTTCATGCTATTACTATCTCCACTTTTATGGATGTGGTAACTGAGGTTAAGAAAGGTTAAATTATTTGGCCAGGGTAACACTGCTAGTAAATATCTGAGGCTAGATTTGAACTCAGGTCTTAACTCCATGTCCAAAACTCTATCCACTGTATCTACTAACTGCCTCCAATATAAATAATATAAATGAACTTTTAAAAGTTAAAAGCAATATACAGACATAAAGTTTTGGTGTTGTCATTTATTTGAGGCTTTTGGTGATGACAACTTAGTTAACCTCACACTTCTGTGCTCCCAGAATCAATCCAAGAATAATAATCTTGATTAATAATCCAAATTGCCAAATGAAGACAATCCATGACAACTTTGTTGGGGGTAAAGTTCAGTTGCTAGTGAACAACAAGGCACCCCAAGGGAGAGGCAAGAGGTAGCATATTCCAAGCGGGTTAAACCACAACCACCACTTTAACTCCCATAGCTAATCTCAGACCTTAGTGGAGCAGAGACACTAGGATCTGGAAAGCAAGAGTCTTGGGAATAGCAGGGATCATAAACTATCCAAACATTAGGTATGGTCCTAGGTTGATTTCCATCTGTCTGGATATTTGATCTCTATGGGCTTCCATAACAAAGCTCTCTCCTTGTTCTCTTCCTACTTCGGACCATTCCCTTCATACTTCCTCACTTTCTTCCTTCTTCCAAGGTTCTCTCCTTGTCTGTCTTCTATTGTTTTTCTCTGAGTAGTTTTTTCTCTTAGTAGTTTCATCCATTCTGGTGAAATTCACTTTTCCTCTGTTTAGGTGCCTCTGAAATAGACACACACACACACACACACACACACACACACACACACACACACACACCTCTACCTTATTCTCTCCTCAGAGTAGCAGTCCTGTATTTTCTCATACCTACTAAAAATCTATTTCTCTATATCCTGCCATCACCCCAAACTCAGCATGTATATAACTAAACTCATCATCTCTCTCCTCTCAAACATTATTCCTCCAGCATCTTTATCAGAGTCATAGATTTTGAAGGGATCTCAAAGGTTGCCATACATCCCTTAACTAAACAAGAATCCTGTCCATAATATAAACTACAAGTAGTTATCCTCACTTTTCCAAAGACTTCTAGTGAAGGTCCTGCCACCTCCAATGAGAGAGCCCTTTCCACTTCTTACAGCCACTTTGATTCGAATACCCCTTGGAAGTTTTTCCTTGTTGTCTCTATGTAATTTCCACCTGTCTTACAACGAGGTAGCCCATTGGATAGAGTAGCAGGCCTGGAGTCAAGAAGATTCATCTTCCTGAGTTCAAATTTGGCCTTAGCCACTTACTAATTGTATGACACTGGGCAAGTCAATTAACCCTGTTTGCCTCAGTTTCCTCATCTACAAAATGAGCTGGTGATATAAATGGCAAACCACTCCAGTATTCTTTTCAAGAAAACCCCAAAAGGGGTTACAAAACGTCAGACATGTGACTGAAAATGAATGAACAACTTTCACATATTATACTTAGTAGTGCTCTCTGTGGCCAAGAAGGCCACATGATATCCACATGACCGCACACTTAAAGGAAAATATATTCCTCCTTCCTCCTGTCTTTCCCAAGGTAAAAATCTTTCAATTGATGCTCAAATAATATGATTTCAAGGCCCTTTAATATTCTGGTTGCCCTCATCTGGATGTTCTCTATTTATCCAGGTTCTTCCTAAAATGCTATGCCAAGAACTAAGTGCAGTACTACATATGTAGTCTGACCAGGACAGAGAATAGAAGGACTCTTCTTTAGTTCTATTGATGGCACCACCCTCTTCCAAGCTCACTAGTTTCTAACCCTCCGAGTCACCACCCCTCTCCGTTATTCCTCATATATCCATTCAGTTGAGATGTACTTTTTTATGCCACCTCTATATCTTTAGCAATTCTTACCATTCCCATGACATCCATCATAAATCAGGTCATCATCTTCCTTGGCCTCTTAATTGATCTTCCTACCCTCTTATGATCCATCTTTTATATGCCTAACAAGGTAATCTTCCCAATGCACAATTAGGACCATGTTTCTCTTTTCCTGAAAATTATACAGTGGCTTCCCAATTACCTTTAAACTCCTTATTCTGCCATTCATGTCCCTCTACAGTCTGGCTCCTACACACCATTTCCAGCCTAATGCCATACCCTGCTCATTCTCGTATTCAACGTTCTAGCTGATCTGGACTTCTTCTGTTCTCCACAGTCATCCTACCCTCTGCCATCTTGATCTTTCCTCATCCCATCTCCCATGACTGAAATGTGCTCCCTTAATCCCCTTCCCAAGCATATACCTATTAAATTGCCGGCTTCCCTCAAGGAACAATCAATTGTACCACTCACAAAGCCTTTTCTATTTCCCTTTTTACCCCTGCCATATGAAACTAATCTCCATCTTGAGAGTTTTCCTAATACTTTGGATCTATCTTTTGGACATAGTACTTTCTAACATGTATCCTAATTATCTGAGCATACAGGATCATAGATTTAGAGCCAAGAGGTCGTTGACCCTAACAGAAGAGGAAAGAAAATCCCAAGAAATTAGATGATTTGCCCAAGGTCACATATTGTAGTTTGTCCTTCATGCTTGAAGAGGACCAGTGACATCCTGAGGATGATGTCTTCACTTTCAAGAGAATTGGATTTAAGTGAGGCCGATCTGTGCAATTGTCTGCCTCACTCTCTCCTCCAGAGTTGTCAAAGTCAAGGGGGAAGACAGAGGTCAAGTTGACTGGTGATGGCACAAGATGCCCCAAGGTCACATAGATACTATAGCAGCATGACTGGGATTATAAGGTCCTTAAAGGCAGGGTCTCTTTTTTATTTCATTTCATTATCTCCTGGCCTCTTTGGCATTAGGATCTGTGGGACAGAAAATTAATCAATAACCCATTCCTTCTGCATAAACCTGAGGGTGCCATGAAGCATAAGCATAATCCAGATTTAGATGTGTGATAATAGTTGTGTTTTTCTCTGTCTACCTATCTATCTATCTATCTACAAATATGGTAGTGTGGCTTTTGTTTGGAGATTTTATTTTTGTAGGAAAATAAGTTTCTTATTTATGATGAAATTAGGTGAATGGAGCTGATGCTATATACTACATTGCCTCTTTAATCATTTGTTAACTGCTATGAGAATACCAGAACACTTAAGGTGTAAATAAAGTAGTCCGTCATTTTAACAGAACAAAAATACCATTCTATCCTAATATCATTCTAAGACCCACTGATTTTCCGTTGCCTGGGGGGGAAGTGGTTCATATAAGAGTATTCTTTGTGCTCTTTAGGAAATGATGGACAACCCCTGAAGGCCTTTTTTAAATAATGAAGAAAAAAGCTTTATTTTCCTTTGTTGGAGCAATAAAATTTGTTACACTTAATATAAGTTTCTATTGGGGGTGGAAGAAGGAGGTAAGAATGAGGAAGATGATTTAGGATTCCAAAAATTGCAGTTGCTTGTGGAAGGTTTTTACTGAAAATAAATCTTCTCTCTTGGGACCTTAGTTTGTTCTGAAGAATAATATTACAAAATCCAACATTGCACAATAAAAAAGGCAAAAGCAAGGGAAGATTGATGATGATGATTCTTGGCAGTTCATTTAAACTGGTATTTTCACTTGGCCTTGTTTTTAATACTGAGATGCTTTATGTCCCTGTTTCTGCCTATATGAACTAAATTGAGTTAAACATGTACAATCCTAGCTCTATGCAAAAATCCTCATTCAGGGTCCTGTGCTTCTTTGAATGATCAGGCAAGATAGTGAAATGGGAGATTGGGGAGAAAAGAGCAAAACAAAGATACTCAGAGGTCTTTGCAGACACATTCAGGAGAAAGTCTTATTAAAATGAACTGTTGGCCAAATGAGAGGCCCATCTGATCTTAGATATATTTAAAATAAATGACTTCCCAAGATCCCTTGCTTCTGGGGCCCCAATCCACTAGCAAAAATACAGCAATGCCTGGATTAGTCTGATCTGCTACGTTAACGGCATAACTAGAGAGGGAGGAACTTAGTCCCAAGGCCCCTTTGGCATTAGAATCAGTGGGAGAGGAAATTAATAAATGGTCTATTCCTCCCTGTGCATAGACTTGGGGGCCCCACAAAGTATAAGCATGATTCAGATTTAGATGTGTGATAGTAGCTATATTTATAGCTATAGATGTATTAGTGGTAGGTTTTGTTTGGCGATTTTATTTTTTATGGATGATAAGTTTTGGATTTTTTTCCTTCATCATTCATCTCACTTTTTTAGTCTTGGACTATTATTGCCTGAGTGCTGGTAAGTTAAGGGTCATGGAACAAAGTTAAAATGTGTGTGTGTGTGCGTGTGTGTTTGTATTTGTTAATATTCGTTTGTGATGAATGAAAACTACTTGCTTTCTCTTCCCCTATATATCAAATGCAGTGAGAGGGAATCTTTTGGAATGGACTGCTTTAAATTTTATATTAGAAGTAATAACAAAATAAATAACAAGGCTAAACAGAAGTGGTAAAACACCTTTTAGCAATTCATCATCATAGCTAGCGTTTATATAGCACTTTAAGGTTTGCAAAGTGTTTTACTTGTGTTAACTCAATTTGATCCTCACTACAGCCCATTGAGGGAGATGTTACCATTATTCCCACTTTGTATATGAAGCTGATAGAGGTCAAGTGACTTGTCCAGAGCTAGTAAGTTTATGAGGTAGGATTCGAATGCATGTCTTGCTGACTTTTAAGTCCACCCCTCTATCCATTGCACCACCTAGTTATTTGTATCTCACAACTTAAAAGTATTGTTACCAAAGAGATCTATACTCTCTATTTTACTATTCATTTACATGGAATAGAAATCTCTCTTTACCTTTCTTTTTAAAATGTCCATCTTAAGGAGATTCCTGATTACATTAAACTATGAGTGGCAGCAAAGGTAAAGAAGATGTTTCTCATGCCCTGTCCTGAAGCAAATAAAAGACATGGCCTGGCAGATTGTCCTGCACAATAAAATGTTTCTCCAAAAGAAGCCAGGCAAGCTATCCTCCTCAAAATTACAAAGAGAAGTAGGCCACCTGGAAGAAAAACAAGATTGAAAGCCACCTGCCTTATATGTCTTTACGATGTCAGATTAAAGGGAGGAATTAGTCTGGTAGATGGATAAAGAAGGGTATTATTCATTCATTCATCACACTTTTAAGTGCTTACTTCATGCCAGGCACTGTGCTGAACGTTGACAATAAAAGACAAAATACAGTTATTTTTGGCATTAAAAAGCTTATATCTTATTGCAGAAATGCGCCCTGTTGTTTTTGTTTGATTTATTTTTCAGAGTATCTATGAATCTAAAGATGACTTCAAAATACTGAACATAAAATCCTACCATATATGGGACCTTAGGTACAAAGTTAGATTGACTTTGGTTTGTTATCATGAGAGTAAGCATGTTGGGGTGAAAGAGGTTAGAGTTATCAATTTGGAGTTAAGAAAAGAGAGTCAAAGCTTTGTGTTTTGGGGCAAGTCACTTGACTTCCCTCAGTGTCAGTACATATCCTACATTCCCTACTCCAGCTTTCCACTTCTTGCTGTGAGAACTATAATGAAATCAGTATCATCATTGCCACTGTAAACGGCGTATTTATCTAATAATCATCCCAGAACTTCTTGAACCAAAGCAGCCTCCCCTGGCCAACATTGCCCCAAATATGTTACCTCTCCTTGCTAGATTCTAAGTTCCTTTATGTCAGGGAATGTCTTGCTTTGGTTCTTGTGTCTTAAGTGCTTAGTAAGTGATTTTTTTTCACACAATCATTCTTTCCTTGTTTGAAGTGTGTTGCAATCTGATCACACCGTAATGTTCATAGAACCGTACTACAGCTAGCGTTGGAAAGATTTCCCTTGTTTTTGGAGAAAAGTTTTTTTATCACTAAAAGAACTTAGCAGTTTCCAAAGGCAACCCAGCCTACTCTTCTCTTTTGTTCAGTTGTGTCCAACTCAATGTCTATGTGTAATATCTGTCCAATAATATCTGTATGTCACCTATCTCTATGGGTGTATATATTCAAAGAAAGGAAGGGTGAGAGAGAGAGAGAGACAGAGATAGAGAGACAGAGAGATAGAGAGACAGAGACAGAGATAGAAGAGGAGAGAGACAGGAAGAGAAGAATAAACTCTAGGTTTTCCATTTGTTGGTATATCAGGATGCTCAATATGTCAAATTCATGGCAAGTCAAAAAGGTATTCTTTATCTATTTGGGGTTTTTTGTGTCTATGGAACTCTTCCAGGAGGCTCTGGAATATTCCAATGCTTGAATAAATCAATACAATATCATTATCAAATAGAAGCATCTGGATGACTTGCTTTTTTAGGGAATCTCTCCTTGACTTAAACTCCACACTGGATATACTTTTTGAAGTGGTAATTATCTCATCTTATGACATTTTTAATATAATTTCTATTTGCTCTATAAGCATATTTGGGATACACATGTTCTTGATGTTGAAAAGAGTTTATTATAAAAGCCATTGTAGATCATTTCTATCTTCTGTATTTTTATTGTCTTCCAGTTTTATCTTTAAATACCTTCAAAATGATTTTTCTTAGTTTGATCTCTTGTAAGACTTCTATAAACCAGGTTTTGCCTCTGGTACTGCTTACTGGGCAGCTAGGTGGTGCAGTAGGTAGAGTACCAGGCTTGGAGTCAGAAAGATTTATCTGCCTAAGTTCAAATCTGGTCTCAGACACTTACTACCTGGGTGACCCTGGGCAAGTCACTTAACCCTATTTGCCTCAATTTCCTTATCTGTAAAATGAACTGGAAAAGGAATGGCAAGCCACTCCAGCATCTTTGCAGAGAAATCCCCAAATTAGATCATGAAGAGTCAGATACAATTGAAACAACTAAACAACAACTGCTTTCTATTTTAACTGCTAAATAACTTTCCACCATCTTTCATAAGATCTTACAAATAAGCTTATTTACTAAATTGGTGTCATCCTTGGCTGCCAAATCTCTCTACTTTTCAAGTAAGTTAAGTATTTGATGACTAAAGAATTCCTATTTATGGATTAGCCATCTGCCACTAGAATTAAGGCAATATAATAGTCCTATCTCATCGGATGTGAACAATACCCATATGTAAATATAAGTTATATTAAGAAGAAAGGTGAATGAGGTTAAAGATAAAGCCATTATAGAATAAATTCCATTACTACCCAGTGACTAGAATGAGAACTTGACCTGTAATGTTGCCTGTTTTGAATCATTCTTTCTAAAGTGAGTTCAAATACAGAGATCTCATAAAATTGAAGAGATTGTATTATGGTATTAAATCTAGGCTTAACCTCATGAATATTTGTTTTTCAAACCAATTCAACAAAAAGCTAATAGAATAATCTCAGAATATAAATTGTCAGTTACTCTTGAGATCCATGTTGTTGTTCAGTCATTTCAGTCATGTCCAACTCTCTGTGACCCTATTTTGGGGTTTTCTTGGCAAAGACACTGTATTAGTTTGCCATTTCCCTCTCTAGCTCATTTTGCAGATTATGAACTGAGGCAAACTAGGCAAAACTGCCTAGGGTCACACAACTAGTAAGTGTTGTAGGCCAGATTTGAAATCAAGAAAATGAGTCTTCATAATTCCAAGCCCATTACTCTATGTACTGTGCCACCCAGTTGCCCCCTTGAGATCCATAGGAGATATTTAATGTACCCTTATGTTTATTCATAAACATTTCTTTTGTAAGTATGGTTGTGTGTGTACATACACGTCTGTGTATACAAACATGTATCTTAAATACGAATAATCATTTAATTCTTTCTCAGTTGAATCTTATCCCCTAATTAATTTACATACATATGATACTTGCTACAAAACTAAGTAGTAAGACAAGAATCGAGGTAACAATGATCAAGTGTGAAAGACAAGAACAGGATGCCATATAGGCCTAGGAATTTGAAATAGCCAGTGCAAAGTCAGAAAGATGTCACCGAAGCAGATCACATTTAAATATCTGGCCTTCTTTTTACATAGACAACATTAGAAGATCCCAGCTTTTCTAAATATATAATTTTAATGACTCTACTTTCAGTTGGAACCCCACAAAATGCCTTTAGTATTTATTCATCTAAGTATTTTATTTATTCACTAGTGTCCTTTTTTGGTAAGATAACAGTGGATCCTTTGTGTCTGTCCTAGATGGTAAGCTCATAAAGGGCAAGACCAATTTCTACTTAGTTTGAATAGAAGAGTACAGCACCAAATATAGTTAAGATTTTGAAATATTTTGTTGATGGCAAATGTTCTGTTTTTTAATTAATATATTTGTCATTACCTTATATAGAAATATGTTAGTAGGTGATATAAATTAATACTTACTATGGCAGGATCATGTTAAGTGTATAAGAAGCGACACTTTGTCATGAAAGCTGTGGTTACAGTCTCACTATATTTGTGGCAGTATGATAGGTCTATTATGACTCATGTGAGAAATTGTATATACATTGCCTATGATGTCTTGTTTTGTTTCTTATCTATAGACTGGTAAACATGTAAATATAGTATGAATGAAAAAGCATTTATTAACATTATTGCTACTTGTGGTAAACATTGTGCTAAGTCCTAGGGATACAAAACAAGGGGAGACAGTTTCCGTCCTCCAGAAGTTCCTACTGGTAGCCAAAGAAGGATATTTTGGTTACAAAAGTTAGAAGGAATGATGAGTAGAGCCATAGGACAGGAGACTGACATACCTTTTCCAAAAGAAATGGTAGTATTTATTTGATTTTACTTCTAGGATTGGGAAGAGGATAGGCAGGTGGAGGGTTGACTAACCACTGCATATTGCCTGATGAAATGTTGGCTGGGGTTTAAGTACTAGGTTTAGGGTAAATCACCAAAATTATATTGGTTTGAGGAATTGGATGGAGGAAAAATTTTTTTCTATTTTTCTCAAGTTGACCTCAGACCTTAATACTGGAGTATTACGTTTCACATGAACATTTATTATAAAAATTCCACATAACTAGGGATGGTCATCTGGAGATGGGAGATGCTTTGCGGCAGTCGCCTATCGCCTCTATCCAAGTTTCTGACATCAGAATGTAGCAGAGCTACTGTTGGTGTTTGAAGTGTTTTAGTTTTCTTGGTGGCAAAAACTATGCGTGAATGAAATCAGTGCTTGGATAGAGAAAGAATACCTCATATTGAAAAGTAATAGAAATGTTGCTACTTTTGTGTGTGTAAAATGTGTGTATGTGTTTTTTGACAGCTTTTTGGAAACTACAGCCTATTTCTTCATGAAACCAAAAATGGGAGAGAAGGAAGTGTCCCCAAATGTTTTCTTCAGCCTCTGGCATGAATTCAGTTCTGACTTTAAAGATTTCTGGAAAAAAGAGAACAAACTTATTCTCCAAGAAAGGTAGGTTGTTTTCATTCGAACAAAGACATTTTAAAACTGTTGTTTTATTTGGTGTGACATCACTAAGTTTGCCAGCTTTTATAGCCTTGAAAACTGAGTGATTCTTTACAAGGGGTAGCCTAAGAGGGCTGTTGAGAGTAGCCAAAAGGTAGAACTCAGGAAGCCAGGAGATAGAAAAAGTTAGGATGCTGTTGTAGAGTAGCTGAAATGAAGACTGGCCTGGACAATAGTCTGGAAAACAATGTCTCTACAATGAGTTAGTTGTAAGAAGAAATCAAATTTAGATGAAAAACACTGATGGAATTTGATAGTGGGAGATGAGCTCAGCTTGCCATAAAACAATGCAGAAAGACTTTAGGGACATTATCTGCCATTTTTGACTTCAACAGTACCACCATCGAGGTTTACATCTCAGAATTAGTCTGAGTATCTTGAAAAGCGTCATTGATCAATCATCTCATAATTTTGAGACACTTTTGTCCTATGCAGTATTTACCAGAATAATTCTTTGGGGGGCAGGGAGGAGGAAAAGGGGTTCTGTGTGAATATATGAAATAAATACAGGTCAATGAGTTTATGAAATCACTGAGGAGCTTTCTGTTCACATGCAGCCTTATTCAACATTGAGTCATGAAGAGACCTCCCAGTGTTATATCCAGAAATAACTTTGTCTTGTGGGAAGGAGCAAGGGAAACCCAATATGCCCTATACAACCAAACCAAAATACCAAACCACTTAGTGTGCTTTCTAACAACTCTCTACCAGCAGTGGCTTTGCCTGAGATCTCTAGAAAACTGCAACATCCCAATGGACCTTGTTCATCAGTAGTACAAAATTTCCCAATGCTTTGCTTTCTTGAAACAACAATCATCCACTTAGTTTTCATTTGTAAGGAGACTCTAAGACATCAGTTTATATCAGTGGGAACAAGCAATGGATATGCTGTGTATTTCTTTTACAGAATCTTGCACTTTGATGTGTGAAAATACATTACTTTGGAGCAAAGGCAAATGTGAAAAATAATTGGGACGGGTTGCAGAAGGCATAAAAAAGAAAGAAAAAAAAAGTGATAACTTTAAAAAAATTAATCTCAACCGATGCATACAGACTAATACATGATAGAGTTTTAATCACAAGGTATATAGATGAGCTAGAAAAGGGCAGTTAGGAGTGCTAATAGTAATCATAATAATTATTCCACATTTCCTAACAGGTTAGGAGTCATAAAGCATAGAGGGAGATAGATTCATGAAAAGTTACGATCAGATAAAAGAATTTCAGAGTTTGTGAAAGTGGAACTGGTGCCCTTGTGGATAATGACAAGATCCATGGTATGACCATCTTTGTGTATAGCTGAGGTGCATTAAAGTTGGTTTGGGGAACTGACTAAATGGAGGAATCGGGAAGTTGGTTATTGGAGAGTGTATCTTTATATTAATAGATACATTTCTGTCTGTCAATAAATAGATATGGATACGTGTGTGTGTGTGTGTGCGTGTGTTTTAACAATCCAGCTAGCAGCTGTTGTGAGGGTGTAAGACCAAAAGAAGCCCAACAACAAGAACGCTACGAGCACGCTGCAAAAGCACATGTTCTTTTGATCTGCTTTAATAAGGAAAGCATGTTAAGGAGTTAACGAGCTTACTTTAATTCAGCATACAAATATCATTCAGTGAGTTCAGAGGAAAAAGCCAGCACCCTGAACTTCAGAACAAATACAAACAAATTACAAACATCAACAGACAGACCTTGCCTGATTCAAATCCCAATACATAGTTGCCAGAGTTTAATAAAGTCCCAACATCCAGGTTTACGAGCTGGCAGGCTTCTTAGCTACAGCTGCCAAATGCCACCATGAGTGAGAGCCCTAAACAAGTTACAAACATTGACAGACAGACCAAATACAGATTCATAGTTACCAACATCTAGGTTCAGCCCGGGAGCTCATAATGTGGGCTGACCCAGAGTCACTTGAGCCACCACTGCTGTGGGAAAGAGCTCCAAAAAAGAGAGAGCCAACCCCTGATTTTATATCTTTTTCAGGGCAGGGGTGAGTCACACATGTGACTCACCCATGTGCCCTAAAATTGTCAGAAAGAGGCGACTTAAACCCATGTGGTCTAAGAGCCTCTGATGTCCCCAACCTATCACTCAACCTCATGTGTAAACTAGGCCCTCCCCTGAGTTAGCCCCACCTTGGGCCCCTCTTTAGTTACCAATGCACACCCACATAGATTTTACACCTAATAGGGGTTTGGGCCTGGGGCTTAGCATCTAGTAAGGCTCAATGAAATACACTGAATTACTTAAAGGAAACAAAAGCCAACCACACAGTGTGTGTGTGTGTGTGTGTGTGTGTGTGTGTGTGTGTGTGTGTGTGTGTGTGTGTGTGTGTGTGTGTGTAGACATAGATATGGAAGTCCCTTATTATGAGTGCAGGAGATGGGGAGGTAAGAAAGACTATAAACATTGAACTCATTGAAGAAGAAAAGAGAATGTCCTACAGGTGGGTAAGCAATCACCACAAGAGTCTGAATTGTATAATAAATTTGAATAGCAAACTTCAAAGAAGGAAAGTTTTCTGAACAGTGGTAGTATAGGAAGATTCTGGAAGTGCCAATGGGGAGCAAGTGGTGTACTCCCACTGAGATGAGTAAGTTGGGGGTATGAAAGCAAACTCAGCCAGTAGTAGAATAGGTAGCAATGGAAGCAGTGTCATCAGGAGGAATCCAGATCTCAGTGAATGCCAGATCATGGAAAGAACAAGATGAAGATTAAAGTAAGTTAGTTAATTATGGGTCAGGCATTCTGGAAGGCATAGCGGAAGGAGCTGAAACATCTGGAGTCAGACATTAGAGCAGTAGGGTTGAAGTGGTTGGGGAAAGGAGAGTGGACAGTTTGGCATGGAGAGTGGGCTTTACACATCTGTAGCTAGGCAGGGATTCAGAATCCCTGGGATGGAATGTGTAAAATATAATGGAGTGTGAGTATGTTAACCATTGAGGAGTGAGTCCTGACAGAGTATTAGTTGCTGGAGAAAGGTCTATAAATGGAATTGTGTGATTAAATCATTCCAGTGTTTTCCCAGAAGTCTAACCTTCTAACAGGTGGATGTTGTATTTTTGAGGCCTTAAGATGACTGTCTCACAACAGGCAGGAACAAAAGAAAGTATAGGACCCTAGTTTTATCTTGCTTTCCATAGAACCATGTCTGCGAAGAGGGACAGAGCTAGAAGGGGTATTGTCCCGGGTCTAATCTGGACTGAAAAAGAACTAGGAGGCCTCCAAAGCACATCAGCGGGTGACAGTGGCAAAGAAGGTCAGAAGGCAGGTGGCCCAGGCCTTGTTCTGCAGTGGACCTGTGAGAGGGCCTTAAAGGAGGCTGAGAAGTTGGGGCTCTTAAGTTTACACATGGGGAAATTAAATCATGGCTTTGTTAGGTGACTTTCCCCAAATAGGACTTGTCATTGTCAAGATTACAAATAGGAAAAGTTTGTTTTTAGTGTTTCCAGGCTTCACATTCTTTATTTCTCATATGACCTCTATCCCACAATAACCATTCTCTGACCTCCTAAATATAATGCCCTCATGACCTCTAGAGATCCATATCAAAACATGATATCAGGAAAGGGTCTGAAAATCATTACGTCTCAGGTGAATGAAATTGAATAAAAAGAGCCTGAAACGCTTCTGATCCTACTGAATAGCTAGTGCCTACAACATGCATGGCACCAGGAATGCAAAGGCAAAATTCAAAAGCATTTCTGCCCTAAAGGAGTTTTCATTTTTCTAAGGGGAAAAATATGTAACAGATAAGACAAGATCATTTGAGAAGGGAAAGAGCACTAACAGGTGGTAGAATCTGTAAAATCTTCATTAGAAGAGGACACGTTAGCTTTGCTTTGAAGGAAGCTAGGGATCCTAAGGGATAGAGGTGAAGAAGGAATGCATTCCAAGCTTGAGGGCCAGCCTGGGAACAGTTGGGAAGTTAATTGGGCTATACTCTAGAGGCCAAAAAAGAACATTTTCGTTTTAAGAAGGATCAAAGTCTGAAGCTAAAGGAATTAGGTTTTCGTGGTAGAATTTCAGATATTAGCTAGATGATGGAAGTATGTTTTTCGTTACTGTTCTTGTTCGGCATTTCTGAAATCTTTGAAATTACCCCGTTGAAATAGTCACTATGCTTTCTCTATGACATTTATGTCTTCTTAGTACCCATTTCTGAGGAAAGACTGAGAATTCTAAATGTCCTGGGCCAAGCTCCTTAGTACTAGCTATAACTCATGCATAGCATGTGCTTCATTAGCAAGAACTCCAAACAGGAGATTATCTATCAATAATAGTTCAATATTTTATGAAATCTTAGGATATTGATATGCCAAGAGCCAGCTTTCCTCAGGATGCAGAATTACTCTTTATCTTTAAGTGGCAGTCTTGGATGCTTCCGTCTGGGTTTGGCGTGCTGACAAACTTGCCACAAGCTTTTAAATTCCCATTTTTCAAGTCCCTGAATTGCAGATTTCCTGGGAGCTTTTCCTAATAACATTAGTTTGAGCCAGGCAGGAGAAAGTTGGGGGAGCATGACTCTGCTGGTTGACTTTTGACCTTAGATATTTACTAGCCATGCAACCCTGGGCAAGTCACTTAACTTTTGTCTGCCTCCGTTTCCTCTGCTATAAAATCAGGATAATAATAGTAATAATAATAATTAATAATACCTTCCAGGGCTGTTGTGAGGATCAAATGAGATAATATTTGTAAAGCACATGGCACACTGCCTGGCACATGCTTAATTAATGCTTGTTCCCTTCTGCCCCCAACATACCCCTTGCAATATATTGCTAATTTTGGTTCCATCATTAACCAGCTGCTGTGAGAAAGAAAACCATGTAACTGAAGTCACACTTTTTCAAAACTTTTCCCTTTTCTGTAAGCTCCACAAGTATTTCCTGTACTTGGCAACTAGAAGGACATTTCTGTAAAGCTCTTAATACCCTGGACCTTTTTGATGACGCTGTCAAGCCCCTATCAATGTGCATAGAAATGTACAATGACTAACAGGGAAAATGATATTCTGTTCTACAGCATGGTCTTTCTTTTCTGTTTATTTAGTTCATTTTGCAAATCACCAGGGGCCACTTTGTGACATTTTTTCCACTTTTATTTTTTTTTTAGTTGTTTAACTTATCTCTCTACTTTCAACTAAATTATAAGATCCTTAGGGTCAGAGACCATGTCTTAAAACTTTTTCATATACTTTGGCATACCTAGTACAGTCCTTTGTCCATGGTAAATACTGACTATGTGTTTATTCATTTAATAAAGTCACAAGGCAATTTTGTACTTTGCATATCCCTTTCAAGCAAGTTGTAAATGTGGTGCAACTATTACTATACCCAGTTTAGGCTGTACATGATTACGCTGTGGTGGTGGTGGTGGTGGTGGTGGTGGTGGAGGTTCTTCATAGTCTAAGAGGATCAATGACATTATGATGTTGGGGCCAAGGTATAATGGGTTTTATGGCGGGTGATCAGTCTACTACAAGCCTAGGAGGCACAGGTGGTGCACAAATAGTCCATTTGAACATTAGGAAAGGAGATGTCTCTGAATTTGTGACTCTCATGTTTCCTTCGTGCTACTGCTTTGCTCATAGAGCGGAGCACCTTCTTTGATGTGAGCATGCCATGATGGGCAGTCCCATGCCAGCATCTCCAATGTCTTGCCATCAATACTGAAGTCACATGGTTTGTAGGTATATGAAGTGGGATTAGAAAGCACAAGCAACTTGCAGAAGTTGTAGTTTACAATTATAGATTTTTCTGAAAGTATGGGCTTGTTTACAGAATGGAATAATTTACATTTTGTTGTTGTTCAGTCATGTCTGATTCTCCTTGACCTTTTTCAGATTTTCTTGGCAAAGATATTGGAATATTTTGTCATTTCCTTCTCTAGCTCATTTTACAGATAAGGAAACTGAGGCAAGCAAGGTTAAGTGGCATGCCCAGGATCACATAGATAGTAAGTGTGTGAAGCCAGATTTCAACATCAGGCAATCACAACTTCGCAGAATTTGTCAGTCAGTGAGTGGTTATTAATCACACAGACAATGTGCCAACTTCTGTGCTAAGTGCTAGGGATATAAAGAAAGGCAAAAATAGTCTCTGTCCTTAAGGAGTTCATATTCTTATGGGGAAGACAACATGTAAATAACCAGGCACCTACAGAGTAGGTGGGAGAGAACCTTAAAGGAGAAGATACTAGAAGGTGAGGGGACCAGCAATATCCCTTTATAAAAAGTGTGATTTGAACTGAGCCTTGAAGGAATCCATAAAAACTAAGAGGTAGAAAGTTGGAGTGAGACCATTACATTCCATGTGTGGTAGAGAGCCAGTGCCAAGGTCTGGAGATAGCAGATCGAGTGTTATGTAGGCAGAACAGCAGGTAGCCCAGTATGGCATCTTGGAGGAAATGTAACAAGACTAGAAAGGTAGGAAGGAAGAAGTCATGCTAATATCTGAACCTGGAAGTAACAAGGAGCAGGCCCAATGCTTTAGGAAAATCACTTTGGCAGCTGAGTAAAGGCTGTATTAGAGTACAAAAAAATCAAGATCAATTGAATCAAGGTGATGAAAGTGTGAACTAGTGTGCTCACTGTGTGAGTGGAGAGGAGGGGACCTATGCAATAACTGTTGTATTGGGAAAAACAAGCAACAATACGTGGTGACAGATTGGATATATGGGTGAGTGAAGGGTAGAGTGACGTGGCTGTAGTTCTAAGCCTGGGAGGCTAGGAGGATAGTGAGATCACTAACACTAACAGGGAAATTGTGAGGAAGAAAGGAGTTTGGGAAAAGCATAATGGATTCTGTCTTGGACATGCTAAGTTCACATATGAGATATCTAGTTTAATATAACCATAAGTCAAATGACGTAGGACTGGAACTCAGGACCTGGAAATTATCTACACAGAGATGATAACTGAATCCCAGGGAGCTAAGATCACCAAATGAGATATCAGAGGAAAAGGAAGAACGATCAACAGAGGGCTTTGAGGGACATCCACAATGTGTATGACCTGGCTGAAGATTGAGCAAAGGAGATTGACACGTTCAGACAGGTAGGAGGAAAAAACAAGGCAAAAGCAGTGCCATGAAAAACTAGAAAAAAAGAAAGTATCCAGGAAATGATATTTAAGTGTCAGATGTTTCAGGGTTGAGAAAAGATGGGCAGCTAGGTGGTGCAGTGAGTAGAGCACCAGCCCTGGAGTCAGGAGGACCTGAGTTCAAATCCAGCCTCAGACACTTGACACACTTACTAGCTGTGTGACCTTGGGCAAGTCACTTAACCCCAATCGCCCTTCCTTCCCCCCTCAAAACAAAACAAAATTCTGAGAGATATAATTCCTGAGTAATTTATTTATTGTATTAATAAAGTGTATAATATTGAAAATTTTCTTTACATGTAACTTGAATAAATAAAATAATATTTACATTAAAAAAGAATAATATAAAATAAGTACCCTGAAAATTTAAAAAAAAATAAAGGATCATGTTTATAGACAGAAGGGAAGGAGTCATTATGTAGAGAGACTAAAGGTTAGAGGGATACCATGCCTGGTAGAATGGCAATCTGCTAGAGAAGTGACTTACTTGCCAATAGACTCAGACACTGTGTCGGAGGCAAGACTTGGACCCACAACTTCCTGAGTTTGGGGTCAATTGTCTGTCTCCTATGCAATGCTACCTTTCCTTTGCATATATTAGAGTATAATAATTAATTAATTTTATGGTCCTGGTGTTCCTCTGCTTTAAGGCTATTGGAAATAGGAGGGGAAAATTAATTCTACCTTTGTCATGATTTAGGAAACAAGTCAGAGCTACCCATGGTCATTCGTATTTGGATTTTTTTTCAGCCAGAACAATGAAAAAAATAATGAAGGACTTCTTAAAAATAAAACTTTTGAGGCTTAGTGTTATTATAGTAATCGATGGGCTTTTTACATCTATTATCAGTTCACTGGATTTTTTACTTGCCTTCCTAAAACTGTAGCAAAAGAGAACATGATGATCCTGAGCAGGGAATTTTTTACTAGTCTCTATATAACTTTAAGACCATAGATCCTTACTTCTTAAAATGTGGAAACAAAACCAAACAACCCAACTGGTCTTCCTCTTCCCTTCCCCTTCCTTCACATAACCTACTCCTTACCTTATGGCGTATACTCCCTCAAGTTCATAGAGGGAAAGTGTGCACAAGCTTAGAGAGCGCATGTGGAAAGAGACAACTATTGCTGGTGTCCTCAGGATATATTCCCTTTATGTACTGTGTAGATTTTCTGCCAGGCTCCTAAAAGAAATGTTGAACCTACCTCTCCTCATGGCCTTCAGTTCATTCTCAGCTACCGATGACCACTATTGCCGGCCACCGTTGTCCTAGCTATGTGTCAAGTGTCAAGGTACACTGATGGAAAAAAATTCAAATTCTACAGTTTTCTGAAGGTCATGAGCTCTTTCTCTAGGTGAAGAGTGAGATGAGTCGAGGAAGGAGACTGAAGCTAATGTGCTCTCCTTACTCCCCCTACCCTAAGCAATACCTCTAGAGAGCTTGGTTGGAAGCTCCTCTATGCCAGCAGATACTGGAATCCCTTAAATAGGATGAGATAATTAGCTGGGCTGACACCCCTCCCCTTACCTTTGCACTTTCTCTTATTTTTCCTAGGCCTGACCTTACCTCAGCTTAGTTTTGTTTTCATCTTCAGGTTTACCATCAACACACAAAACTTTGATGACTTTGAAAAGTCACCAGCTTAATATTTAGGACAGGGACTGGCTCCATAGAGACAAAGAGGCAAATATAATAGAATGTTAGAATTAGTGTAATGAACATCAGGTAGGTGATGCCTTCATTCAGTACAGTGTATTGGAGTCTTTTACAGTATTAAAAGCCTAACACTGGAAGAATTGTTATTTAATCTGTTCGCCTTTTCTGTTATCTTCATGATTTTATGATTATTAGGCGTTTTAAACTTTGTAAAGCATCTCCAGTAATGTTTTACTGCAATAAAAAATATTTTGGGAATAGATATGGAATGCACGATTAACCTTATTTAAAGCTATTATTCCAAATTTAGTAGCAATCAACAAAAGCAAGCTACTTATATACAAACAAGAATAAAAATGACTCTACATAAAACCACAAACTTCCATGATTTATTTCATGTTTTTAAGCATAGATTAACTTGAACAAGAGAGTAACAAAAATGTCCTGTTTGCTTCTGTGTTCCCTTTTACACTCTTCTATTTTTCCTGATTTTATTGCAGTTATTTACTATTATTGTTGTTATTCAGTACATAGCTCTAGTAAGTACCTACATGTTTACTAATCCTACTTTACACAAGAAACAAAGATGCAGCATTTTTAAAGGACATGCTCATTAATATTCAATTGTTAAATGCCTAAATTTAGATGAACTTCAAAGGTTTTGAATTTTCATACTCCATTGAATGAAATAAAATAATAAATGTCAATGCACGAACTTCCACTTGGATACTAAAAGGCCTTAATTCAGTTGAAGCATATGTCTTTGGAATATTCTTAAAGAGTTGTGCTGATAGTGAGCAGTTAAGGCACCAAGGCAGGGTGAGAGTAAAAGATTTTTGGTCATATAGGCCTTTTTGTGCCTCTCAAAATATCTCAGTATAGCTTGGTGAACGCTGAAAATGACCACTCAATTCTGACATTAAACCTACTGCTCAATGATGCACTAAAGGAAGAAAAGAGTTTTTTAAGTTCAATATATCTTTGGGGAAACTTAGAGAGTTTAGGGAGATTTCAAGCCAAACTGGTAATTTCTTGGCCAGTTAAGAATATCCAAATTCCTAAATGAATGTTGTGTCATTACATAAATCAAGTATGATAAATATTTGATGAGTCTGATAATCATTACAATTACAAAATTGGATCACCAAAAATAATGTCTTGGGATTTAGCCAATATGCCATCATTGAAAGAGTGTCCATTCCTATACGGATCTACTGAGCAGGGTGAGTAGATCTGGCAGAGCAAAGAATGGTGTAGACCCCTGGACCCAGTTAGGAGACCCTAGTTCAAATCCTGCCTCTTAAAAGCTGTGTGACTTGGGCAAGTCAAATTTTGTGAGCCTCACATACGTAAAATTGGACTAATTATAATAATAATTATTTTACCACTTTCTTTACAGTCTTTGTTAGATATGAGATAATTTATATTAAGTTCTTAGAAAACCTTAAATGACCATATAAATGTCAGCAACTATTACCATTGTTATTACTACACAATGTCAGGATACCTAAGTATGCCAAGATGTTTGCTTTTTAGGAGTTAAAACTATGCAACAGAGAGATTTTCAAAATATATCAGAACTTCTTTAGACAGTATGACTTATCAGACAATTCCTGGGAAATTATAGAAGTAAACTGGTTGAGATAGAGTGTATCAAAATCATGGTGATTTTTTGAACAAAGGATTTAGAGAAACAAGTAGTCTGATAAAGACTTGCAAGCATGCTCTGTTAGCATCAGCCGTAAATTCCTAACAAACGATATCCTCCATATGTAGACAGTGGGAAAAGGGAGATTGGTAATAATGTAGTTATATGAGTCACACTGCCATGTGCCATTTGAAATAGCAGTAATGTAGTGAAGGGTGTCCTGAAAGTCTTGGTGCAGTTGTAAGCTTTAATATGTGTATGTGTGTGTGTATATATATAGATATATAGATATATATATTTATATATATATATGTATGTATATACACACATACATATATATGTATGTATATATATACACACACATACACACATATATGTGTGTGTATATATATGTATATTATATATATATGTATATTACATATATATATGTATATTGCATTGTGCATTATGACTCCAGGTTGGACTAAGAAATATATATAAGAAAGATTTCCCCACAATTGAAGTGATGATTAGGGGATAGGAATGAAAGTATGAAAGGCAGCTATAGGCTAAAATTGGAACTAGTAATTCATTTATTTTATTAAGATTTACTTTTCAAAGTAGGAATAACTTTAAGGAAGTATTGGGGTGATAGGAAACTCTTGCAGAGCACATAACAATTTTAATGGAAAAGAAGTTCACTCTGGTTTAAGGTCTGATAAACAAAGTGCAACAGTATCTCTTAACTCTGTCTAGTCTGGTTAACATTTACTTGCAAAAGAGTTAGAAGTAATACGATAAAAAGTAATTTTTGGAAGAACTCTGGGGGTACATATATGCATGCTTTTAAAGACAGTGAGAACAGGGTGGAGGATGTGGGTAAATAAGGAGGGGGTGAGAATGTAAATTCCTTTGCAGAATATAAAAAGAAAATGACATATGATTTATGTGCAGTGGAAAGAATCAGAGAGAATATTGGCTCAAGAAAGCAAGCAGAAGCCTCAGAATATGCTTTAGTCATAAGAATGGATCAAAGTCATAAAAAGTCAACTCTCACTGATCTCAGTGAAGATTATTCACAGATTTTTTTTTAGTCTTTGGCTAACCTCCTGCCCCACACCCAGTTCCCCTACACTCAGTATATTTCAGGATATCCTATGCTTGAAAGAACATGAAATAATCTCAATATTAAGTAAAGAAAGTAATAACTGATATATGTACTGTCAAAGATATCACACTATTAATCTCAGACCTACCTGCTTTCATTTGTTAAAATAATCAATACTCGACTCTAGTTTGAAAAGACTTCCCTATATAAGCTTATTCCTGAAGTTATTAGTTAAAATAACACTTATTGAAATAATTACAGATGTGATATGGCCAATACATATATGTATGTTTGTATACATCATGTGTAAACATTGTATTAGCTTGACATTTTTACATTTTTGCCTTTCAATTCACCAAATATATCTGAAATTACATACTACATACAAAGTAATATACTAGGCCTCAGATGAACATTTTTCAAAAGATACAAGTATCTATGAAGGTGATTATATCCTAGTATTAAGAGAGGACATTGTACAAAAGTAAATATAGTAAAATTTAGAAAATTAACTGGGTGAAAAGAGGTTAGAATGAATGGCCTGAAAGATTTTCAAAAGAGAGTATCACTCCTTACTTGGAGGATGAGAGAAGTATCGTGGAAAAGTCACTTTTACCATACCACAATTTACCACATTACCAGTGACTTTATAAGATAAGTTATGTTGGTTAAAAAGTGATCAGATGGGAACAGGATGGAGGGAAATACAGTTAGCAATAGAAACTGTGAAAAAAATTTGAAGCAAGTTTCTCTCATAAAGGCCTCATTTCTCAAACATATAGAGGACTGAGTCAATTTTATAAAAAATAAGAGCCAGTTCTCAATTGATAAATGATCAAAAGACACCAGTTTTCAGATGAAGTAATCAAAGCTGCCTATAGCCATATGAAAAAACACTGCAACTCACTATTGATTGGAGAGATGCAAATAACAACAATTCTGAGGTACTACCATAGGACAGAAAAGGTAAGTGACAAATATTGGAGGGGATGTGGAGAAAATGAGACATTAATGCACTATTGGTGTAGTTGTGAACTGATTCAGCCATTCTGTAGAGCTATTTAGAACTATGCCTAAAAGAATATAAAGCCATACATACCCTTTGACCTAGCAGTACCCCTACAAGGTAGCCCAAAAGAGATAAAAAACAAAAGGAAAAAAGACCTATATGTACAAAAATATTTATAGCAGCTCTTTTCTGGCAGTAGAGAATTAGAAGTTGAGGGGATGCCTATCCTTGGGGAATGGCTGAACAAGTTGTGGTAAGAGATTATGATGGAATACTATTGTATTATAAGAAATGATGAGCAGGATGCTCTCAGAAAAACCTGGAAAGACTTGCATGGCTGATGCAAAGTGCAATGTACTGTGTACAAAGGTAATAGTAATATTGTTAGATGATCGGCCGTGAATGACTTAGCTATTCTCAGCAATGCAGTGATCCAAGACAACTCTGAAGGATTTATGATGAAAAATGCTATCCATCCCCAGAGAAAGAACTGATGGTGTCTGAATGTGGATTGAAGCATACTTTTTTTAAATTTTTTAATCTTGCTTGAGTTTTTTCTTGTCTTTTTTTCACAACGTGACTATTATGAATACGTTTTGCATAACTACACATGTATAACCTGTATTGAATTGCTTGCCTTCTTAAGGGTGGGAGGAGGTGGGAGGAGGAAGGGAGAGAATTTGTACCCCAGAGTTTTAAACAGGAATGTTAAAAATTGTTTTTACATAGAACTGGGGAAAAATAAAATACTAAAAATTTAGGATGGTGAGCAAAGGCAGGAAAGATTCAAAGGCAACTGACTTTGAGCATGGCTGATTGGAACAATGATGATGCTATCAACAGCTGAACAAATTTAGAGGAAAAAGCATAGATGGGGAAGAAGACAAATTCAGTTATGGCTGTCTTTAACTTGAGTTGCTTGCAGGAAACTCACATAGAAATATATAGTGAGCAGATGGATATTTAGTACTGGTACTTAAGGATAGGTTGGGAAAGTACAATAAATTACAATGGCATAAATTCACAGGAGACCCAGTCAATGCATTTTCTTTAATTCCTGCATCAGGATGCTATTACTTGCATTCTGGATGGAAAAAGGTAGAGAGTAGGAGTTATCCTGGGCTAGAGATAAGCAGAGAAGTAAAGCAAGAGGTCCAAAGATGGGACATTTAGGCTAGAAGAAAATGTATTACTGAGATGATCAACACTAGGAATAGACGGAAGTGAAGCTAGAAGAGAAAAGAGACTAAGGAGGGATAATGAAGATCTGGAATTCACCTCGAGGGCAAAGAGCAGGTTTGGAGATGTAAAATGGTAAAGACTAGACATTGTGGTCTAAGGGAAAAATTATTTCAAAGCTCAAGTTTGTAGAATCTTAAATAGAAAAAGGTTATAGATTGCAAGTACCTCCATTTTATGTTATTGTCCTGAACTCAATGCCTTTGTAACACCTCTTGCTTGTGCCCACTTCTCTCCTCTTACACTGCCACAAATCTGATGCAGACCTTCAATATCTCATGCCTGGACTATAGCAATAGCCAGCTGTTTAGGCGTCCTGTTTCAAGTCTCTCCTCACTCCAGTCCCTTTTCTACTCATCTGTCAAATTTGTCTTCCTAAAGAACATGAGCAGATGCCCTCTCCTCCCCCATCTACAGCTGATAAACTATAGAGGCTCCTTAACATCCTCATGATCAAACATAACATCTTCTGTTTGGCCCTCAAAGCTATTCATAACCTAGACACCTCCTACCTTTCCTTACACCTTCCCCTCCCCCAACCTTCCATAACACTTTGCAATTCAGTGCCACTGGCTTCTTTATGTTCCTCACACAGAACATTCTATTTCCTCACTCTAAGCATGTCTTCCTGGAAATGGCTGTCTTCCACTGACTATCCTCCATCTCTGGAATCCTATTTC
This sequence comes from Phalanger gymnotis, assembly GCA_028646595.1. Taxonomy (NCBI): domain Eukaryota; kingdom Metazoa; phylum Chordata; class Mammalia; order Diprotodontia; family Phalangeridae; genus Phalanger; species Phalanger gymnotis. Next base: position 225,890,257 of record CM053626.1, read on the forward strand.
TCTTCATCTCTGCCTCATAGCTTCCTTCAAGTCCCAGCTAAAATCCCAGCCTCTTCAAGAAGCCTTTCCAGATCTTCTTTAATGCTAGTGCATTCCCCCTGCATCTCTAATTTGTCATGTATAATACATTTATACAAAAACGTGCATCTGATAGATAGATAGATAGATAGATAGATAGATAGATAGATAGATAGATAAATGGATGGATGGATGGATATGTAGGTATGTTTTTTTGTTCAGTTGCTTAACTTGTGTCTGACTTTTCATGACCCCATTGGGAGTTTTGTGTCAAGAATACCAAAGTAGTGTGCCATTTCCTTCTGAAGCCCATTTTACAGAAGAAGAAACTGAGGCAAGCATGGTGAAGTCACTTGCCCAGGGTAACACAGCTAGTAAGTATCTGAAGCCAGATTTAAACTCAGGAAGAAGAGTGCTGTATCCATTGAACCACCTAGCTACTATACATACGTGATATGTGTGTATATCATCGATATTGTGCGTAATTGTTTGCCTGTTGTCTCCCCAGTAGAATATGAGCTCCTTGAGAGCAGGAACTGGCTTTTGCCTTTCTCTCTATCCCTAGCACTTAGCATAGTGCCTGACACGTACGTAATAGACACTTAATAAATGCTTGTTGGCTTAACTTGCCAGGCTCCTAGAAATTTTAGATCTAAGAGAGATAAGATTCATGGATAGCCAAAAATACGGTCAGATAACAATATTTTGAAGCGGAAAAGGGATAATATTTTCTGCCTTTGATTTAGGGCTATGCCATGTGCTTTTAATTAACTGTCATCTATTATTTTTTTATTTGTTAATAGTCCAGGTTTACAATTCACTGCTCAGAGCACTTTTATCCTCAGTCCCTTTTGTCCTTTGGTTGCTGTTACAGGGCCTCGTACTGTAGTATGAGATGTAGTCTCTTTGTCGAATCATTATTCTGGCTTCATGCTTGTGCTCATCAGACTCTCTAATGCATGAAAGTTTAAACCATGGGCAGCTGCTGTGTCACGAGAAGAATTTTTAGCCATGGAAGAGGGAGATATTTGTCGTGTCAGTAACGGAGGTGCCAGCAATCACGGGGCACTCAGTAGATTGGTGATGATGAAGACTTGGGGAGCTTGGTACAGAATGAAAATTTGGCCTTCTGAAATGAAATTGTTCAATTGCTTAGAATTTAAATGTCCGACATTCTGGATACTAACCAGAGTTGCAAAACAGGACAATATCACTGGGAATCTTCAATTTGTCAGGGATGATTGTTTCATCTTGTTCCTCTCCAGTCTTACTGATGTTTTAAATGTTCATCTAATTCTTGTTACATTTTCATTTCAAATTCAAATGCTTCTGACATGTTGGGAGCTATGATTTTTGGAATCCAGAAAACTAAAGACTTTGCGGAACTTAAAAATGAAAAGAAAAGAATGTTCCGCTCAATATAAATCCCAAAATAATGCAGAACATTGGTATTTGCCATATAAAAACCCTGTTAGACTTTCTGACTATTAATAATATACATATGTATGCTGCAAAGCTTTCTCTTTTATACCTTTTGACTGCTGTCTTAAATAAATCCTATGAGAGTTTTTTTTCTTTTTCTTCCTGAGAAAGATCTATAGTCAAATGCTTAGGAACCTAGCTAACTTAAACATCACGTTAAGTTTGAGAACTTCATTTAATCCACTCCTGCTGTCACTTTAACTACCAAGGTAATTCCTAACATCCTTTAAATAATCCATCAGCTTCTCCCTCCTCCAATTGATTATAAAAGTTGCCCCATTCCCCTAAGAATAGCAGCTAAGTTGGCACCTGATGTGTCACACTGTACATCTAGATGAAAGAGGGGATTCCTGGCCAACATGTCTCCACAGCTCATTGATCTCTCTCTGGAGAAAGGCTGGTATGTCTCCCTACAGATTCCTTAGCTAGATGATTTAAAACTTGCTGCTGAGTAATTTAAAGTCTGGCATTAGATAGCTGTGCCTTGAATAGTGAAAAACATACTGGGAGGCCACCACTATTGCACGCACAAAAGGAGCATTAAATCACTCCTAGAGGAAGCCACATCGTACTGCCCCATTGTGAGGAATTTACTAATGGTTACAGCAGGTGAATTAAAGCATAATGGTCTTAAGTGATGATGAAGACATGCAAAATCTTATAAGTACTCTACATTTAACAAAACAAGCATTTATTAAGCAACTACTATGTTCTAAGCACTGGAAATACAAAGGTAAAAACCAAAAGTTGCTGCCCTTTAGGAACTCACATTCTATCAAGGGAAACAAAATACATATGTAGATATATAAAGTATATACAGTGAAATTTCTGAAGGTGAGAAGTTGCCCTAGCCACCAAGTGAGCAAGAAATATCTTTAGAGGGGAGTGGCACTTCAATTAATGGGCATGCATTTATTAAGCACCTACTGTAATCTATACACTGGTCTGGGCACTGGGGATACAAATATAAAAAAAAAATCCCCTGCCCTCAAGAAGTATGCATTCTGCCAAGATTAGATCTGAAGGAAGCAAAAGATTCTAAGAAACAGGCATGAGGAGGAAGTGCATTATAGGTACAGGGGATAGATAGCCTGTATAAAGGCATAAAAATAGCAGACAGAAAATTGTAAGGAACAGCAAGTAGGCCAGTTTGGCTGAAATATAACAGGGTAAAGAGGAGTCTGAAGCCAGATGGGCTTAAAATAACAGAGAAATTTATATTTCATTCTAGAAGAAATGATCAAACTTATGCTGGGAATATTACTTTTCATCTGTATAGAGGATATATTGGTGGTCAGGGAATGCAGGGAATCCTATTAAGCAGCTATTGTCTGGGAGAGCAGTGATGAAAGCTTGAGCTGTGGTGGTGTGTATGTGAATGGTTTAAAAAAAACCTAGATGTGAGAGATATTGTGAGGGTAGAATAGATAAGATTTGACACATGACTGGATATGAAGGAGTTGCAGGAGTGAGAAGATAATAGGATGGCTCCAAAGTTGCAAACCTGGGTGACTAGGTAGACTTTCAAGAGAAATAGAGAACTTTGGAGGAGGGGTGAGTTTGGGAAAAAAAATATTGAATTCTTTTTTGAACGCATTGAATTTGAGATGTTTATAGATATCTACTTGAGAATATCTAAAATTATGTGAATAATACAGGACAAGAGCTCAGAAAAGAGTCACTAGTAGATGGATAGCTAGGTAGATAGATAGATAGATAGATAGATAGATAGATAGATAGATAGATAGATAGATAGATAGATAGATGGATGACAGGTAGATGGATGATAGGTAGATAGATAGACAGACAGACAGGTGGATAGATAGATCTTGGGAGCCTAGAGATAAAAACTGACCCATGAGGATGATGGTCACCAAAAAAGAGAGTATAGTAGAGTAGAAGACCCAGGTTAAGAGCCTGAAGTACATCCATAGTTAGAGGGATGAATTTGATGATTTTATGATGATGAGATTTTATGAGATTTCAGTATTCTTCATAAAAGAGAATTGAGAACGTATAGCCAGAGAGGGTGGTAGAGAACCAGAGGTTAGCATTGTCGTGATAATACAAAGAGGAGAAAATATCTAAGAAAAGCAGATGGTCAATAGTATCAAATACTACAGAGAGATGAAGAAGAATGAGTACTGAGAAAAGGCCATTGCTTGTGGCAATGAAGAAATCATTGGTCACTTTTAAGAGTGGGCAGTTTCAGTTGAGCAATGAACTCTGAAACCACACTTAAAGGGACTGGGAAGTAAGAGGAGAAGAAATAGGCAAGGAATCTAGACAGCTTTTTAGTTGGAATTGGCTATAAAAGAGTTGAGAAATAAAGGATGGTATCTTTAGGGGATGATATGGCAAAATGAAGGATTTGTAAATATTTGGGAGGGCATTCTGGATCTAGTCCTGGTATGGAGACACCTACTGATACAGTGTCTGTAATTTGATCTGTGGCACCAAAAAGTGAAGTGGCTTACCCATAGTCAACAGCTAGTGAGTGTCAAAGATAGGTTTTGAATTGAGGCCTTCCTGAATCCAAGGCCAGTTCTCTATCCTTTATGCCACAGTGATTTTCCTCTCTGTTCAATACAATAAAGCTCATTAGATTTATTCCAGCAGAGTATTAGAAGGCATTAAAATTAGGCCAGAAAAAAGTCTCACCCTACTGTCATTGTTGGAGTGAGCAGGAGCATCTGGTAATACCTCATTTCGGTTTTCATGGAAAATAATCAGTACATTGTTGTCATGAATAATGAATATTGGTTAACTACATAGTCATCCTATTCTAAACGTTTATGCACCTGGGATTTTGATTTGCCATTTGGGTATCTTGAGCAACACACTATCTTGCCAGAAAGCTTTGAAAAACAGCCAACTTTAAACTCATAGTACAGTTCGTGTGCAGTCTTCCATTGTATTTTAAAAGAGCAGATAAAATATGTATGTCATGTATAATTGTTTATTTTGAAGAAAAACAGTTAAAATTAGAATTAGAAAAATAATATTCCTAAATCAACTACATTTTTTAATCATATCCTGTGATTTTATTTAGGGGAACAGTCCAATTTCCAAACATTCAGCAATGAATTATTTTGCAACAGTGAATGGTAGTATCTTACATATTTTAATTTGTAGTTAGAAACTACACATTTTGCTAAATTGAAAAGTTGAATCAGACATAAAGCCCTTTTCAGTAAGTGGAAACATACTTGTATTGGGTTTTGTCTTTATGAGCTGGAATTAGTGCAAAAAATTAACCTTTGAGGTGGAAATTCCTATGGCCTAAGGGTGAATATTTTTGGAAAATTTGATAAAATTCCATTTGGCCACTTTAAAGTTTCTCAAGTGTGTGGGGGAGGTAAATGGGATGAAGAATGCTTGGAAATAATTATTTCATCAGTTAAGAAAAGTCCTAGATTTGCTCAGATAAGTCAAATTACTTTCTTTGGTTAACTCGAGCTTGGCCTAGGCTTACTAAAAAATAAATATACCCTAGGTTCATTTGTTGCTTTTAAATTAAATTTCTTCCTAAATGGAAAATAGTGTTCATCATAACACTGACCTTTATTTGTGTAGTATTGTGCATTTGGTGAATTCTAGCTTATGATTAATCAGATCTTCTGTGTGAAATTCTTAATTATGTTTATCCATTACAGAAGAAATTGAAGCATAGAAAGATAAAGTGCTAAATTGTTCCTTTTAAGGTGGTGTTTACCAAACTAGGGCTGTTTCCAGAGGGAGCAACAGGGAATTTTCAGTAGACCTCCCTCTACAACCACACTCTTACTCCATAGTTTCTTTTTGCTTTGGTACATAAACTATCTTCTGTTCTCTATAAACTGTGTCTGAAGAAGTCCCTCCTCATCTTTGTCCAAAAGTTTCTCCTTCCATGAGCAGGGTTTTAGGTCTTTTTAAAACGAATATGAATGGAAAGGGAAATGATGACTTGGTTAGGGTATAGTAGGAGGCGCACTTCTGGGGGATGTATGGGCAGAGGTAAGGAGCCATCAGATATAATGGCCTTGAAAATTTTGAAAATCATCCCTTTACATGCATATATATCATCCTTTGGATTAGCATTTGGTGCCAGAGGATTATTATGGTTTGAGTGATGATTAATCTAAGTAAAGTTGAAGTTTTCCTATCATGAACTCCGCCCCTCAAACTGTCTATGAGCTTGGCCCAAATACACAATAGAATCTATTTAACATATATCCAAGTAGACACATGTACCTAAGTCAGAGTACTTACATATGAAGCTTTGGTATCTCTATTTCTAAGAGTCCTCTGATTGCCTTACCTGGAAATAATCTCTCCCTCCTCAGATCTGTTGTATTTTTCTATCTACTACACATCTAACCCAGGGGTGGGGAACCTAAGGCCTCAAGACTACATGTGACCCTCTACATCCTCAAGTGCAGCGCTTTGACTGAATCCAAACTTCACAGAACAGATCCCATTAATAAAAGGATTTGTTCTGTAAAACTTGGACTCAGTCAAAAGGCTTCACCCAAGACCTAGAAGGCCACAGGTGACCTTGAGGCCACAGGTTCCCCACCCCTGATCTAACCTACTTCAATTTGGATTCTAATTTGATGTGCGCTTGTCTTATCTTTCAAGCTAGGGCATGGATTGCTTTAATCATCTTTCTATCCAGTCCTATCTCACTGCCCACCCCCACCCCCCACCAGAACACTGAACACATGTTCTTATATAAGTGAACATTTAAATGAAGTTTTGCCTCTACTATAACCATAAGTGAATGTATGGAAAGGATGTAAAGGAGTGTTTTTATGAAAGGCAGAACAGAAGAAAAGGATGAGGGCAGTACAGTAATTATAGTAGATAAGTTATTTCTGTTTTTGTGGTTGTTACGGACACAATTCAATACTGATTCATTTTAAAACCTAGTCCATGAAAGCATATACGATAAGTATTCAGTTAGAATTCTTTTTCCAGAAGGAAGAAGATCAATACATTTAAATTGATATATTGTGATTTTTGAGATTTTTACTTCGGGGTTGGGAAATTTGAATTTGAATCTTAAGATTTCTATATGGTTCTGGCTGTAGTTTCCATTGACTATTAAAATGTTAACATCAACCCCAAATTAATACCCAAATGAAAGGGTAATGTGTACTACTGTGTATTTACTAAGGGTATAAATTTATCTGAATTTATATTGGCATTTTCTAATCTAATTTAGCTATAAAATACTTGAGTTTAAAATAAGCTGATGGAATGTCCCCCTTATGGTTTTGCATTTTGGGGAGTATGGAGGGAGCATTGTATATTATAAAAAGCACTGGATTTGGAGTCTTGGAACCTAGGTTAGGTTCAAACATTGCTTACTACTTATATGGCCCTGGTATAGCCACTTAATTTCAATTCACCGGGTTCCTGCTAGTTGCAAGGCACATTGTACCAGGGGTGTTGTAGGTAAAGATGAAAGGGCAATAGTTTTCATATATTTGGAGCTATTTTTGAGGTAGTATATTTGAAACTTTAGAGCAATGAAATGCCACTTGTCTTCATGTGCATGCTTTATTCATGCTCTGATCTCCCAAATCCTAACTTTCCTAGCATGGAAAAAAATAAAATAATATAAAGTAAATTTTTAAAAAAATTTCCTAGCATGTGGAAAGAAAAATTTGTGTATTTGTCTAACAAGCTCATACTCCTCATTCTTGGAATTCTGAGAATCACATGTATATCAATTATTATTTTTGTATTAATGACTCATTTACCAAAGCTGTGGCTGCCTGTTGAGTAACTATGATTAAAAAGATAAAAAAGAGAGGGTGTGAAAACCTATCATGTGATTTCCACCATTCTAAGCAGCATTTAAACCTAGGACCTCAACAGAAGTATTTTGATCTGGGTCCCCACTGAGAGAGGCTAACCCTGTGTATTATTTACTTTGTGACAATATCTCCCAAACTCCCATGCAACCCTGATGTTCAAACTTGGCCTTCAAAAGAAAAAAATAAATAAAAGAACATGTATGTGTTTGTGTATATGTATGTGTGTATATGTATAAATATATATAGATGTGTGTATACATATTTATATAATTAAGGTGTCAAGTAAATTAAAGTATCATATGATTCAAGAATCATAACTATAGAGCTAGAAAATCCCTTATAGGCCACCTAGTCCATCCCTCTTATTTTACAAATGACAAAAGCAAGCCTCAGCGTTTAATGACTTGCCCAAGATCACACAGGCTTTAATTGTTAAGGGTATAATTTGCAAACCAGTTCTCTGATTCCATATCAAGGACTGTTTCTTCTCTACCATAGAAATTTGAAACCATTTACATAGCAGTATTTTTGCGATATATGATAATTATATTTCAAAAATAGCATCCAACAGTGGCATCACGATGCCATGAGGCCACTTCTTTACACAATAATAATAGCTAATATTTATATGCTCTTATTATGTGCCAGGCATCGTGCCAAGTGTTTTTCAAGTATTATCTCATTTGATCCACACAATGACCCTGAGAGGTAGGTGCTGTTATTATTCCATTTTACACATGAGGAAACTGAGGCAAACAGGTTAAATGACTTGCCCACAATCGCACAGCTCATAAGTAGCTAAAGCTGGATTTGAACTCAAGTCTTCTTGACTCCAGGCCAAACACTCTATCCATTACAGTACTTAGCTGACTCTCCTCTTTTCTTTCACCATTTAGCCTCTTGGTTACCATTTTTGATTTCTAGGTTCTATCATCTCTCCTTTTTCAGTCTAGATCCCTCAATAAGTGAAAGAGAAGGCTATAGGCCCACCGAAAACAGTATATATCCTTCCTTTGGGGTGATTTCAGTTCAATTCAGCATTTATTAAGTACCCAGTATGTCTAAGGCACAATAATGATAGCTAGTTAAATACGTTTATTATTAAACACCAGGGAAAAATACAGAAAAAAATAAGAAAAGAGAAAATTCTAAAAAAAAAAAAAGCTAAGAAATTTTTAAAGAGTTTAAATCACCAGCCTTGGATACCTACATCCTAGGTGTTACTCAAGTAACTTGGAGAAGTGTGTTTACTAAGCTCTTGTCAATCATCTTTGGAAAATTTATGAAGAATGAAAGAAGACCTGTACCTCATTCCCCCTTCCATTCTTCTTGGTTGGTGTTTTTGTTTTGTTTTTTACCTGAAGCAAATATACTGACCTCTTGACCCAAATGGCTTACTGCTTTTGTGTGAAGTTGACTTTTCTCTTCTGTTACCCTAAGCAAGCATTAATGGTCCCCTCTTTCGGAAGGCCACATAGCCCCAAGATGATGCAATCTATTTGGGCCAAAATGAACCCTCTCTATTGGACTATGTGCTCCTCCAAGCTCAGGATCTCCCTTTGTACTTTATTCCTCCTTCTCTTCAAACCTGTGTTTTCCTCCTATCAAAATCCTGACTCTAGGATGCTCTGGCTTATAGCGCTTAGTAAGATGTTCATAACAGTCACACCATGGATCTGATGTAAGATAGATACCGTTTCTTCACTGTAAAGTCATCTCTACCCATACTGTCCTCATTCATCTCAGCTTGTTGGTTCAGGGCTTAAGCCATTCACATTGGCAATGCTGGCTTGATTCCAGATTTTACAAATAATGTAAATGTTTAAGTAACAGCAAACATTCCCTCAACCCAGCTCGACCAATAAACAATGATCCTTCTTCTCGAGAGCTATCTTACTACTAGAATCTCCCCTTCCCTTTTTGAACACTGCAAGGATTATAGTATAAAATAAATGAATATCATACACAACTGCTTCCATAAATGATACTTAATTGACTTCAATTAACACTTTAGGAAAGGGAGAACAAAGGAAAACATTGGCCTCTTGATTTTGGGGGGAAGGAACTTTCCATTATAATATTTCTATTTGAGTGAAAACTTCTCCAAAATATTCATCCTGCAATTTTATATGTTACTGACTCTTTCCTGCCTTCTTTAGCTCAGAGTAGCTGAGTCTAGTATGATGGGGTTATGTAGTGTGGCCATATTGGACCAGGTAAATCATTCAGTTTACTTTGATTCTTTGGGGGGCAGGAAGATTTCCCACCACTAACACATTTTTTCTTATTCTTGATGTAGTATTATCCCTGTCTCTATAGGAGGACAGCAATATAGAAATAATAATCCCTTTCTATTTAGGGGCTGCTCTTGTGTTCCATGTTAGACATTAGTGGAATCACAAAAAAGAGTAGATGGTATGTTCCCTGGCCCCAAAGAGCTTATTGTCTAGTTCAGATAATGCTCTGATTATGGTTTTATTCTCTTTCCTGTAACTGCATGTTTACAGTTAAAAGCCGCTACATTGTAAGAGACGAGTGAAATATAACTGTGACAGATACCAAACTACAGTTGTCATCTAAATCTTGTACAAAGGCATTCCATCTGTGTTTTAAATTTCAGAGCAATAAAATATGCCCCGGTGTTATGTCTGCTTTTCCAAATCAGTTTGTACCATTGGAAGTAGAAATATGGTTGAGGCAACTTCTTAATGCTTATCAGTGACAGTGTAGAGGATTTTTCTCTTCCAAAGGGAAATAGACTAGTTTATTTCTACAATCCTTCTTTGCTTTGAGATTCTGTGGCTTTGCACTTATTTTTTAATTAAGGATGAATGAAAAGAGTGAAAATGATGGATATCTTTTTGGTGAAAAATGCATGTTAAAACCATAGTAATATAAAGGTAATCATCCAGTGGCTATTTAAACTATTTTCTTGCCTCTATAAGAGACTAGATCTTTCCAGATCTATCTGTCTATGTATCTATGTATCTATCTATGTATCTATCTATCTATACACACACACACACACACATATATATATATATATATATGTATATGTATATGACATAGTTATGTTTCTTTAGAAACTTCATGGATAAGGGAATTTGCCAAAGCCCTTTCAAATCCCCTGCCGTATCAGTCCTTGAGCATACCAAAATAAATTATCTCCAAAGAAAGGAAACTATGTTATCTAGACATGGCACCCATACTAGAGCAGTATCTAAACAAAAACCACAATATAAGCACCAACAGATCTTAACTTCATATTTTAATAGCAATAACCAAAACCTTTACTAGAGCGTATGCCAAGAAACACTGAGTTCCTGAAAAGATTTCAATGCAGGTGGTAATTGTAAAAATATGTTTGCCTGCAAAATGTCAAATGTAACAAACAAAACTATTCTCCCATAATAAAAAATGAATTTTGTTGTCAAATATGATTTTACAGTTATTTTGGCCATCTTGTGTGGCCAGAGAACAATTTTAAGGGTAGAACATCTATATTATTGTGTAATTGAAGAACCTATGAATTTTGTTTTACTCCTTGGATCAGGTCTAAGGTATACTCAATGTCCATCATTCTGATGATGATTTGATCCAGACTATAGATGAATATTAGCTTTTTAGGAAAAAATCTCCTGATACTAAATTGAATTTTAAAAAATAAAAATGAAGAGGATAGTGTATATATATTTCTATAACATTTTATTTGAATTATTAATATCTTTTATTTTTTTCATTATCTTCTCTTGCCCAGTGAGCTATCCCTTGAAGCTATAAAACAGAAAAATGAAACGGAGAGTAAGCAGTTCAGTGAAACTAATACATTGATCCTAACCCATACCCACAGTTTCCCACCTCCGCAAAGAAGAAGTGGGGGTTCTCATGTTGTCTTTGGGGACAAGCTAGGTAATCGTAATTATACAACATTCCATTTGATTTGTTCTGTTCCTTCCACTTCCATTATTGTGCTCATCATGTGTATCATTTTCCTAGTTCTGCTTAAATCACTCTCAGTTCCTGTAAGTTTCCTGATGAGATTATTTTTATAGCAATGTATCTATTATGGTCATAAATTCAATTCTGTGCAGTAAAAACCTTTGTTTTTCCAGAAGTTCTCACACGAAGAAAATATCAGTCATGATCCAGAGCTTTAAGTTCAGGTCACTCCAGTCATTTTTTCAGTCATGTCTGACTCTTAATGAATACATTTGGGGTTCTTTTAGCAAAGATACTGGAGTGGTTTGCCATTTCCTTCCCCAGCTCATTTTACAGATGAACAAACTTTGTCAAACAGCATTAAGTGACTTTCCCAGGATCACATAGCTGATAAGTGTATAAGGCTGGAATTGAATTCACAAAGATGTGTCTTCTTGACTCCAGGTCCATCACTTTATCCGCTATGCCACCTAGAGCTTACTTTATTAAATTTAAATTTCTTTATATAATAATTTAAGGTGATAATATGTGTTTCTTGATCAAATGGCCCAGCCTTTCAATGATGAGACTTGGAAACTCAGCTACAACACAGAAAATTTTAGCAGAAGTCATAAATGTTAGAAAAAATACTTCTAATTCCCTGTATTTAAGAAAAAGTGTAGGGGGGGGGACTTTGGTTCCATTATCATTATGTTTCAGACTAAGAGTCAACTTCTAAGGACTCTTTTTCATCCTACAACTCTCCAACATTTTCTTTTTCACTAGTGAAAAACCCAGTTATAAAAGTCAAGCATGCTGCCCTGACCTCACTCCCTATATGCCCCAACCCCCTTCCATTTTTCAGTTTCAGAATTTCATATTCATAGACAGACAGGGTAGTGTAAGCTTTCACAAAAGTGCCTTGTCAGCTGGTAATGATAATAGTGTCTACTCTTAGCTTATTCTAGAAGAGACTGTTAGAATCCCTACTACTATACCAGTACCTAATGTATATGTCAGCTCTGCATAGTTTAAATTGGTCCTAGACTGGTAGACTTCAATGATGTGTTAAGGTCTTTCTACCAAATGCAGAAGGAGCCACTAGGAAATGCATTTGTCTACTGTGGATATGTATTTAGACAAAACTACTAAATGTTTAGTGGTTAAAAAGTGGTCTTTCTAATCAGATTGAATGATGAGGAAGCATATCTGCTATTTTGATAAGGCTGTGGCCAGCCTGGCATTTGCTATAGAAGGTAGATAAAAATTATTCTGCCTGCCGACTGCAGAGATGTCTGGTTTCTTTTTCCTGTATCTGTGCCAAAGTGTATCTCCCTTATTCATCTTGCAAACTGTCCTTAAAGTTAATCATGCTGAACATTTTGTGTATGTTTGCCTGACAATAAATGAGTTTAGGGGTAGGGAGGGAAAGTGCAGAGGAAAAAAAAAACCACAACTTTATTAGGACAGAAACAAGAAAGTGTTCCCTTTATTTAGATTAACCCTTACTGCAAATATTACTAAGAATGGAATTTGAGAATCGTTGTTTTGCTCGGTAAGATACCAGAGATAAAGTCCCAAACACTTAAATTAGTTAGTTTGAGCCAACACTATGGTGATGCTGATTTTTATTCTATTCAATTATTCTTTAAAAAACATTGACCATCTTAAAGGGAAATGTTCTCTGCTTGATAAACTTACTTTCTTATGCTACCAATCTCCCAAATTAGGTAAAGCTATTTCTACTTGAGAGTATTTTCATGGGGGAAGAAAAGTACCCCCAAAAGTATATTGAAAATAGTATATGGGGGGGCGGAGCCAAGATGGCGGCTGGGAAGCAGTGACTGGCATGAGCTCCCCACGAAATCCCTCCAAAAACCTATAAAACAATGGCTCTGAACCAATTCTAGAGCTGAAGAACCCACAAAGTGGCAGA
>CM053626.1:225903914-225944581 GCA_028646595.1 Phalanger gymnotis
AAACCAGATTTATGGTTAAATCTTAACAATTAAAGACTTTGTAGTTCTTTCCTGATGAAGAGATGTCTAGATGATAGAATATCAGGTCAACTTAGTGATTGATTAACTGTGCGGTTTGCTCCCTACTAGGTAGCGTCCCAGCATTACTAGATGGTCAGCCAGTTTTATAAAAGTCTGCCATGACCAGTAATAATGTCATGCTTCTTCAATAAACTTGGATTTCAAGATTTTAAATTCATATCTGTATAGCTTTCTAACTTTATGGATACCACTGCTGTGTAAGTATTTTGGAAGTCTGACCATGATAGCTAGATTTACACTAATTCACCTGTATCTGCAAGGCAGACAGACATTACCAGTCTTCTAGAAGTAAAAAAAAAAAAAACTATCTTGAGACAGCTGACAGTCATGTACTTTATTCTGTTCTGTAGGGGAGAGTTCTCCCTAATTCAATTCAGCAAACGTTTATTAAAGGCCTATTGTGCATGTTACAATTTCCCTAACTCTTATTTAACGTATATGTCAAACCAGTTTGCTTATTGCAGTGATATAAGTTTTCCAGACTGGTACAGATTTAAAGTGTACACAAGGAAAGGATGGAGAAGAGAGGTTAAAGAATGAAAGAAGGAAATGGAATAAAAGAATGATATTAGAATGTCACTAAGAAGTGAGAGCTAATATATAGCCTGCAATCAGTGTATGGAACAGAAAATGTAAAAGCAGGTACAAAACTACCCGAGCAGACTGAGTTCAGTATTAGTACTAGACAAGCAGACCAAAGTTTTAGTAGCTCCTGAAGGAATCAGAGAATAATACAGTGCTTTAGGAGAGGTTCATAAAGATAAGTCATCAAGGACTCATTGAATGATGTTCAGTACCTCTTCTCAAGAAGCCAGGGAAGTGTATGATATGCTTGAGAAAATTAACATCAGAATGGATAAGATAAAGTATTAATGTTCAAAGGACAGACATGCATTATCTTCACAAATTTGGAACAACTCAATTTGACCAGTTATCTCTGCCAGAGATGGTAGAATATTATTCTATGTCATCACTATATATCTCACATATACTCCCTATGGAATCAGAAAATTTTCCCCTGACTCTAACTTCAGTAATTTCTGATTCTTTTAAAGCCCTTAAAGGCAGCATGACAAAGGGCTTCTAGAGTACAGGGCTAGGAGTTAGGAAGACCTGGTTCAAATCTTATATCTGTCCTTGACTAGTTATTACCAGTAAATCGGTATATTTTTTTCTGGGCCTTGGTTTTCTCACCTGTCAAATGGGTAGTAGTAATGAAGCTCAAAGAGATAATATAGATTGTGTGCTGAAAACATAAAAATGCATAATTTAAATATGTGAAGTTTATTTTGTTGTTCATTTCAGTTTTCAGGAGAAATATAAAATAATAGGCATTGTATTTAATATATGAACTATAGTTATTTTGAAAATGACAGATCTCATTTGACTATGTGGAATCTGCTTACACTTCACACCGTATGCTATTTAATTCTGATTAATTCAAGAGTATATTAGTCAATTATTATTCTAGACAATGAAACAATGTTGGCTCCTTGAGTTCAAATCTGGCCTCAAACACTCACTAGCTTTGTGACCCTGGCAAGTCACTTAACTCTGTTTGCCTCAGTTTTGTCATCTGTAAAATGAGCTGGAGAAGAAAATGGCAAACCACTCCAGTATCTTTGCAAAGAAAGCCCAAAATGGGGTCCTGAAAAGTCAGACATAACAGAAATGACTGACAATATATTCAGGGTATAATGGAATCTAAAATATTCAAGATTCATTTTATATAATAACTAGTATATGTATGTGTTGCAGATGTCTGGGGAAATTTCAGGTGCCCTGTGTGTTACTGGGAGCCAGAGGAATTTTTACCCATCACAGTTTAATTTCTTCTTTGGAGGTTAGGGGAGTGACTTCTGCTTTACTCCTGATCCCTTGTGGGGAGAGCTCTACATCTTTTGCAAGCCCTGTAGGGACCAGGTTTCACTCAGAGAGAGGAGACTTTATTTTTTTTTTTATTGTCCTAAAAGTCTGGCTTTCATCAGGCTTTTGCATAACAGGGGGTAACACTTAGGCATATTACAAAATCATGGCTGATTATAAAAATTGTGTAACCATGAATTTGGAAGTGAGTGCAATTCCCAGGTCCACCAGCTATAGTCAACCTATATGCTGATAGGAAAATGTTAATTTCCAGGCTGTTTTTGAACTGTTACATGTGACCTTTTCCAAAACAGCATCCCAGGTGATTTGATTAGGATATTCAAGTGTTTTTTGTTGTTGTTGAATCTGTTTTCAGTTATATCCAACTCTTTCCAACACCATTTAGAGTTTTGTTGGCAAAGGTACTAGAGCGGTTTGCCATTTCCTTCTCCAGCTCATTTTGCAAATGAGGAAACTGAGGTAAACAGGGTTAAGTGATTTGCCCAGATTCACAAAACTATTAATTGTCTGAGGCCAGATTTGAGCTCAGGAAGAACAGTCTTTCCTGGCTCTGGGACCAACACTCCTCTATTCACTGTGCCACCTAGTTGCCCATCAGATGTTTAGCTGAGAGAAAATGTAAAGGCAGGACACTCCCCCTCAACTCAGTCAATATACTTATAGAATGTAGTCATAGATAATATGGTTGTATTATGTTAACAAGGTGTTAACCATCCTAGTATTGCCCTTACAAAGTATGGACATTTTTTCTGAATCGACAGGGAATAATGTCATCGGATTAGCAAAATAAGGGCCATAAATAAACTTTCAGAGCTTTAAATTATTAATCCCTAAAAACAAAGATCAGAAGTCAGTTGAAGAGAAAGAAATGCAGACCTACTCTTTATCTTTTGGGGGATATTTTTTTTCTGTTCTCCCAACATTCCAACACACATGAGCCATGGTTTCTAGCAGCAAAGCTGCTTTTCCAGAGAAAGACTACTTCATCCAGCAGATGTAAAGTCAAGGACAACATCCAACAGATGGGGAGTATTTGGGGTATAGAGTTGCAGGGAGCACAGACATACTTTATACAGAGAGGCAGTCACTCAAGTCCGAAAGCATCTCAGAGGACTGTGACCCCTTGTAACAACAAAAGCCAGCTACCCACTAATGAGAAGGTGAGCCTC
This sequence comes from Phalanger gymnotis, assembly GCA_028646595.1. Classification (NCBI taxonomy): domain Eukaryota; kingdom Metazoa; phylum Chordata; class Mammalia; order Diprotodontia; family Phalangeridae; genus Phalanger; species Phalanger gymnotis. The sequence continues at coordinate 225,907,052 of CM053626.1, forward strand.
AGCATTTAATACCTGAGCTGTAGAGAGGAGCGGAGCTTGGAAACCCACCTGCGTACACATAGCCCAGGCACTGAAACAAGAGGAAGCTTTGTGAGAACCCTTTAGTAGAGAGCAATGCATGGAGTATTAAGGGAGGATTAGCACCTCTAGTGTGAGGGCTGCTGATACTCTTTTCAGACCTGCTCATCCACCTTTGATGTCCACTTGTAACCCAAATCTTACCTTTGGCTCCCAGAAGCTATAATATGCACAGCAGCCACACTCAAGTAAACCATCTCAGCAAACAGGCTAACCCAGGTTAAGGGTAACCAACAGACCTCAAACCTATCAGTGAGTTACGGGAGTGCCTACCCCAAGCATGTGAAGAATTCCCGCAGATGAATGGGCAGATGAGAACAATTTGTTCCAATGGCTATGAAGGCAGCTGAAGCAAGCTCCATGAAGTGCTTAGAGCTTGGTCAAGTACTGAAGATGCCAAGGTCATCCACTGCATTCCAGGCCATCACCAGTCATCTTGACTTTTGTCTTGCCATTAGACTTCAATGACTCTAGAAGAGAGAGTGAGTCTGATAACTTTGTGCAAGTCTGCCTCATTTCAATCCAGTTCATGTGCAAGTCAAGGTATCACCCTGTAAATTTAAAAGTTAGGAAAGTGAATGTCGAAAACTAAAAATAAATGAATTAGTGAAAAGAACTCTTTAAAAAGATATCACCTTGTAATGTCAGTGGTCTTCTTTAAAAACTAAGGACAAACAGCAAAAATAGAGAAAAAAATTCAAGGCCCAGCAAAACTTAATGAGTGAATAGCCTTGGCCATATGCTTCACTACACATGTGTTCTTAAATTTGTACACACTCTCACCACCGTATTATGAGGGGACTATGTTTTACTCATCTTCTTACTGTACCATCTTTGTGAATGCCTTTGATCTTAAGTAGTTGTGTCTTCTCTGGTTGTTGAGGGGAAACATAGTAGTAAGGACTGATGAGGTATCATTTCTGAAGTGAGTATCCACCAGGTACCCTTTGAACTTCAAGGTAGCACCTACCCTCTGGGAAATCAACCAATCTATATGAAGATAAATTGAGAGAGTAGCTAATAGGGGGTCTAAACAATGCATGCCATTTTAATTACATCTTAGAGGTTAATCCTTGCTCAAAAAGATCACTGCTGTGATTATATCCATATAGTTAATTTGGGGTATGATTCCCATACCAATAATAAGTAATTTTTATCTATTAAAATAGAATCAATTTAATTTTTACAATGTTATTTAATGCTCACTACGTCTAGCACCTTCTCATTTTTTTTACAAAGAAAGTATTCCTGAAGTATGGGTGTGAAGCTTCTGTGTCATCAATAAGTCTTTGGTTTTTCTTATTTCTTGTTCTGGATCCATATTTTCTAAAGCATTTCTTACAGTCCCTGCCTGTACCCATCTTTTCCATTGAAGACACCAAGTATCAGAATATATATTGAAATAATTTTAAGGATCTTATCAAGTTCTTTGTAGAACTTCTGTACCTTTTCCTTCCCTGAAACAAATGTTGGGGAATAAGCTCTGATTATTTTCAAAGCAGTCTTTTTGTACATATTTATAATGAACTCTGCAAATGTGTCTTGCTGATTTGGAGCAAATCATAAAGCCAGTTCTATGAATGTCGTTCTTTGCTTCTCCAAGAATAACCTGTGAATCATTCTTTCATTTAAATGCAACTTTCTTCTTTCTTCTGGTTTCATTTATAGTAAAAATGCCAAGATAATTCTATTCAGTTGCTCTGGTAGTATGTGGTAGGCCAGTAGAAAAGAATCTAAATGAAACATTTATAGAAGGTCAAAAACTGTGTGATATTCACCATACCATATTTTTTCTCACTTTTATTACCCTAGTTTTGTAAAAAGGTTGATCTTTTAAGAAGTCAGTCTAGCTGTATATAGAAAACCGATTTAGGAATGACTTACCTGTATATGATATTATTTTCTCTCCATTAAAAATATATATTTTTTTGGTTATGAGAGAGATAGACAGACTGACTGACTGACCGACTGTGTGACAGTAGGAAGGAAAGAGCAATACGAAAATCTTTGTCCCATAAGAGGCCTCTAATAGACTGCTGTCCTTCTTCTGCGGAGACCATTTAAACACGTAAATCTCCCCCTTGCTGCCAGAGAGCAAGTCCCCTCACAACAGTGCCTCCTGTTGGTCCTCTATCGAGTAGGTTGAGTTACACAAGGATCACTTAGTGTTGAACCGAACTAAGGGGCACTGTTGCTAAACATGGGGGCTACAAACAAGAAAAAGACAGTCCCTGACCCACAAGGAGTTTACAATCCAGCGGGGGAAGACAATACACAAAAGGTAGCTGAAAAGGAGGGAAGGAGGAGGGTGTGTTAGAAAGTACCCAGCTTGGGGATATGATGTTAGTGGAGTTAAAAGCAAGCATAGTAGCAGCTGGTAGGAAATGAAGAGTTGGCTAGAATTTCAAAATCTTCTATAAAGAGAGGTTTGGAGAGTATTTTTGCTCTCCCCTCCAAATCTCTGGCCAGAGAGGAAAAGCAAGTGGAAGGTACCGCGGCGGTATCGAGTACCAAATCTGAATCAAATCTCCACAATAAACAGGTTTCTGGCTTATCCCGAGGGAAGTCTAAAGTTAGAGAAGAAACCAAGCAGAGCAGCTGGCGGGCCAATCAGTTTTGCCTTACAACAAGGAATAGCATACAGTATACCTTCCATTTGCCAGTGCCCACTCTTCTGCCACGGCCTCTAGGATCACCTTTCCTGTCTGCTGTTGCTGGGGTCCACATTTCTACCCACACTCTGCCATCTGCTGCTGCTCAGGACAATATCTCTGTCTACTACCTGCTGCTGTCCCCTGTCCCTGAGGCCCATACCTCTGCCTGCTGTTACTGGAGCCTGTATCTGTACTGGCTATGCACCCCCACCCAGCCAGCTCCTAGTATATCTGGGATCCACATAACTGACTGTTCTGTATGTAGCATTTGATCTCTCACTTTGAGGCAGGATTCACCCCGCAGCTATAATAATGTCTTTTCTCAACCTGATCTCTTGGAATCTCCAATTCCATTCAGTGCTTAACTCAGGTGCTACTTTGGTACATTAAACATTTCCTGATCCTCCACTGGTTAATGTTCTTCTCTCTCCTCCCTTACCAAAAACAAACAAAAAACCTCAAAAAACCCCAAAAATATTTTCTATTTACTTCATGCTTACCTGCTTTGTATATTATATGTGTGTATATATATACACAAATATATATACACATATATGTGTATATACGCATATACACATATATGTATTATGTGTGTATGTATATACATATATGTATATACTAATATACATATTAGTCTGTGTACCCCCAGAACCTTGTACAGTGTTGATTTTTTTCCTTAACAAATACTGTTGATTTGAATAGAAAAAGGAGTTTACAAAGTACCAATATGTGATCTTGACTTTACCGTTTAGGAAAAGATTAATTTGGTTGACATTGCTTATAGGGTATTTAGCCTCTGGTTCCTTTCCTTCCTATCAGTCTTGTCTCTGAGGGAGAAATGGGTTCTCTTTCACAGATTCACAGATGTTTACCTGGGGAGGATGAGGTAATGGCTGGTCTATACCTGCAGAAGATCTAAACCCAAGCATTAATGGAGGCAAAAGGTGTCTTTTTTGTTTGGTTGGATTTTTGTTCTGCGTTTTCCTTTTATAATGTACATTTTTGCCTCCTATGTTATTTCTATCTCTGGTTCTGAAGTTTTTCATTCAAGTATAATGCTGGACAATATTCTCTCTGTTTGTAAAATAGAATGTTATCTCTTTTTTTCTGGTCTTATGTTAACATAACTCCTTATTTTACTCTTTACCTCCTTTTACTAGCACAAAGCCATGCTGAATTTCTGTCTTTAACTTCCATAGCCCTATGTATGATGTAACATCTTTGATCTTTTAGCTTCTTTAGTCTCGATACAAATTTCACTTCTTATTTATTATATATTGCCTTGGTGTGTTGGAGCCACTTGCTCTGCTGTTAAATTCAATTTAGAGAACCAGGCCTGATTTCATTACACAGATAAGATATTTGAAGACTTGTTTTTGGAAGGAAACCAATCCAATTAAACATTGCACAATTAATAATTGGAGCTTTTGAATGCTAGGAATGAGAGTAATAATAGGAGTCAGCTATAAATAAGTTTTTTAAAAAACCATTTGTTCTTTTTATTCATATAAAGTGATAGTATTCAAAAAGTTTCACACATTTTGAGAAAATTTTCTTGAGAGCCTTTCTTTGCCCCGAGTCCCCCAATGTTTTCTTCTCTATCCATGCTAAACTTCTTGAAAATGTCTGCAATGGATGTTTCCATGTGAACCTTAACCATCTTTGTCTTGGGCTCCTGGAATCTGGCTTTTGGCTATTCTGCTAAAAGTGTTCTAAGGCTACCAGTGACCTCTTAATCACCTAATACAAAAGCAATTTTCCAACCCACATCTTTCTTGACCTCCGTGTGATATACAACACATTGCAGACAACCCTTCCTACTCTTGGCTTCTAAGGCACCACAACCTCCTGGGTCTTCTCATGCCATTCTTTCCCTATATCATTTACTCAATCAAATAATCAGTCAGCCAACCAACAAGTTTTTGTTAAATACTTACCATGTGCCAGGTGCTATAGTTCCTTGCCTATTCACTGACCTCTTAATATTTTTGTCCCTTTTTTTCCTTTACAATCTTCGCCTTGGCAATATCATTCGCACCTAGGGCTTCAAGTATGTCAGAAGCAGCTGACTCCCAAACGTAGCTTTCCATCCCTTACTTCACTTTTGAGCTTCAGACACCCATTTCCAACTATATTTCCATTTGGATATTCTACAAGTACCTTGAAAATCACAGCTGATAACTGGTTTTATTTTCTCCTCTCCATAAACCTTCTGCCTTTAATTTTTCAGTGGCATTCATGTATCTAAATATCCTATTTTGTAAACCTTTGGTTATTCTTACTCCTACTCTAATCAAATTAATAATATTAATCAGGTTGCATGCGGTCTCATTAAAAAGCTTATTTTGAGAGACTTAGCATATTAATTGTGTATCTGATTGTTTATATTTAGAATGTAAGCTCTATCAGCTTACTGAGTCTCCTTTTGTTTTTGTCTTAATATATGCTAATTAATTGATCTGAACATTAATGCTTTTCTTTATAAATTTAATCTATTCATCTTTTACTAAAGGGGGGCCTTCAGGATTTTTACCTGTAACTGTGAAGTTAGCAGATAGTTTGAATTAGAGTGTTTTTCAAAATATCAAAATTCGTATCTTTTAAAAAAATATTTCTTTCTCGTAGTTCATTCATACTGGCTCTCTCTTTTCCCACCACCACTATAACCAAATTAATAAAGCTTTTTTCATCACAATTTATGAAAACCTGTATATTCTGTGGGACACATCACCTGGGAGTCAAGTTGCTAACCTGATGCTATATGATACAATTTCAAAAAGGTGGCTTTGCTGGACTGCTGCCTATGCTAATTCACATGGGAATAATGACCAGTTTAAGAATATAACCAAACTAGACTATATTTGAACTTTTGGTTCTGGCAAATCTAGTCAATCCAGCTGAAGTAAAAGAGGAGGCTTTGTAAAAACCTCTTACCATCTTTCTCATCTCTTTGATTCTCTTTTTTAAAAAACCTCAAAATGTCTCTGCTATATAGGAATTTCCTTAATAGTTTAGAGTGAAATGAAAAAAAAAATTCCTTATGATTACACTCAGCTGTTCACAAATAGCCATCATGTATTCAGAGAGTGAAATAAAAAGGTAGAAAAATAGAATTTTCAGATTATTTTAAAAACTTTTGAGATGTATTTTTAAATGCCAACAAAATTTGAAAAGGAAAAATGTATTTAAAGAGTCAAAAGTGAATTTAACAGAGGGATCTACAGGATTTTGACTAAGTGCACAAAAATTTTCTCTTAATGTCTCATCCAAATACTTCAACTTAAATTTACTGGTAGCTATTTCAGGGGAAAATGTGGTCTCTGCAATCATTAGCTTGTTATAAAGAAACTTTTTTTTTCTTCTGCAAATGTTTAGAGGGAGGATTAAAGACAATTTATTGCTTGGGTAGAAAGTAATAAAAGTAACAACAATGGAGTGTCTTCTAAATTGTCATCATTTTCTGGAATTAGTAACAAGACCAACCCCAGCAGGCTTTTTATGTCCAAAGGAATTGCTTCCATTTGTCATGCTTTAATGTATACTGTATCATTAATCTTCTTGCCACCGATATTGGACTGTATTTGTTTCATTGAATTGTAAAAAGTAAATGTTTCATTCAACTGTATATAAGATGAATTCCTTAATCAGAGCTTTGCCACAGCCAGGATTTCAGAAGTATATTTATTATACATTTCTCTTGGATAAATTGGCCTTCTAGAGCTGCATAAGAGGATTTGGTTAAGATGAGAGGGCCTGACTTCTTTGTTGTTATTTTTCCAGGAACACAGTATGCACAGCTCTAAAAAGAAAGATGATCTTTTAAACATAAAGTAGCCTCACAGACTCATAGATCATTAGAGTATCAAGGCCGGAATGTTAGAGATTATCTAGTTCAATCCTTATATATGATAGATGAGGAAATTAAGGCCTAGAGTAGGCGACTTGGCCAAATTCACACCACTAATCACTCAACAGCAAGTTAGTTTCTTCTGTTCCCCATCTAAGGGATACATTTCTTTTTTCCTATTTCCATAAACAAAAAGCCTGTTTCCTGAAAGTATGAATTTGAAAAAGGAATCTTGAAATGAGGCTAAAGTGTGAATTTTCCTTCAAGCCTCTTCATTAGTTCACAGATGAGAGACATTCTATGAATTTCCCCGATAAAACCTTCCAAGATGTTCTTCAGAGGATGAAGTTTGAAAAACAGGGTGAAAAGCAAATATTGATTATATTCCAAATACTTTCAGCCTGGCAGAATCTGCCTAAGCTTTGCTAGCTTGGCTTGCAGAAGGAGAGGTCACTCTCCTACCGACATGTTGTCTCCAAAAGAAGATTTTGGAGTTTGTCTTTATTACTTTTGATAGGCACCATTTTGCAAAGCTTTCCATTGTATCTTTTGGGATATAGCTTAGAAGCCTCTCTGAAGCTTTTACTGGCTATACAGTTCTCACTTGCTATAGTAGGAATTGTTTATTGTTCTTCAGCTTGTGTTTAAAAATGTGTTCTCTCCCTCTTTAGAGTAAAAGAAGCAGAGGAAGTGTGTAGGCAGAAAAAAGAAAAATCTCTGTATAAAATAAAGCCGAAACATGACTCTGGAATAGTAAGTATACAGTATACCCTTTGTTTATAACCTATGGCTTTCAGAACTTGCTCATAAAATGCACGTAAGGATACATACACAATTAAGCTGGTCTATTATGTCTTTCTTTTCCCTTTATGCTGATATCAGTTGTGAGTTTCTTGTTTAGCTCATGCAGTCACACAGACAAGAAGGCTTTGGCTGGGCTGGGGCAAGGGTGTTCGGAATCTTCAGACTGAAAAAAGAGGATGAGACTATTGAGAAAAGGGAACCCATTTCTCAAACTTTCTCCAGACTTCCCTTTGAAGTTTGAGTAAATGTTACAATTTGATTAGCTTTATTGGGATTGGGAGAAAAATGGGAAATTCCAACTAGTGTTGTCCTTTGCCTAGGGCTGTGAAAACTAAATTCAGAACCAGGAGTGGCATTACAAAGGTGGTTGCTTAACAGATGTCAGATAATGAGCTGAATTTAACCACCAAAGTTAAGATTTGCCCCTTGCCACTTAATCCATTTAAATAATGTGACAAATTATTATTTAGTGGGGAGCATTAAGCATACAAGTTTGCTTCACTATCGGTGAAGCAACTAATTTGTATAATGTGTATGTTATGAAGTATGCAGACTGATAGTTAAATTATTGAAATTGAGATTATGGAAAAGAGATTCATCCTAAGGAGCTCTGCAGATGATTTCGTTTAGATAACACATTGTATTGATTGTATCAAGCCCAAGAATACTACAGATCTTCTGTAATGGGATCCACAACTGCTCAAAAGAGTTGAGTCTAATTTTTAGCACAGGAAAAAGAAAACAAATGGGTAAAAAATGTCTCTTAATCAGACTATGATATTCAGTTGGATGGACAATCCATTGAATTAGTGCATATATCTTGGACTGACACTGCAAATGGATAACGAACTGGACCCAGATTGAATAAGGAACACAACAAATTGGGCTAAATTAGGAAAATTAGTGCTTTAAACAATCATAAGCTGTTTTCTAAAACAAAACCCATCTTTTCAAATACTAAATTGTATTTTCCTGGGATTACTGTATGGCTGCAACACTATAGTTTCTGAAGAATCAAAATTATAAGTGGCCCAAATGGCAATGGAAAGACTTGTCATTGGGTGTAGATAGCTTACAGTAAATTACCAAGGATGACTTGACTGAAACAAATGACTTAAAAGAAATTATCCTGGAAATTTATGATCAGGAGACGGCCTGGAAATAAGAGTAATGGATAAGAGATGGATAAACACAAGTGTTACACTGATCCTTATCAAATGTTAACATATGAAACTCTCCATTGCAATGCATAAATTCTTCATGGGGTATTTATGGAGGCACATGAATAAGAGTTATAAAGATTGAGACTATGTAGATAAGTTGCTATGTCGCCGTTGTCTCTGCCATTGCACCAGTCTCTGTTGAGTTGGAGGGAGTATCCACATCCATAAGATGGCAGATCCATTGAAGTATTGAATTATAAAGTTTGGAAAGTGGTTTGATGCCAACAAAGACAGAAGATACTAAATGAGTCCTTGGTTTAGATTTCTAAATTTAAAGAACTTTGGCAATTGAGTTTTGCTAGCATTGTCTATAAAGCCAAGCTATTACAATAATCTAAGATAGAATATGATTAGAAAAGAGAAAAAAATGACATGATTTGGAACCATATTTTACTTACTAACACTGTTTTACTTCTTATTCCCACAAATCATAGTTCATTTAATTTGGATCAAGTTTCAAATTTCAGTTTGAAATGTATTGTGCAGACAGCCTCTTTTCAGTACTTTCCTTCCTTAATTGAAATATATGTTTAAAAGGTCATAAGTGAAGGGGAACATTGACTAATTTGTTAACTCTAGTCACATTTCTCTGAGACTTGTAGAGAAACATGGTACATAAAATTGAAGGAGAGTCTGGTTGATTTGGGGGCAGAGGCAGATGGTGGTGAAAACATCTTTTTTACATGATCCAAAGCGGAACATGAGAAGCACTTACCCTCTAGTTTATGTAAGTCTAATGAAACACTGAAAAGAAGCTCGCACATGAAAGGCGTGTAGTATCTTACTCGGAATCTGTTCCAAGTAGAAAAGTTTTACTTAGTAGCATTGAAGTGGTGATACCATTAAACTTCTTGGAAATGTTGGTGTCTAATTTTGTTTTCTATCTTGTCTGTTTGTTTTCAGAAAGCAAAGATAAGCATGAAAATTTGATCACCAAAAATCAGAATGGATATATCATTGCCACTAGATCAACGAAGTTCAGTGTATTTAGGGGGGAAAGGAAACTACATCATTGTTTTTTCATCTTGACCTAAGTCTAGTTTCTGTTTTCTTGACTGATTCACTGATCAATTCCACTGTACTGTGCACAATTTAAATATAAAAGTAAGATAATTAAATTTATTGACCCAGAAAATAAACTACTTTTTACATTAAAAAAAACATTACATGCAATATGTCCTCATTTTGCGGCAATCACTTGCTTAATTTTGAGTTAAATTCCCAAAATTTTGATGAGTATTATCTAATTCTTCATCATAAAACAACCATTTTAACACATTCATTTTTTAGTGTTTCTTCGACAAACAGTCATTTTTTCTTGATCATTGCCTAAAAGTTTTAAATAAATTTAGCTCAGATAATTTTCCAGGCTAGTGACACATCTTTTGTGTACATTTCCTACCCTTTCATGATATGTTATCATTCAAAGCAGTAGTTAAATATTCCATCTCTATTTGGTAATTCCTATAATCCTAGAACAACCCTGTTTCTTAGTGTATCAAGATATTTATCAGAATTCTTCATTGCCTCAATAGGCATAGACTTCTAGGAAAATTTAAAAAAAGTCTCCAAAATATTCTTTACAGGTGGATGTTTTGTAGTCTGATAAAGAGTTCCAAATCTTAAAAGCTCACATGGATGTACTTTTAGCACTGTTTTTGAATAGCCTTAAAAGGAAAACAAAATATTTAGTTTTATCAACAAAAAAATAACTTTTCCCAATCTTTGGTACTATAGTTTTTGCATTATCTTGCCCATGATAAGCATCATTTAATTCATAACAGTGGTTAACATCTGATTTTTAACTTGTTTTCTCGTTGTTCATCCAATTTCAAGAAGCCCATACACACTGTAGAGGAGTCAATAGCAAATGCTCCAGCTGATAGCCCCTCTTCCCCAAAGTCTTTGCTTGTTTTTTTGAGGATTAATTAGGTTGTTATACAGCAATAGTTTATCCATTTGGGATGTTTTTAAACCACATTTCACTTTGCATGTTGGTGTAACTGATATTTAATTTGGGGCTTTGAATTATCCTTGATTGTCTCATGTCAAAAGCTACTATGATATCTCTAACAGTAATTGAGTGTGCACTTTAAAAGTTACACCTTTTATGTATTTTCTCAGAATAATATCCATTTTAAAAAACCCACTGAATTAAAAAAGCCAACAATAGAGAACAATGAAACATGAATGGCATGAAACCTAGTACTTAAATGATACAAATCTGACTAAATACAAGGAAATCAGCTCAATCCATTTTCATCCAGCTAAAGACTAATGTTCTAAGTCAGCTTGATTTCAGTATCACAACCATTAACTGTTCCAAAATGAAACTAGATCAAAATTAATATTTTCCTCCAAGTAACTCACACACTATACCACAATATACTCAAAGGTAACAGCAAAAGTGACCCACCCAGAAGTAGACTAGCAGGAATACCTTTTATTTTATTGTGTCACATATTTTATTTTATTTTATTCTTAAGTCTATGGAAGAGTACTAAAAGAACATAAAAGTACACGAATGGGGGAGCACCTACAAAAATTCAGAACCTGGTAAAAAAAAACTTAAACTTGGGTTTAAGCCTTCATATTGCTGTGATGTGAATTAATGTTGCCATTTCCAGTAGCAGCTAGACTCCACTACACTGCACTGAGATTTAGAAAGGAAAATGTTATTCCTCGTGAATTATTTGGATCAGCCTCATGTCCACATTTGTATTTAGAATGTTAAGTATTTAAGTGCTGTCTACCCCATATAATCAATGCTTTCCCAACTCTTTGGTTGTTCTCTGTACTCAAATGATTTGTGAAGAAGATGATTATGGGTATTTTTTTTCCAGTTGCTATATTATTCCAGATACTGAATAGGGTCAGAAGAGTGAGGAAGGAAGTCTAACCACCACAAAAAGAAACTGTTCTTAGCAATTAACAGGAAAGCAAAGGAATTTTCATTTTAATGAGGATATTTTTAAACTAGTTTTAAATTGTCTGTCCTAAATGAAACTAATGATTTTCTTAGGTATAATCATTTAGAAGCGACAACTATCCTCATTACTGCTTCACATATGCTCTCAGAGGACCATTTATCAATATTTGGAAGGAATTTAAATACTTGATGCCCACAGACTTTCAGCTTGTGGCAAGAACTGGAATAAAATAAGCCCCTGATTGAATAACAATCTATTCCTGTTCTATTATTTGTAACCTGCCAGGGTATTTGGGCAACACTAAGAGGAATCAAAAATGTCCTTGGCTCTTTGTGAATTAACATGTCAGGATAATTTAAAGGATGCAAATTGAGGATGTAGTTATATTTGTTATCTAATAGATTATTTTAAAAGCTTTTTTGTTGGTTTTTTTTTCTTTTCTTCTAGCTAAAGAGAAAAAATTAATGGGCTTTAAAATATGTTATGGTGGCAATAGGCCCAGCCAAGGTGATTCCTTAAGAAAAAAAGTGGTATGTAGCCAGATTAGTATTTTGTGATAAAAGGGGATAAATCTTGCTATTTTGAGCCAGCTGTGGAAAGCAGTTAAAAAGAATAGACTACTGCAATGGCACTGATTCATAATTATGTTTGTATTTATGTAAAGTATAGTCTAATGTTCTTATATTTGGGATTTATTTTAAGTGTAAAGATAGAGTAGTTTGTTTATTTTATAGACTTCCTGTTTCCCTCAGCTACTTGTATATTACCATACTACAATGAAGTAATAGGACATTTAACAAGATCACTATGTGCAATACTGTATTTAGTGTTTCTATTTCAATTTTTCTAGAATGTTAATTTATATGAAAATAAAATGAATAATAAAAATTGTTTTCTTATGTTATATGTGTTGCCTAAGAAAATCTTTAAAATCTCTAGCCTTATTTTTAAACCAGGGGAAAAAATGAGAAATAACATCTTATATCTGCTATTTTTAGAAGGTACAGGAAAGTTGAATTTCTATTGCAGGTCTGATCATTGTTAATGGCTTAAATATATATATATATATAGAGAGAGAGAGAGAGAGAATACTTGTATAATTAGAAGGAATACTAGTTATTCTACTTTATATTGGTAATTTGCTCTATTAGAAAATGAGCATTTTCACAAATATCAAATATTGGAGACTATATAGCAGATAGAAAGAATATCACCTTTCAAAAAATAAAATAGTAAATGGAGGTTTACTAGTACAGAAATATTAGTACATGAGTAAGCATGTGTGCATGTGCACACGCGCACACATGCACACACACACACAAGGATTGGCCAGTTATTTAAGGAAAGTGATGGATAAAGCTCTCAAAATGTTGGCTAGACAACCTTTGGTGCATATACATGAGAATATGGATGAGAATTAATGAGATCACAAAATTCTTGGTTGTTGGAGACAAAAACAGAATTACTATATTTGATAATTTTTTAATAAGAATTCATTTTTTGTGTGTTTCTGTAGCATATGAGACCATATGGTGGCTAGGGAATGAGAAAGCAGATAGGAATAATAAAAAACAAAGACATTAAAAGAATTGAGAAAAAGAAAAAAAATCCCAAGAAGAATGCTAGCATTTTTGCTTTCATAAATAAATCCTACCCATGCCATTATTGCTAGTACTGATGAATAACTTCTTTCCTGTCAAGGATGTAGGTAATGTGCAACTTTAGATTTATGAGGCCATTTAGGAAAGGAAAACATTTTTAAAATCATGACTTTCATTCTTCTCACCTCTGCCTCTTTGACAACTGGGAAACACTAATGTTCTACACATTTGCACTGGGATTATCTTTAATTACTAGAATTCTAAGGCCTTGAAGCAACTTTTTATTTACCTGATATATATACATTTGTATTATAATTTTGATAACATGTATTTTTAAGTCATTTTAGGAGCCATATTATAGTGCACTATGAAACCAAAAATTTTCTGTTTGAGCTTAATTTCCCATGTGCCACAATAAAATCTGGTGCATGAAAGACATTACTAGAATGGTTTGTTCCCAAGTGATCACTTTCCCGATGGTGGCAAACAGCTCTAAAGTTTTAGAACACTTGTAGAAATAGTGCTTCATTAACATGATGCAAAAATTCTCCTATATCTCTTACTTTAATTCTTATTCTGTTATTTCAAACTTACGAAGTCCAGAAATGATTCATTTTACATATGCTTTGAACTTTAAAAATGTGCTAAATTGAATAGCACTGTATTGGACATTGGTACCCTTGGGTGAGTATGGTATTATAGCCTATCACTTAGAGGCAGAGAAGGAGGGAGTTAAATTACAATTAATCAACAAGGCATGATTAAGTACCTGTTATGTGCCAGGCGCTATAGTAGCCCTTGAGGTTACAAATACTGTGGACAGTGCTTGCTTTCACAAAACATATGTTCTACCATGGGATGCAAAATGTTTGCAGATAGAGCATAATCCAAAAAATAAAAATCCACATGATAATGGAGGAGGAAGATACCACCAACTAGGAGAATCAGGAAAGACCTCTTGAAGGAGGTGACCAAACCCTCAAAGAAATTTAGGATTCTGTGTGGTAGAGGTATGGAAGAAGGAGTATTGTTTGTCACTAGGTGACAGGTAGGGACTGGAAACATAGTATGGGGAATCTGGTCTACCTCTTCTCTCTGATGTCACTAAAATGTCTGAGGGGAGGGGAGGGTAGAAAGGAGAGGAGAGTCTGGTAACTTTAAAGACCCAGGCAGTTCTTGATATGCAGTCAATGGAAAGAGGTTGCTCCTACTGATACGGTAAGGGAACACAGAATGTCTTCTCCCAGAAGCAGGTCTCTGGCATCTCCCACATGGTTGTCTCCATCTTAAGTGATCAGGGCATATACCAAAGCCTGATTATACCCATTATATTATCAAAGAGTTGCTTTACAGGACTTAAAGTAATAACAAAATTTACTTGGAAAAACGAAATATCTAGATTGAATATCAAAGGAAATTAGGAAAAGAAGATGGGGGAGGATAGCACTCCCAGACCTCAAATTATATTGTAAGGCAGCCATCATCATAGTCACTTGGTACTGACTGAAAAATAGAGAAGTGGATCAGTGGAACAGAGTAAGTAAGGGGAAATCAGAAACAGTGGAACTTAATAACAAAGCATTATATAAAATGCAAAATATAGATTACTGACAAAGAACTCCTTATTTAATTTTTTAAAACCTTCTTAGAAAACTATTAAGAAGTCTGGGAAAAATTAGTCTTAGACCAACATTTTCTAAATGGACACAGTATTAAAGACCATACCACAAAAAATTAGGAGAGGAGATCATATAATTTTCACAGCTATGAGTAGGAGATGTATTTTTAGCCAGACAAGGGATAGAGGCAATCACAAAAGAGAATTAGATAACTTTCATTGCATGAAACTGAAAACAAAATTACTGCATCTAGGATAAGCAGTAAAGGAGCCAAATGGAAAAAATGTATATTTGCATAAAATTTCTCTAATAAGGGTTTTGTATTCAAACTATAGAATCAATTAACATATACAAGGTATCTAAAAGCTCTCAGTATAGTTTTAAGAACAGCTAGGGGTGCCACTGGACCTGAAGTCAGGAAAACTTATTTTCCTGAGTTCAAATCTGCTCTCAGACATTTATTAGATGCATGACCCTGGACAAATCACTTAATCCTATTTGCCTCAATTTCCTCATCTATAGAAAATAAACGAGAAGGAAATGGCAAACCACCCCAATATCTCTTCCAAGAAAACCCCAAATGGCATCCCAAAGAGTTGGACACAACTAAACAACTGAATAGTTTTAAGCTTTAATAAGTTCAGAAATTTAAATGCTATAAATGTACAAAAACATTATTTGAAAGCTTATTTAAATTTCCTTTATATTTCATGATTTTGAATAATAAAATTGTAATTTTGATTTTAATGAGACAGGTCACTTTGTCATGTGTGTGTGTATATGTGAAAGAGAGAGAGACAGAGACAGACAAAGAGTTTCTGAAGGACTTTTTCACCTTTTCAAATAGGAGGTCTTCTTTTTTGGCTACCTTGGTGATCTGATCCATCTCTATTGAAGTTTTTCTTACAGAGTCACATCAAAACTGTCACAAATGCATCAAATCTTCTTTGGATGTTCTTAAGGCTAGGAATACAAATGGAATCTACTCAGTCACTGAATAGCAATCGATAAAAGGATTTACAAAGAATGAAAATTGACTATAGTTATGTTTCACACAAGACAATAGTTATGTTGAATTTTAATAAAAATATAAATATTAAATCATTTTATTAAACTTTCAAAAGTTTTTTTTTTATAAATTTCATTTATACTTCTGAAGTCCTTAAAACTTAAAACTTCATTGATCTTCTAGGACATTTATACACACTCATATACACACATATGTTATATATACACAAACATATATGTATAGAATACACAAACACAGAGATAATATCATAAGCCATTTGCCAACAGTTAATTTATCAAAGCAAGGAAGTAATAAGCATTTACATGATGCATACTATGTGCCAGGCACTTTTGTGAAATATATCACAAGTATTGTCTCCTTTAATCCTCACTATAACTCTGTGATGTAGGTGCTGTAGTTATCTTGATTTTCTAACTGATGAAACTGAGGTGAACAGAGGTTCAGTGAATTGCCCAGGGTCACAAAACTACTAAGTGTCTGCAGCCATATTTGAACTTAAGTTTTCCTATTTCCAGGCTCAATGCTCTATCAATTGAGCCTCCATCTTACATATGTAGGCATGCATCAAAGCCTGGATGTGTCAAAGGGTATGAACAAACAGTTCTCTAAAATACTGCAAACTATTTTCAACTATATGAAAGAACACTCAAAATAGTAAGAGAAATGCAAATAAAAAGAATCCTGGGGTATCACTTCACACCCTGCAAATTGGAAAAAAATTGAAAAAGATGAGAATAATCAACATTGGAGGAGTTGTGGGGAAAGAGTCATACTAGTACATACTAGTACATAGCCGTGAATCAGTATAACCATTTAGGAAAGCAATCTGGAATTATGCAAACAAAATGACTAAAATGTCCATAGCCTTTGACACAGAGAGTCCACTACCAGACATATCCCAAGGAGCACTGATAAGGAGAAAGTCCCCATTCATGATAGGAAAGAATTAAGAAAATATAGATGCACATTAATTGATAAAAATCTAAATACATTGTGGTACATGAATGTAATAGAGCATGATCATACTATAAGAATTGATTAATGTAATGAATACATTGAAACAAGAAAAAAAGTTCATAAACTGATATAGAATGAAGTAAGCAGGGCCAAGAAAACCATATACACAGTGTCTATAACTACGTAAACAGAAAGAAAAACAACAAAATGTGAAAAGTGAATGATGAAAAATTACGAAGAGGAGTGGCTCCAAGGAAGAGATGGGAGAAGATACTACTCCTTATCCCACGCTTTTACAAAGGTGAGAGGTCAATGGCATGTTACATTGCAATTTATTGCAGGATTTTTTTAATGTATTAAATAGGTTTTTTCTACCTTCGTGATTTTTAACCTCATTTTCTTTTTTAAAAAATTTTATTTGTAATATGAGATGGCTCTGTGTATCAGGGAGGGGAAGGAAAAGGCTTCTTAAGGAAATTTTGGTGATATTATTAAATCTATTTTTTTAAAAATAAAAAGTCTAATACCAAATTATGGAAAGTCTTGAATATCAGGAATAGTGATTTGATTTATTCAATAGGCAATAAAGAGCGTCTGGTGGCTTTTGAGCAGAGGAATGATGATCCGATCTGTGAAAAACAAAGATTATTCTGACACTGGTAGCAAGGTTGGATTATAGAAGTACAGGTGAAAACAGAAATATGAACACCTGTTAGGAGAATATTTAAATAGGCCAGGTAGATAATAATGAGAGTTTGTACTAAGATATTAACAATGGGAATCTAGAAAAAGATGAATGTACGAGAGCAAATGAGATTATTATTGCAGAAGGGAAATAGGGAAGACTTTGAAACTAATGGGAAATAATGGAAAGGATAGAATCAACAATAATATGAAGGTCTTAAACTTGGAAGAATAGGTAAACAATAACGCTACAGACAGAAATGATGAAGCCAGAAGGGGAAAATATGTTAAGGGCAAAATAATAATAATAGAGAATAATAATATTTTAGTTTATGAAACAGTGAATTTGAGTTGGGGGTAGAAGACAAAGTCACTGAATTAAAGATATCCTGAAGGAATAAAATGCTCCCCAAACTGGTCTTATGTTGTAATATCTAGCATGTCAAGGGGCTAATCCTGATCTTAAAATCTTTTATGCCGAACAACATTAACTCAGTCTACTGAGAGCGTCATCTTTTCTCATTCTCAATCACCAGTGGTGATTCTCTCCCTGTAAGAGCACACTGCCAATTATATAAATGAAGTCAAGGAGAAAATAAGATTTGCTTAGCAGTGAAATTCATTGGGATGCATCTATTCCAAAAAGGAGAAACCACTTTTTACTGGAAATATTTAAGAGGCATTATGATCTGTGGTATTTTTATAAATCTGTATTTTTAATATGTCTGTTTCTATTAGAAAAGTATGGCTTAACAATGGGACTCTGTTGCAAGTTGCTATTTAAACATTGTTTCTACCACCATTGCATTGAAGTATTGGCATTACCTATTTCCCTGGTATTTTTCTGGTTTTCCATGAGCAAATAATTCATCACCAAATAGCCAGCCCACTTATAATACTCTTCTGTATACGTAGCTCGGCTAGTTCTCATGAAACAAACACAGTCATTTGTGAGGACCAGACTTAAAGCCTTTCCAGGATGGAAGAATCCACCAGAGTTTGTGCTCCTGACATAGACTTTGGAAAGGCAGACTCATTCTCTTACCTTGATCAGATGAATGGATGGATGGATGGTGGAGGGGCTTGGTAGATAGAATATTTATTAAGCACTGACAATGTGCCAGGCACTGTACTAAATGATGGAAATAGAAATAAAGAAGAAAGTCCCTCGCCCCCAAGGAGGTTACATTCTAATGGGCAAAGACAGTACATGAAAGGCTAATCTTGGTTTAGTGAGCATTATTGGTATGGATGTTTCCTGAAAATGGAGTTTCTGGGGAGGAACTCACTAATTGTAGGAGGCTGTAGGGGTGGAGATGCTGTCAGCATGAGAAGGCTGCTAGAGCATAGGAAGAAAAGTTATCTTGAAAGTCAAGGGCTAAACCTGGTTTAAAATGAGATGGGCAACAGAGTAGGATTTCCATGGCTCAAAAAATACACAACACTTCATGAATAAGCAGAACCCTACTTTAGATTCTAGCATTAATATGAAACATTATAATTGAGTCAGGGTGGCAAGGGCTGTCTGACATCTTGTCAGCTGTTCATCTTTTAAAGCTGGAAAAAAATAATATAATAAACATGTATTTAGGACCTTCTATATATTACAGAACACTAGGATAGGCTCTAGACGGGGCTATTAAAATGATTAATACATACTCCTTTCCCTTGTGGAACTTATAACTCTTATAAAAGCATATAATACATATGCACAAATAATTATAATTATAAACATTTATATCTTGCTTTACAAAGCACTTAACAGATATATCATTTGATACTCGGATCAACCATATGAAATAGTATGTCCATTTTCCAGAAGAATAAACGAGGATCAGTTACTCAATAGCCAACAAGCATTTATTAAGAGCTTACTGTGTACCAGGCACTTTGCCGAGCACTGGGAATACACAAATACAAAACAAAAGAAAGGCACATAAGGAGCTTATATTCTAATCAAGGAAGATAATACATAAAAGGAAGTTGAAAGGGGGGAAGGGATAGTGGTGGAATACAAGAGGGTAAGTCACCTAGCCAATAAGTGTCTGAGATGGGAATTGAACCCAAGACTTCCTGACTCCAAGTTGAACACTCTATTACTAAACCACACAATGCAAAATAGAGCATAAAAATTATATAAGAGAATCAGTCAGATTTTTAAAAGCATTTATTCAGCACTTACGTCCCAGGCACAGTGCTAAGTACAAGGAATACAAAAATCAAAAGTAAAAACTGATCCTGCCCTCAAAAAGATTATATTCTATTGGTGGAAAGAGTACTAAGCTAGATCTGAGGAAGGGAAAATGATTTCTAACCTGCCCAAGTTTCTCTATTTCTATTTTATTATCTCCTTAAATTATAACAAGTCTAGAAACTCAAAGACTGTTCTGTTGCAAATGCAAGCAATCCAAGTTTGTTAATTCTCTTTATTTTAGGTTAAGGCCCCAAATGTCATATTTCAGCCAAAACAAAAACCAAAACAAAAATTTGCCCTAAGTGGGTGACTCAAAGCCTAGGATTTTTTTCTCATCTCCTATTTCTGAACTCTAAGGGAGGCTCCTGCCTCCCTCTACAAAGAGGTACAAGCTGTCTTGCACATAGTAGGTTCTTTATAAAGGCTTAGTGAGTCAAATCTGATTTAAAATGCCATCTTGATGTGTGTGTAATGTTGTTATATTACACGATGAAGTTATTATTCTCTGGAGATTTGGAACCCACAAAATTCCAGTGATGAGGCTCATCTGTTTTTAATATGGTGGTTTAAAATAAAATAAGAAATAAAAACTTACCACATTGCTGCTTGTGATGTCTCCCATCCCCCATGTATGATGGCAGAAATCCTTTTTTTTTCTTTCCTTGATTCAGAAATAAACTCTCCAACTAGTGTCACCACCCTTCAAAAATGATGCTTTGTACTTGTTCAGTGACCTCCCCTTCCAAGGAAAGAAGAGACATGATCTTAGGAATCCATGCCCTATCCTACATACAGAACACTTGATTTTCCTGGGGAAAGCTACTTTAGCATCTGAATAAGTTGTATTGACAGCCAGGTCAGGGGCACTGCTATTATTCCTGGCTAGCAAAGTCAATTCTGACTGTCTGTGTATTGCACCCTGAAGAGAATTAGCTTTCCAAAATGGTGAGCATTGTGCTTTGAAAATTATTTTTCAAATGGTGAAAAACGAACCCATTAAGATTTTCTTTGCTGCCAATGCCAGCAAGGCTGACCACACTCTGGAATTCCCACATGATGAGATCAGGGTAATTGTATAAAGATAAGTACCCAGGATGCTGTGCTCTTGCAGTGATTTTAAAACATTTGTGTGCCAGTAAATAATGCTGAGTGAGGAAAGAGGAGTTGGGGGAGCACTAAAGTTGGCCTAGGCAATGAGGTCTGAGAGGTAGACTGGGAACAACTAAGTTATCTGTACCATGACCCTTCAACTACCTTTTTACAGGCTCTTATTAAGGAATAGACAGATCCCAGAATTATAGGATTAAATATTTGGAGCAGAAAGAGCTGTTGGAAGGGAATCTATTCCAACCCCTTTATTTTACAGATGAGGAAACTAAGTCTTGCAGGTACAATTACTTGTTTTCTTAATTTTGCGTGTTTTTTTTTAATTATAGAAGCTCGGACAAATCCTATCAATATGGAAAGTCTTTAAGAATAAGGCCAAATAAGTCTATTGTCCATGGACAAGACAGCTAAATTCAGAGAGAAGCTCATTACCAGTTTGACCAGAAGGGGATGAATTTTTCTCTAACACAACATACCTGGAAGTTATTTTATCAATTCAGAGATGAGTTGCAATCTTTGCCAGTGAAAGGAATCCTCACACTGATGAATTCTTGCATCCATAAGGAATAGAAATATTTTATCATTACAGTCCTATTTGGGTCTTAAAATGACCTTTCAAAAAACTATTCACCAAGATTCTGAGAAAAATATAAGGAGGTGGTCCTAAGTTGGGAAAAGTAAAGGGAAGAAATAGTTTATTGCTTGTTTGTAATAGCTTGTTTTTAATCAACTTTTAGACAGCTAGATTGCCAAAATAGCTAACCAAATGCATTTAAGAGGTAACCAGACTTACATGTCATGTGTCTAAATTTCTAAGAAGATGTGTTAACTAAAATAAGGCGAATAATTTTATCCAAAGTCCTTTCTATGTGTACACATTGACCTTCTGTTAAGATTTTGGTGGAAGCTAATGGATCAGGCCAGCTAGATGGCACAGTGGATGGAGTGCCAGGCCTGAAGTCAGGAAGATTCATCTTCCTGAGTCCATATCTGACCTTAAACACTTACTAGATGTGTGACCCTGAGCAAATCACTTTACCTTGTTTGCCTCAGTTCCTCATCTGTAAAATGAGTTGAAGAAAGAAATGGCAAACCACTCCAGTATCTCTGCCAAGAAAACCCCATATGGTATCGTGAAGAGTCAGACATAACTGAAATGACTCAACAACAGTACAGCACAAATCCCTATAGCTAAATCTGCCTTAGAGATCAGGTCAGCAGAACTTGGAGGAATGCTGCTGATAGAAATGGAAGATTCACTGTGAATAGACTGACCCCCAAATAGGTGTGATTATTCCTATTTTCCCCATTCTACTATTGGTGGGGGGGACAACCTAAGCTTTAGTAAAAAAGAAAATAATAGATTAATTAGTCAACAAGCACAGGAGCATTCCTATCAATTCAACTCAACAGGCATTCATTAAGCCCAGACCATGAACCCTGGGATATTCTAGGTGTCCCATACAAAGACAAATTTTTGAAGTCCAACTAATATAAAATTACTCAACTATGATTTTCAAGAACCCCATACTCTTTGGATTTATTATCTTAAGAAATATAATTTAGTTTGCTAAAGGTATTCTCAGAACCTAAAGAGACCTCTTCAGTGAGACCTCTCTCAATGGTCCCATAACTATTCTCTTAACAGATGAAAAAAAAAGATGGTTACAACCTGATAGTCAAAAAATGCTCTTATGGTATTGTCAAATTGAAGTCATTTATACTTTATGTTGCATAGGAGAACCCTTCATTTTATTATTTGTTCATAGGATTAAAAGATCACAAGATCACTGATTTAGAGCCAGAGAAAACCTTACTAGGAATCTAAACTAACTCTCTCATTTTGCAGATGAAGAGAGTAAAAGACCTAAGAGGTTAAACGTATTGCTTAAGGTTGTACAGTAGCAGACCAGTACAGTGCTATTTCCATTTCAACGCTCTTCCAACCTCTTTCCAACTGGAAGGTGGTATAGAACTCAAATGAAACCAATAAGCATTTATTAAGTACCTGTGGACCAGGTCAGAAGAAACTTCAGAATTGTTTGTGTGACTTGGGAGACACTGGCACAGGACCACCTAGCATGGCGTGCCCACATCAGAGAAGGTGCTGCGTTCTATGAGCAGAACAGAATTGAAGTAGCTCAAAAGAAAGACAAGATATGTAAATTTAGAGAACCCACCTCAAATGTTGGCATGGACTGTGTGTGCCTGCCCTGTCGCAGAGCATTCTGAGCTTGTATTGGTCTGACCAGCCACAGTCGGACACACTATAACTTGACTCTAACACAATGATGTCATTTTGGTCCTCTTCAAGAATGAAGGACAACAGCCATGCGTTAAGTGCTAAGGATATAGAAGAAACAGGTCACAAGTAATCCACAGATCCATACATGAATAATAGTATTGACTATATTTAGTATTGAAAAATATTTATATTTTTCTCTGCTCAAGTCCTAGTCAGACATTGCCTCATCATGGTACAGAGGTGACTTTGCATGCACAAAGGCCTCCAAATTCTACAAGCTTTTCCAAGTTGGAAAGTTTCAAGTACAGGTCTGGCAATGATCTGCTTCCTCTCTAGGCTATGTTGTTGCTGTTGTTTCATGGGGTACTAAGGGAGGACTAACATCTCTGGTATGAGGGCTTGCCAAGCACTTTTCATGGCTGGTTCTTCACTTTCCATGTTCACCTGTGACCCAACTCTCACCTGGGGCTCCAAGAGGCCATAGCATTGCAGTGGCCACACCCCATAAAACCATCTCTGCAGATAGTCTAAACCAGATTGAGGGTAACCATCAGACCTCAAACCCATCAGTGAATTAGGGAGATGTCTACACCAAGCATTGAAGACTTTCCCCAGCCGAATGGGCAGAAGAAAACTTTGTTCCAATGGCCATGAAGACAGATGAAGCAGGCACTGTGGAGGGCTTAGAGACATCACCTTAGAGGTCATCCATGGCACCCCAGGCCATTGCTAGTCAACTTGACTTTTGTCCTGCCACTGGATTTTGATGACTGAAAGAGAGAGAAAAGCTGATGACTTTGTGCAACTCTGCCTCACTTAAATCCAATTCAGGTGCAAGTCAAGGTATCAGCCATTATGTCATTGGTCCTCTTCAAAAATGAAGGACAAACAACAATTTCCAGTTCACAGTGCTTTCCCTATGTGGCCTTTTAAATGATCAAGATAGTCTGGTATGGAAAGGGGCAAGATAAAGAAAACCTCAAGTGTGAAATATGTACACATTTAAGTGGTTGATGGTCCTCCCGGTGAGGAAACCCACTCTACCAATGCCACAGCACATCTTAGAATTTAATAATTCTTTGGGTGAACACATTTGATGAGGACATGAAGCATTGGACAGCAGAGGGAAGAGTATTGGATTTGGAGTCAGAGAATCTGGGCTAGACTGTCTAAATTTGAGAATGTAATTTAAACTCTCTGAGCCCAAGTTTCTTTTTCTGTAAATGGAGGGGACTTCCTAGATCGGTGTTTCTCAGATTTTTTCTTCTTCTTATGACACAGTATTTCTTTTTTCCTGTGAGTAACCATGGGAGACTTACAATTTAAGTTGGCAACAAAAAAGGGTTCCTGGGCAGTCAGGCTTCCAGACCTATTACCTCGGTATTCCTTTGCTTCTCTTTCCCCACACATGCTCCCTTACCTTCTTTATTTATCTCCTCTCAGGAAGTCCAAGGTTTTGTCTCTATGGGAGGAAAAGGCTAAAAACTACTCTTGGAGAATTAGAGAGAGGAGGACAGCTGTAGATGAGGAAGGCTCAAGGATTTGCCATGGACCCAGAAAACCACTAGTGGGCCTCAGCATACTCGTTCAGAAACATGGCACTACGTAACCTCGTAGGTCCATTCTAGTTCTAGAAATGTCATCTACAAAATATAGTTTTGAATATAAAGCAATTGTCTGTTGTTTACATTTTGATACTGGATCTAGTCAATGTGGGTACTCCTTTTAACTGTGTGGATCACACCCCACATATACCATCTCATCCTAAATGACTCTCGGTCCATGTCCTTTCATAAGTCCTCTCCAGGGTGCCGATTCAACACGCCAGTCTTCCTCTCGATCTCTCGTTGCTGGACAGATATCATAGGGGTACAAGGACTGCCTGTTGATTATCCTTTTCTTATACTACACTTCCTTTTCCAGTCATACATCTCTCTAATTATACCCTCTGAATTTTAGCCCCACACAATTCTTCAAGTCACTCAATTCTACAAAAACAATCATTTTTCATTTTCACTTTCCTGAAAACACCGCTACAACTAGGGGCAAGTGACATTTTCGATGGAAACTATGATGCCCAACCACTAGCCAGAATTTTCCTGGAGTAATAGATCATTACTTACAGCTGTTGGAAAAATATAAGAAATTCAGGAAAATACTCAATTACCTCCTACGATGGACTAATATTTACACTCGAGGGCCTTTTCTTTCACGATAGGCCCACAATAAACTCTCAATACCAGTAGCAGCTCCTCCTCAATTATAGCTTTGCCTTCTAGTTCTCTAAAATTGTTAGAAAGGATCTTAGCTAGGAAGGACCTCAGAGTCAAACCTCCTCATTTTACAGATGATAAACAGATTGGAAGAGGTAAAGAATAACCCAATATCACACACAGATTTTGCTGACGATCAACAGAGGTGCATTCTGAACTGAGGTCCAGGGACTCCAGAGCCAGGGCAATTTCTACTGCATCATTATGTTACATTCGTGTCATGGGTTTATTTTTTAATGGCATTTTTAAATTTTTTCCAGAAACTAGCATCAATTGCTACAAAATATGAACTCTATATAATTTTGGTGTTGGCAAACAGGGCCACCACATACTTTATAGGCTAACTATGTTACATGAAGCAATTTTTGCTTGTTTTAAAGGGGATGTTATGATTTGACTGGTGATACAACTATGTGCTGTATTTTAAGGGGCTCTATTATTAAAGTGATTGGCTTTAGAGGCTGCAAGGTGGCATAGTAGATAGAGCTGCTAGGCCTGAAGCCAGGAATACCTGATTTCAAATCCAGCCGTAAATAATTACTAGTTTTGTGACCCTGGGCAACTCAACCTCTTTTTACCAGTTTTCCTATCTATGAAACGGGGATAATACTAGCATCTACCTGCCAGGGTTGTTGTGAGGATCAAATGAGATAATATTTTTAAAGCACTTAACACAGTATAATATAAATATTAGCTATCAAATATATTTCATTTCACATCCAATTATTTGCTTTCTGACACCTGTTATTAACAATTTAACATCTTCCTAAGTTAGAGGGCATATAATATTTTTTTCAGGATGGCAGGAAGAGAGAGACAGTAACAGAGACAGAGAGACAGATTCATTCAAGTGTTGTTGAAGTCACCAAAGAATTGGAATTAAAGACAAAAATAGACCCTCCTGATATGCTGCCTCCCATACATGGGAACAGGGCAATGTGGTGCCTATGGTAACACAAGTAGTATATTGTCTGTCCTCTTAAACCAAAAAAACCAAACACCACTACCACAAAAATTAAAAAAAAAACAAGAAACTATAACCATAAATATTTTGATAATTCTCAAACGTTATGCTGAAGTTTCAAACATGGAATTTTAAGTTCCCAACTATGGTGAGACACCCAAGTGGTAATTTATACCCTACATGTCCTTACCCTAAATGAGCAAATTTCAACTTTTAAAATAAGCAGGTTTTTTTTTTTTCAAATGTAGAATGTGGTCTTTTCAGGAGTTATAGTCTGGGTAATGCCTTCTTGTCTATTTCGCTCATTCAGAAGCTATTTACTTTCTTCAGGGAATTTGAAATGTGCATAGATGTAGAAATATAAGATGAAGACCCAGATAACAGTGGAGAAAAGCCCCCAAGCCTCCTGCTTCCCCTGCCTTCAGGTGATGACCTTGCTTCCTACTTTATTAAGGAGATCAAGATCACCCAAAAAGAGTTCCCTCAGTCTCTTTGCTCCTTGCCTTTTCAAAAGAAAACTTCATGACTTCAAATACTCCCGTCTTCCTTTCCAGTTTCAAAATTAAGAGCTAGTGCTTCTAGCTAAAGCTAACACTCCATTATAAAGGTTCAAGACTATGTACGATCCCGTATACTTCCTTGTGGATATTTGTCTACCACTCTCATCTTCATTCTTTCCCACTCCAGTGGCTCTTTTTTCTTTTCCTACAAACATAGAAAGTCCTCTCTCATCCTAAAAAAGTACCCTTTCTTTTACCCTTCCACACTAAAGAACTACTACCCAATCTTTTCTAATGCCAACCTTTTTGGAAGTTCTAACCCCTTGTAAATCTGGCTTCTATATTCAATGTTGATCCAAAACACTAGTGGCAACCTAATTGCCAAACCCAATGGGATTTCTCTTAACCTTCGCAAAAGATTTGACACTATTAATGTACATGCTTTTAGCTTTCATGACTGCCATCTCTTGATTTTCTTTCTCTGTGAACACATCTTTATACAATTAACTGAGATGTAGTCAGTCCTACAAATGCTTGGTTCTTGCAGTTCCCTCTCCAGAATCCTCTCCCTTGGAGATTTTGTACACCTCTATGATTTTAAATGTTATCATTAGGAAGATGACTCCCAAATCAACATCTCTAGTCATGTTTTAATCTATCTCCAGTCATACCTCAGTCTTCTGTAACTCCTGCCCCATTCCAGTTCAGTTCATTTACCACTGTCAAATTTATTATTAAAAGTCTTGGTCTATTATCAAAACCCTCCCCATTTTTGAGAATTAAAAAAAAATCTATAGTGGATCTCATTGTCTACAGAATAAATCCAGCCTCCTTAATCTGGTATGTAAGGCCCTCTGCATTTGACTCCAACTTATTTACCAATATTACCTCAAACAACTTAATCCCTGCCATGTATACTATACTTCAGATCAGCTAAACTAATTTCTGCTCCCTGTATACTTTCTCAACACCATTCTTTCATTGACACCATTCTATATTCCTCTTCTTCATCATCTTTCACAATACCTGAACAACTAATGGCTTCTACAGATTCGAATGAGAACAAAGGTAAAGAAGAACCCATCCTTGCTTCATTTGGGTCCAGCTAGTATAGAAATGGTTAGACTGAGGAACAGATATGGGGGTGATTTTCTATTGTAAGTAGAGTAGATTTCTTTTTAATGAAAGCTGCGATTCCAGATAATCATGCATATTCAATTGAGGATATAGCTTTCTGTTCATTAAGCAGAAGAGGACCCTTCGAATTAAAAAAAATTTAAATCCTGAACATAACATCAAATAAAACAAGCATTTCCCTATTCATAGTAGAAGAGAAAATGTTGGTTGTTCATGAAACCGTGAATCTCTTTTGTATATGTTTTGCTTTGCTTTTTTTTCTTTTTAAAATATATAATGTTAATATGTAATTTTTAAAGCTATCTTTCCTGCCACTGATCTCTACTGGTTTTCCTTCTGAACTTTTCATTACATTTTTAAAGAAAGTGCTTCAAAGATCCGGTTTTCTTTTTCTTTTTCTGACAACCCTGTGCCTGGCCCCTTTGTTTCACCCACCTCCCAACCACCAATTGAAAAAAGAAAGAAAAGCAAATCCCTTATAATAAATGTGTATAGTTAAGCCAAACAGTTTCTCATATTGTCCATATTAAAAAATTTATACCTTATTCTGCATCTTCAATCCATCACTCCTTAGGAAGTGGGTAGCCTCTATTGTTAGTCCCCTGGAGTCACGGTTAGTCATTTGCTTTGATCAGCTATTAAATCTAATAAAGTTATTTGTCTCTACGATGTTGCTTTTATTAAATAAATTGTCTGCCAGCTTCTACTCACTCCACTCTACAACTGTTCATTCAAGTCTTCCCATATTTCCCTGCAACTATTCTTTTCAGCATTTCTTATGGT
Organism: Phalanger gymnotis; assembly: GCA_028646595.1. Lineage (NCBI taxonomy): Eukaryota > Metazoa > Chordata > Mammalia > Diprotodontia > Phalangeridae > Phalanger > Phalanger gymnotis. Next base: position 225,935,682 of record CM053626.1, read on the forward strand.
ACAGTAATATCACATTAATTGACATACAATAATTTGTTCAGCCATTAGTCAATTGGTGGGTACCACTTTAGTTTCCAATTTTTACTATAATGAAAGGACCTCTTATAAACATTTTTGGACATGTTAGTCCTTTTCCTCTTTCTTTGATTTCTTTTGGAGTAGAGACTTAGCAAAGATATCGCTGACCATTCCAATTTAAAACAAAATTCTTCTCTAGAAAAAAAAACAACAACAAACACCTTCTTAAATCTTCAGGTCTGACAGAGATTATAACATGGAAAGATAAAGATATTTGTTTTATTTTTTGGGAAAGCTGATGAGGAGAAACTTTGGATCCATTAATAAAGAAGATGACCAGGAACATGTGACTTGGCTGAACCAGTTGTAGTAATCTGAAGCTCGTGTTAGAATTTCTTTGTGTCTTGTTTTTGAATTAGTTCTCTCTCCCACCATCTCTTCAAACTTCTCCTCCTTTCCCATTTCCCTGTTCACCTCCCATCCTCTCTCTCCTATTCCCTCTCCCTCCTCTTTAAATCTCTTCTGGAAAACAAAAGAGCAACCATCAGTCTTTTCTTACTCCATCTTCCTCTTCTTTACTTATTTCCAAGAGTTGAAATGTCAGCACGGCCTCATGTCAAGGTACGTGCAACTGAACCCCAAAGATATAAGCCATCATCAAACTCTCTTCAGTAATAGTTGTGTACCTTAGGTTTTTAAGATTACTATTAAACTTCTTTTGTACATAGAAGTTATTTTTATAGAGATGAATGGTTTGCTACATTAGGAAATGTCTGATATATGTGCTTGAAGGCTTATAACTTATATTTAGTTTAGATGGTTTGTTATTGAGCTGATAATCAGTCCTATAACCTACGTCCTGTATAGTTCCCATTAAATAGTTCCCTTGAAAAAAACTGTCATATTTTTCACGGGGTAGAATTCTATTTCAAGGCACTCCACTGGCCAATGCTTATATCCTGAGAGTAAAGGACTCACCAGATTTGAAATATAAACAATGGCAGAGAAGTTGGGGAGAATCTCCCTCAAGTCTTTCCCTCTTCTGGCAGGCTCAATAATACCACATCTCAGTGTTGGAATGCTATTTTTGCCTCATTTGTAGTCTATTTTGTACCAAAGTTCATAGAATGACAGATTTATAGCTACTAGGAACCTTAGAGATTGTTGTTCAGTCAATTAGTTGTATCAGACTCTATGTGACTCCATGGATTCGTCCACAGGTTTTTCTTGGCAGACATACTGGAGTGGTTTACCATTTCTTTCTCCAGTATGCTGCCATTTTATAGATGAGGAATTGAGGCAAATAGGGGTTAAACGACTTTCCCAGGATCACACAGCAAGTGTCTGAGGCTGGATTTGAAATCAGATCTTCCTTACTCCAGGCCTGGAGCTCTATCTACTGTATCACCTAACTGCCCAAATTCTTCATTTTGCAAATGAAGAAATTGAGGCTCAGAGGGGAAAATGATTCAATCATTGTCACACAGGTAGCAAGTAGTTCACTGAGTGATAGAGGCAAAATTCTAACTCAAGTGCTTTAGTTCCCAATATAGGACCATTTCTGTTCAGCTATTTGAGTATCTTTCTTATCTTCCCAAGTAGACTTTTAAATAGGTACCTTGAGAAGACATGAGAACTTTGTGCTTTAAGTTCATGATATACAATGCGGCAGAAAGTAGAAGCATAATATTAAATATATGCTAGATTTTTTGGAGGAAGGATCCTAAAGAATACAGAAATGTTGCAGAGAGGATCCAGAAATCTTCTAAATTGTTATTAGAAGTTGAAAGGAATCTCCATATCATCTAGTCTAAATCTCTCAATTTCTAAGTGAGAAAAACTCAAGAGTCAAAATAACTTTCACATTCATAAACTCATTGGCACTCTCTTGGGTAAGAGAATTTATTTGGAAAAGAAGAAATGGTTTCTCATATGTCTTTAGGGCAGAGACTGATAGTTGATGTTCAGTTGTTGCAGTCACATCTGACTCTTCATGACCCCATTTGGGGTTTTCCTGGCAAAGATACTGGAGTGGTTTGCCATTTCTTTCTCCAGCTCATTTTACAGATGAGGAAACTGAGGCAAACAGGGTTAAATGACTTGCCAAGGATCACACAACTAGTAAGTATCTGAGGCCAGATTTGAATTCAGGAAGAGGAATCTTCTTGAGTCCAGGCCCAGCACTCTATCCGCTGCACCAACTAGCTGCCCAGAGATCGACATGAAGGAGCAAATCCTGATGCTGTTGATGCTAAGAAGTTGATACTAGACCATCATGCCTTGGTAGACAGGGCTTGGATATAAAGTGAGACCAACAATAAGGGTGGAATTATGTTCAAAATACTCCCTCTCCCTCTCCTGCTCCTCTCCAAAGGAAGGTAAATTTTGATGGCCAGAAACTACCCACTTAACTTGGAATTTATTGGCTAGATTTCTTTCCTTTCTTCCTTTTCTCTCTCCTTCCTTCCTTCCTTCCTTCCTTCCTTCCTTCCTTCCTTCCTTCCTTCCTTCCTTCCTTTCTTCCTTCCTTCCTTCCTTCCTTCCTTCCTTCCTTCCTTCCTTCCTTCCTTCCTTCCTTTCTTTCTTCCTTTCTTTCTTTCTTTCTTTCTTTCTTTCTTTCTTTCTTTCTTTCTTTCTTTCTTTCTTTCTTTCTTTCTTTCTTTCACAAAACATAAACACAATTCACTCTGAAGCTCATAGATTGGACCACAATAGGTCCCTGCCCAAGCTCCACTTAATTGCTGTATTTTGGGCCCTCCGATCTTAGAGTGAATGTCAATGGTAACTGTTTCTCTTTGGAACAGCAACCCCAAGGGTCTTCCCCTGACACCTTGATTTTTTTCTTTTTTTATAATTAAAGGGGCCATCCCTTGATTCACTTCTTAAAGAGGCTTATTCACTGAATGTGTGTTACCTTACTCTGAGTGAGTATAGGAAAAGGCCTTAGCCTAAAAGGGCCAGGATCTCCCACTGCATCCTGGGTCATCTCCAGTCATCCTGATGAATATCTCTGGGCTCTGGAGGAGAAAGTGAAGCTGGTGACCTTTCACAGCCCTCTCTCACTCAAATCAAAGTCAACTGCAAATCATGTCATCATTTCCCTGGTGCCATGGTCCTCTTCAAAAACAAAGGACAAACACAATCTTACATTTGACTTCTAACTATTATATAATCCAGCCACACAGTCTGGATTACACTTTCTCCAATAAGAGGATGTCTCTAGATGCCTTTTCTTTTCTTTTTCTTTTCCTTTCATGGGCTATCTCTTGTTGCTGAGATTCTCTCTCTCCCTTTTCACCTCTACCTCCTAGCTTCTCTGGATTTCTATAAATCTCAGCTCAAATCCCACTCGGGGCCAGATGCCTTTCTTGTTCATCCTTAATGCTAGTGCCTTGCTTTTGAGATTCTCTCCAGTTTACGCTGTATCTTGTAGGTATCTAGTTGTTTTCCCCATATGAATATAGGCTCTTTGAGGAGAATCTGCTTTTCTCTGTATCCCTAACACTTAAAACAATGCTTGACCTATAGTAAGCAATTAATAAATTCTTCATTAACTCAACTTGAAAAACATATTATACTATGATACTATACTGTGTTAGGGGTTAAGGTAAGAATATTTTTCCCTCCTTACTCTAGGGCCAGCTAGGTAAGTAGAGAATTTTTAAAGAGAAGACGTTTTGGTAGAAGTATAGAGAGGATGAGGATAGAGAATCAAAAAAGGGAAGAGAAAATGGTGGAGCATAGAAATCCTAGAATCACTGGGCTAAGGAGATATGGAAAACAATTGCTTATTACTTATTGTTCTCTCAGGGTTGGAGTGATTTTCCTTTCCTTATCTAGACTACAGAATGAAGAAGAAGTTATAGTTTTAGAGCTGGAAAGTATCTAAGAGGCCATTGAATCCAGGTCTCTTGTTATATAGATTAGGAAACTGAGGCCAGTCACATAGCTAGTATATGTCTGAAATGGTATTTGAACCTATGTCTTCCAGTATACATCTCAAGTGGTATTTGCACTTATGTCTTCCTCACTCTTTGTCCAATACCCTATCTACTTGAGCTGTGATGAAGGGACCTAGTACTCAATGTTAGAGGGGTGAGGTGGGTAAAGCACTCTATGCATAGGGGACATATGTTTCTTTAATCATAGCTTTTATGATTCTCCCACTCTTTTCCATAATATGTTACAACCTAGTGACTCTGACCATGTGCCTCTCCATTACCACTTGAGCGATAGGAAGCTTTAATTCTTTGGAGACTTCTTGGCAAATAGCATCACCAGTTAGGTTAGACATCAGGAAAATTTACCAATGGCCAAGGTCATGAGTATGGACTATAGTAGGTATAATGGCATCACCTCCCTAACATTTTAAAGTGGTAGATTGTCCATTTGTGTGAGAGAATCTGGTTGTTAGTCTTAGAGAAAAGCAGAAAAAAACTAGACAAATTTTTGTAGCTCCCTACTAGCCCTATGATAACATAATTTTATGACTGACTCACACCATTCAGCTGTAGTAGCTAGCATCACTCAGTTAGAATGAATATTAGAATGAGACACTGATGACTCAAATTCTCTTTTCAGCTAGGTCAGTCCCTATATTGTTGTATCCCTTTAAAGACTACCATTGATACCATTGCACCTCATTGTTCATCTCTGTCCCCAACTCCAAATGCACTCCCGAGTGTGACAAAATCAGATTAAGATGCATTTTTTGAAAAATACAATAAAACATTGTCTTGATTTATGCTTTGTTTTTTAAGCCAACATGCAGATAGGAAGAGATTGGTTTCTTTTAGAGTTTAACACCACTTTTTAGAACCTTAAGCATTGCCATCAGGCTCATGGAGATTTGTAAGGACTGGATAAATTTATGTTATTTATATTATATTTATCTTAAGCTAGAAGAACCTTTAAGGGCAGGGAACATCTTTGTACCCTCAGAACCTCACTAAGATTCTAGCAGAGTCTAGGAGTCTTCCTTGTCCATAGGAGTAACATATCTAGTAGTTGGAATAGATTCCCCTTTGAAGGACTTATAATAGGAAATAGACAAGAATTGTTTAGGTTAGGCTGTTTCTCAGCACTTGTGGAGAAAGTACCCACATCGATGTATTGAATTACTAGAGTATAAAAAATTTTGCTTTACATCTTTCATGCTGAAAACAGATACGTTGTCTACATTCAAATTTTTTTCATGTTGTTTGTTGTTCTCTTCTGGAATCTTTCCCCTCAGTATGCCACTAAAAGCTTGATCAGGGCCAAGTGGTAAAAGGTTTGAAGTGTTATCATGTAAAAGAGGGATTTGCCTTGTTCTATTTTTCCCCAGAAGGCAGAATTAGGACTAATTAAGTAGAAGTTACAGGGCGGCATGCTTGGCTGAAAAAATGAACTTTCAAACCATGGAAGCAGTTCAAAATTGCCTTTCCTTCATTGAATCTCCAATTTATTTTGCATATTGCTTTTTTGTCCATAGTTGTTTATGTGGCATCTCAATTAGACTGTAAGCTCCCAGAAGGCAAAAACTGTATATTTTTGTTGTTGTTGTTTTGCCTCACTTTGTATTCCAAGCACTTAGCAAAAGGCTTGTCACACAATAGGTACTAAATAAATGTTTGTTGCTTCAACAATGCAATAGGTAGTAAATTCGCAGTTGGGGGCCATCTCTAGTAGTCCTGATCTATATCTTGCCACAGGATCCAGATGGCTCTGGAGGAGAAAGTGAGGTCGGTGACTTTGTACAGCCCTCCCTCACTTAAATCCAATTCATTTACAAGTCATGGCATCACCTTCCCAATGTAATAGTTCTCTTTGAGAATTAATGACAAACAACAACAAATTCTCATTCACTACATATTTTCAAGTGGAAGATGGAAGGGGACTTAACAGAGACAACATTTAGGATGATTTTGCTCAGGCAGAAGATAGTGAGGGTACAATCTAGAATGTTGGCAGAGGATGTGACAATTAGAAGTGAAAAGAGGATAATAGTGTGGAGGTAGAAGCAGTATGAGTTTCAACCATTTGTATGGGAGTAGGAAAGAACATTGTGAGGACGGGCTATTACCCAAGGTTGCAAACTTGGTTGATTGAGAGAATTGTGGTACTAAAGAATTCATGACGCAGGTGGACTAGCTGACCTCTGAAGTCACTTCTGAGATTCCATGATTCTTACAGGAAGAATTCCCTCACAGTTTTTAAGTTCTCTTGTTCTTAGCCTACAGTTTACACTTGGTAATTGCCCTAGTATTCATGGGCACCTTGGGGGGAAAATAAATTTAAAAAATAACATTGCTGCTATGCCTTGCACATTGTAGCGACTTCCTAAGTGTTTATTGATTTGAATTGTTATTCCTACGTCCTTGGGGACATCGGTACCAAATGTATTTGGTGGGTGGATATGTTGGAGGATATTCAAAATTATAACAGCCTATTTTTATTATTTAGGGCTTTTACATGTACTCCCATGATACCACTTAAGGGGGAAAAAAAACCAAAAAACTCTTCTTTTTCCAATAATCATTGTGGACAGCTTAATCATCAAACATCCCACTCAGATAGCAAGTTGATGACTCTGCAAATTCAGAATTTAATCTTTCTTATTGCTTTTTCCCCTCTGTTGATGAGTCATCTTAGTAATATTAATTTTCATTTAATGTGTAATTGAGAAAACAATTTGGAAACTTCAGAAACAAATGCATTGGAGTTTAGCATTTGAAATTAGTACAGCTTCTTATATTCAGTCAACAAACATAAAATCATTAAACACTTTTATTGAGTCGTATTGATGAACATGCCCTAAGCAACCTTCTTCAGTTTTACTAAGCGTTTTCTTTTTCCTGAATGGAAATTCTAATTCTTCAAATGGTAGCTGAGTCATCCACTAGAAAAGATAGTGACATCGTCAGAAATCTGGGAGTGCTTAAACTGTGTAAAAGTATAATTTAGGGGACAATTTAGGACAAGTTGGCCATTTATTGTTTGGTGGACGAAGGTACATTGAAGGCAAATATCAAGTATTTAGGCACTAAAGACAAAAGCAGAGAAGAAAGATATGACTTCTCACTACTACCTAGCAATGACTGCTCTCAGAGCTAAAGTTACAGAGAGGGAAAAGAAATTAGTACTCTTTTTAAGGAGACATAGGTAAGAAAGAGGTTTATGATAATGTGGAGAGTCCTGTATCTAAAGGCAGAGAACTTGACTTCAAAATCCTTGTTTTGCCACTTACTATGTCTGTGACCATGGACAACTCAAACTTTCTGGGCCTCAGTTTCCCTATACGTAAACTTTTGTAACAAACCTTGTATGTGTCCCCTTCTTTTCATTCCTACAGCCACTACTCCGGCACAGGCCCTCATCATCTCACACCTGAATTATTACAATACCACTCTGCTTTGTTGTTTTGCTGCCTCAAATCTTTTCATACTTGAATGGATCCTTCAATCAGCTGCCAAAGTTATTTTCCTAAAGCACAGGTCTGACCATGTCGCTCCCTCTTCCTCCCCAGTAAACTGCAGTAGCTATTTATTTCCTTGGATCAGATATAAACTCTTGTATTTGGCATTTAAATCCCTTTACAATCCATCCCCTTATTATCTTTACAATCTTCTTACACTTTCGGTACCCTTCCATAAATTCTTTGATCCAGCCTTCTGGATATTTCTCAAACAGGACACCATCTCCCCACAACATGACTGTTTGGCTGATTATCCCCTATGCCAGGAATATTGTCTCTACTCACTTCTATCTTCTAGCTTCCCAGGCATACTTCAATATTCAATTCAAACCCTGCTTCTACAAGATGTCTTTCCTGGTCCCTCCACCACTGCTGGTATGTTCCCTCTTGCATTTACACATCTTAAATGTACATAGCAATTTCCACCTTCTCTTCTCCATTAGAATATGAGCTTCTTGAAGGTACAGACCATATTTTGCCTTTATTTGTAATGAGCTCTTCAGAAACTCTCAACTTACTAACTTGCCCATAGTTACTCAGTTTTTTGGGTCATTTAGGACTTGTACCTAGACTCTCTCACTATAGAGTCACCCTTGCAACACAGTGCCTCCCTATTATTGCTGTTCCTTTGACCTCTGTCTGTGTATATATGATCTTATATTTGGCTGCAAGTCTTGACTGCTCCCAAAGTCTTTACAACCCATTTCACCCCAGAAAACCACCTCTGGTCACTTCTGCCCCATGACTGCACTAACATTTTCCTCTGGATCTTGCCCACAGCCATCACTAGTCCTAGAGCCTGGGGCTAGACTCCCAGACTTTGATCAGCTTTAGTGTCCTGAACAGATTGGGCTCAATGAGTAAACCACCCCAGACAACTTCCCAGTTAACCTTCCAAGGCACAATGAGACTTCAATTACATATAATCCTAGAGTATCTTTATTTGTTCTATAATTTAATAGTACACCTATAAAATAATTACATTATACTTATAGCTTTTTTCTTCATTTGTAAAACAAAAAACACAATTAAATACAGTTTGAACCATTATAAGGTAAACTTAGTTTTTACATACAATAACCTCCATAAAGGGCTTCACACTGAAACTTTCATATTGCTTTCATTGATACCCCTGGAGAGTGTGCACGTATGTGTTGTGTTTATATATAGCTTAATCTGCATGATCTTCTGCTAACTTGGTCACAGGAATTGGCTTTGCAAGAGGGAATCGCCAAAGGACGCCCATGTAGGCTCCTCAGAGCTCCTTCCTCACACAGCTTTTCTGCTGACCTTCGTAATTTCAGAATCCTGCTTTTAATTCATCACTAAGTATAAGAATGTCAGTTCTTAAGTTAGGTAGGATTTGCCCATCCTCCTCCCCCTGCTGCTCTTACCTGCCTACATCTACCCCCCCCCCCCCCCCCCC
>CM053626.1:225944681-225967649 GCA_028646595.1 Phalanger gymnotis
ACCTCCCCAGGCCTCCTCCTGAAATCCTGTGAAAAAATTTTTAAACTTAATAGGTAAATGTCAGAAAGAAATGAATCCTCACAGTTTCAGACAGAGTATTTCTCTCATGGAAAAGGGAACTGAGCCACCATGAACCTCCTTAGCAGAAGTCTCTTAACAATTTAAGCTTGGGGACATAAGAGGTTCACTTCTTGAGAAATGACTCAAAATTGTTTCAGAGGATGTTCCAATAAATATGCAACCCTTTCCCACTTGGAATGTTTCTCACAAAGAGAATCAGGGTATTGCTGAGATCTAAAAAAGAACCAGTAGGATGTCAGCTCCTTGAGGCCAGGTACCTCATATTTTGAAAACATTTTTGAAAGAATATTTTTTTGTCTTTGTAACTCCACTTCCTACCATGGTAGCTTGCAAGTAAATAGGCACTTAATAAGTATTTGCTGAACTTAAATGAATCATTTCAGTTACCTAAACTTTTATTGGCCAATTGACTAATGTGGAAAATTGTATATATCAGTTAAAACTTTGTCCCTGGAACTCCTATGCATCTAGTCTTCAATAGAAAGGTTCCTAATCTGGGATCTTTGGACTCCCAAGGTGTCTGTGGGTAGATTTCAGGGTATTCATGAAGATGAATGGTTTACTTTTTCTTTTTTACTAATCTCCAAATTAAATTTAGCATTTCCTTTCATTATGATTTTAAAACTATTTATGCTGAGAAGGATCCATAGGCTTCATTAGACTGCTAAAGGGTCCATGACATGTAAAAAGGGTTAAGAATCCCTGATTTGATGACTTAATTTAGTTTTAACTGGATGCGTTTCATTGTTCATTTCTTTCTGCATAGAAAAAATGTCTCAAATCCTTTGTCTCTTAAGTTTCCCTTTCTTTTTAGCAGGAAAGGTCTATGCTTCGTGTCATGGCAGTGAAAAAAGTGTTCTTTCTTGTATCTAAACACCTTAAAAGTTAAGGGGGCTTTTGTTCTTCAGTTTAACAAGTAACCCCATTCATTCTCACCCTAATCCTTCCCCCCTCCCCCACCCTGTGCCAAGATGCTCTAGTACCTTAAATGAAATTAGTGTTTCCCCCACCCTGCCCATCCCCAAGCATAGATATTTAGCAATGAATGACTGGCTGGGAAATATTTCCAGGTGGCAAGCTTCTGTGCCTCTAGCTACCATGAAGCTGGTCTATGTGGAGGAAGATTCCAACCCCAGCAACTTGGCATTTACTCAGAATTGTCATCCAATGCCAGAGTCAAAATTGACACATGAAACAATACATGGATAGGATGATTTTACTTTTAACAACTCTTTACTACAGGTTGATTATAAAAAAAAACCAGCGTTAATGTAGAGACCTTTGTGTGTAATAATATTCTAACTGCAGCAACAAAGCATGCAAAACCAAAATCTGTCTCAAGTCCACAAATCGGGAGGAAAACAACAACAAAAAGGTGAGGAAGCCGATGCCAATCCATGCTTTAGGGTGGGAGGGAGAAGGCAGTGTGGCACAGTGAAGCTGGAGTCAGAGAACCTCGTTCAAACCCTGCCTCTGACATTGACCACTTGTGTGACCTCGGCCTAATCACTCTGCCTCTCCCAGTCTCAGTTTCCTCGTTTGTCAAATAAGAGGATTGGACTAGATGACCTGAAAGGTCCCTTCCAGCTCTAGAGCTATGATCCTAAGATCCTATGACTTGAGCAAGGTCCCCTAGGGAAGCCAAATCATTGGTTCAAAGGGCTCCCAGCATCTTCTTGCAATCAGGCTTGTCAAGAGTCTCCTCTTAATTTTGTTTTGTTTTTATTTGAACCTCTTGCTTGTCTACATCACAGCCTCAGGCAGCAGTGGTGGCATGAAATCCACAGAGTGAAACGCTCCCAGTTGGGAAACACAGTGACAGTGAAGCCATAGAGGCATCTTTCACTTCATGTGGATGGTTGGAGTGTAGGGTTGAGAAGGAGATATATTTCTTTTCTTTTTTTTTTTCCCACACAGTGGAAACGTTAATGCTGGATTTAACAGTGCATCACCTAAAATATCCTTCCAATTTCTTTCTTTTCTTTCTTTTTGGTTGGTGACTGTTTTCCATCTTCTTCCTTAGGGCTTGCTTCACAGTCTGGTCTTGGATGCAGGAATCTTGCCAAGGGGCACCTGGGAACACATAAGCCAAGCTTCTATTTCCGGTCATAGTGACACGGAACCCTGCATCCCCCGAGAGAACTACCTGCTGAAAGGGAAGGGACCAGCCAGTGCGTGAATCTGCTCAGAGGAAAGGGATAGAGGCAGCAGCAAATCTGACAGGAGGTGCGGTGAAGGGTCCCCCCAAATGCTGAGCAGCATCCTGCCACTGTGGCCATTCACTGTTTGTCTGAGTCACTGAGGTTCACAGACATGCACCGGCACTGCTTTACCTTCTGAATCTTTTTGTGTCGGTAGGGTGGGTCCTGCCCTGGGCACTCCAGTTCTACTAGTACAGAAGTGACCCGCTGGGGCTTACAGAAGGCACACGACTGGAAGGACTCTTCCTCCTTCTTCACGTGCCGAGGGATGTAAAAGGAGTTGCACTGGCCATAACAGAAGCGGTTGAGGATGGTCCGGCTCCGACAGCCTTCTTCGCTGACCGTCTGCCTCAGGGGCTGGGTCTTACACCAGTCGCTCTTCAGATATTTCCGCTCAGTGACTACTAGGGCCTCCTGGCTAGAAGCCAGCACTTCCTTCATCTGATGTTGCCACCTCTCCGAGTTGTTGCTGCTGCTGTCCTTGTATGGGGAGGGGATGGCTCCCGGGGGCCGGTTTTTCCGGGCTTCAGCCACCTTCACCAGCATTGCTACCAGGAACAAGGAGAGAGAAAGTTTCCAAAACATCCTGCAATGGGAAAAGAGTAAAAAGCATCGATTAGGAAGGACAGTGGGGGCATGCTACTTGCTTCCAACATAACCCTTTGCAGAGTTCAGTGAGAAGCAGCAAGACCTTTAAGAGCCATTGTTCAGGAGATAAAAGAATAGACTTGTAGCCCTGAGCTTATATGGGCTCGGGTGGGTAGAGTTCTCAGTCGGAAACAAGTGTCTGTTAAATACTTACTATGGGCAGGGCACTGTGCCAAGCATTGGAGATTCAATGAAAGGCAGAAACAGGCCCTGTTCTCCAGGAGTGTACATGCTAATAGAGGAGATAACATGCAAATAACTATGATTGTACAACAGGGCTGCCTGGAGGTAAATTCAGAGGGAAGGTACCACCATTGAAGAGAAGTAGGAAAAGTTTCTTGCTAAAGCTGAGATTTTAACTGAGACTTGAAGGAAGATAGTAGGTGAAAGTTAGGAGAAAGAGAATTCTAGGAAAGGGAAAATCACAGGGTCCTCAAGGCAAATTCACTTAACGGCATCCATTCAGCTGCAATGGAGGTCATAGAACAAGTAAACTGAACTACTGACTACCTGCAGAACAATTTAAAAATTGCAGTGTCCTAGATATTACTATGTAAGGAAAAATTAAAATGAGACAATGAACTGAAAAATTAAAGTATCTAACTTCACTTGGGCTTTAATGCATGAGCATGCACAAAACTGACCTTTACATAATTCCCTTTTCTTGTCTATAAAGTGGAATAATAACACATTTAGGAATCACCTTAAAGTATTACTTAAACAAACTATTAATTATTGTTGCCTTATCTGGTAAATTACTTCTATGTCCTTCCACAAATGAAAGCATTATGATTATCATCCTCTAAAGTATTAAGATTGTTATATATATTCATTATATATTATATATATATCATATATATATCATAGTAATTCTGGGTACTGTATGAGACAAATGGTGTGCTTGCTCTTTAGAGATGTTTAAAGAAGACATACAGCAAAAACATGGAGAAACAGACATTATATGAAAAGTAGTTGATGAAACTGGTTGAGTGGTGGCAGGGGCAGATACGTTTAGAATGAAGAAAAGAAGGTAAGGATCATAGACTTAAATGTAAAAGAGTCTTCAGAGGCCATCGCCCAACTCTCTCACTTTATGAATGAGGAAACTGAGGTTAAGTAACTTGTCCAAGCTCACAGATTAGAGGTGGGATCTGAACCAAGCTCCTCTGACCCCTGCTACAGATCTGTCTACTCCATCATTCTGCATCCTTAGGAAAACACAATCATTACCTGGTTCAACTGGATTGGTCTCAATGGTCTCTTCCACCTCAGAGATTCTGTACAGCATTGAATTAATTCAACAAATTCAATTCGAATTCAGCAAATATTTATTATTTTTATTCTTGCATAACAGGCAAGTATTAATAGAAATTAAATCTTTTTCTCATTATCTGGTAAGAAACTCAAAGAAAGTTGGTATAGTACCTACTTGAGCAATGCATGAAAATGGACACTAAATAAACATATAATTATGATGACTATGGATATAAAAGTATCTAGTGAGCTTTCTTTGAGGACAAGAGAGTCAAAAAGAGGCAAAGGAAAGTGAAGAATTGAAGATGAGGAAGAGAAAAGGTTTTTTTTAAGTTTTAGCAAATGATGATTTTTTTAAAGTCTTAGACCATGTTTTTAAAGGTCTTTTTCTATACCTCTTCACTCCCATGCATATAAGACATATAAAAGCAGTCACACCTCCAAGAGGTTCATGGCAAACATGAAATATTTGGCCTATTAAGTTTAATCATTTCATTATATCTGCAGAGTGATTTGAGCTTTCAGTGGTCTTAAAAGGAAAGCATTCTGGTTCCTTGCTTAATAATTTCCAAAATTATAGCATTCTAAGTAAATATGACCCAAACTTGATAAGCTGCAGCCAGGAAACATTTACAACATCAAGCCCTCATCCATCCCTCTCAGAGCCCAAAACAAACATGTATCATTGATAGAACAAAAATCCATGTTTCCTTCAGCATATCCTAATTATTGTCTTTGAGAATAGAATTGAAATATATTCAGACCAGTTGAGGGCAAATATTTTTGGAAGCCATAATGCTGGTTTGGTGGTTAATAAGTGTGCTTTTCTTGGGCACATCTTTATTTTTTTTTAACATTTGTAAAAGATTTGGTGATCGTCCTTAGAAGTTATTCCTTTTAAGAGCCCAAGAAGAAAAGAAAGCTGCTGAATTCTCAGAAGAAGAAAATGAAGCTGATGAGAAGAAAAATGTTATGAGGTCAGACTAAACTGTGTGGGACAAAATCAGCCTCTCCTTTCCTGTCTCCTTCTTCTTTCTCTTTCTTTCAAGTAGTATTCTCACCCCTGACCAAAAAAGGAAAAAAAATGATAAAGCTAAAGGTGGGCTAAGAGCTCTTTTGCTATAGCTTTTCCTTTAGCAGCCATTCATTTACCGTCAGGGACAGTATGAGGTAGCTGCTGCCATTGACCTTTTTTTCTTACATGTTCAGAACTGCAGCAGGAGAGAGTGTGCTCTTCAGCAGTTAAGTTCAACAGCCAACCCATCTCTTACAAAGTAGGTGATGGAAGAATTTCATTCAGTAGTCCAGAAGTCTATTCCTTATGTACTTTAACTCAATAAACAGATGTTTACTAAAGCTTACTATGTGCAAAGCACCATGGGAGGAGCTAGGAAAATGAAAATGAATACACAGTCCTTCCTCTTAACAGACTTAAGTCATAATAGGGCAGTGGCAGATATTAGAGGTAAAGAGATAAAACAGAGAAAGGGATAGGGTAAAGGAGATCTCAGGTAAAGCACTCTAGAAAATTTTGATGAAGAAATACTGGATTGGTGGAGATCAGAGAATGCTTCATGTTAGAAGTGCCTTTTATCAGAGCTTTGAAGGGAGAAAAGGAATCTGAAAAGGACATGTGAAGAGGTTCATTCTGGGTATGAGTGCTGGTGAGAATGTAACCAAATGCAACCTACCATGCCACAGTTGTTCAATCATTTCAGTTGTGTCTGACTCTTCATGACTCCCCCTTGGGGTTTTCTTGGCAAAGATACTGGAGTGGTTTGCCAATTCCTTCTCCAATTCATTTTACAGATGAGGACAATGAGGCAAACAGGACTAAGTGACTTACCCAAGGTCACGCAGCTAATACATGTCTGAGTATGAATAATAGTTATGCAGCATATAGTGGAAGAGTTTAAAACAACAGTATGGCTTGGCACAATGGAATAAGCATTGGGTCTGGTGCACCTAGGTTCCAATTCCTCCTCTGATGTTTAGTACGTGGGTGAGTATGGGCAGGTATTTACCTTCCTGGGTCTTAATAATCTCATTTGTAAAAAAAAAAGGGGGGGAGGGGTTGTACTATTACAGATGGCCTCTGAGAGTCCTTCCTAGTCTAGAGAGATAATTCTATGCATCCATGGAAGACAGGTTAGTAAATTTGTATTTGGTCTTGGTGGCAATAGAGAACTACTGAATGTTTGGGGGCATGAGAGGGATGAGGTCTTTGCTTAAGAAGTTTATTTTGGCAGCTATGTGGATAGTTTGCTACAAACACATGAATTGACCTTAAGAAGCAGTTCTTTTTTATAGATAATCAAAGAGCTACATGACTAAAGATGGAGATGGACTAGTTATGTAATGAAAGCAAAGGCAAATAAGCAGGGGGCCAGGATAGCTTGCTTGCTACACTGATACCTACATAGGAGTATTTAAAGTGATATCATGAGACCTAGACACAGGCACATCACATGGACTACCCATCTCAGAAGATTTATAGAAGGACACAGACAAACGGTCACAAAAGATGAAAAGGCACAGACAGGTTGTCATTTATAGCATTGCAGGGATTGCCCACATGATGGGATAATAGAAATGGTGAAATATTGATATGAAGATTGGATTGACAGGTATAGGCAAAGGGGGCAGGAAGGGAGACTTAAGGTAGGGTAGACAGTTAGGAGGCTATTAAAGCAGTCCAGGCACAAGGCAGTGAGGAACTGAAACAGTAGTTTTGCAAGGTGAGAGAAGGGGACAAGTGTGAGAGGTTTCCTCAAGGTAGAATCAACAGGATTTAGCAATGCATTAGAGCTGGTAGTGGTGGCGGTGATGGTGGTAGTTTAAAGGGAAATGACAGACAAATGATTGGCCTCTCAGGAATGTCTGAAATAGCTACCATCCATAACATTGAGGATACTTTATTCTGCCTTCACATCTTGAATTCAGCTGTTATCTGGAGAAACTCATAAATAAATCCTGTTGGTTTTATTAACTCTCCTGCTGGTCTGACAATGTTGTCAATCAGCAGGGGAACCAGGGTTATAAATGCAGACGGCCTAAGCAGACTGCGCTGGACAAAGATGCTTGTGCAAACAGAAAGACCATGGGGTCCTTTCATCCCAAGGAGTTGCTTTTGGTACAGGCTATTTAACTACCACAGAGAGAGTTGGACAGTACCAAAGTTGCCTAATCTCTTGAAATCAGACTGCCCAGAGTAAAGGAAGCACCTTTCAAGCCTTCCTAATTGTAGTCATTTAAAACTTTATTCACCATCAGGAAGTGTCATAGCCCAAGGCCAAAGGTCCCCAGGAGCCAGGGGACTGAGAGGCAATTCTCATTGTAACCTCCAGGAAAGGAAACAGTAGTTCTGAGTCATCATTCTCTGACAGGTGTGTGTATATCTAGGTACCTCTGCCTCTCTGGAAAATACTGCTGTGTACATGAGCTAAATTCTTTGGCTAACAGCTGGGAGGGTGGGAGTGTCTGTGGCTTCTCTACTCTGACCTGAAAAAAAGAATGAATAAAGTATGTATTAGGTCTTCATCACAAGACAATCTCTACTTTCTAGCAGCTCACCTTCTAACAGAAAAGGTTTCAGCTGCAAATCAGATAGAAAAGTCCCGTGGCCCATGGGCAACAGCAAAGCAGATGTTAATGCCTCTGTCTTCTTTAATATCATTTGAACTGATACAGTGATATCAGTTTCTGATGTTAATCCATTTCACAGAGGTTCATGAACATAATGGATGGGGACATTCTTCTAATATTCTGCATTAAGCTTATGTGCCATATTGCTTCTCTGTCAGATCTTTGTCCCCCCTGGGCTGAAAAGAGTCCTCAGTTCTCTAAACCTGAAAGTATCTGTGTTTTGCTCTTACTGGCATTTATATAGTACTTTAAATTTGCAGAACATTCAAAATATATTATCACATATAAGCATCAAAATATTATCCTCAGTGGTAGGTACTATTATTCAGTTTCATTTTACATAAAATTTAATGTATAAATCTTGTCTTCTTGATTCCTTTATAGAAGTGTTATCAAAACATGTCCTATGTTAGATGTACTTGGGGAATCCTAGAGAATCAAGTAAAAAACTACTTGAAATAATGAATAAGCTCAGCAAAGTTGCAGGATATAAAATAAACCCACATTAATCCTTGGCATTCCTATATACTACTAATGAAGCCCAACAGCAAGAGACAGAAAGAGAGAAATTTCATTTAAAGTTACTGTAGACACCATAAAATATTTGAGAGTCTACATGCCAAGATAAACCCAGGACCTACATGAACACAATTACAAAACACTTTTCACATAAATTAAGTCAGATCTAAATAATGGATAAACATCAGTTGCTTGTGGTTAGGCTGAGCTAATAAAATAAAAATGACAATTTTACCTAAATCAAATTACTTATTCAGTGCCATACCAATCAAACTACTTCAAAATTATTTTACGGAGCTGGAGAAAATAATAGCAAAATTTATCTGGACGAACAAAAGGTCCAGAATATCAAGGGAATTAATGAGAAGAAATGCTAGGGAAGGTGGCCTACCCATACCAGATATCAAATGTATTATAAGGCAGCAATCATAAAATCTACTTGCTACTGGCTAAGAAATAGAGTGATGGATCAGTGAAATAGGTTAGGTATGCAAGATGTAGTCAACGACTACAGCAATCTACTCTTTGATAAACCCAAAGAGTCCAGCTTCTGGGCTAAAAATTCACTATTTCACAAAAACTTCTGGGAAAACTGGAAAATAGTACGGCAGAAACTGGGCATAGACCAATATCTTATACCATGTATCAAAATAAAATCAAAATGGGTTCACAATTTAGGTATAAAGACTGATAATATAAGCAATTTGGGAGAGCAAGGAATAGTTTACCTGTCAGATTTATGGAGAAGGGAAGAATTTATGACCAAACAAGAGATAAAGAGTGTTATAAAATGCAAAATGGATAATTTTGATTACGTTAAATTGAAAAGTTTTTTTTTTTTACAAACAAAGCCAATGCAACACAGATTAGGAGGAAAGCAGAAAATTGGGAAAGAATTTTTACAGCCAGTGTCTCTGATAAAGACTTCATCTCTAAAATATACAGGGAACTGAATCAAATTTATAGGAATACAAGCCATTCCTCAATTGATAAATGGTCAAAGGATATGAACAGGCAGTTTTCAGAAGAAGAAACTAAAGATATCTATAGTCATATGAAAAAATGCTCTAAATCACTATTGATCAGAGAAATGCAAATCAAAACAACTCTTAGGTACCACATCTCTCCTGTCAGATCGGCTAACATGACAAAAGAGGAAAATGATAAATGCTGGAGAAGATGTGGGAAAATAGGAACACTGTTACATTGTTGGTGGAGTTGTGAATTCATCCAGCCATGCTGGAGAGCAATTTGCAGCTATACCCAAAGGGCTACATTTTTGCATACCCTTTGACCCAGCAATACCACTTCTAGGGCTGTATCCCAAAGAGATCACACAAATAGGAAAGGGACCTGTGTGTGCAAAGATATTTATAGCAGCTTTTTTTTTGTGGTGGCAAAGAATTGGAAATCAAGGGGATGCTCATCAATTGGGGAATGGCTGAACAAGCTGCGGTATATGAATGTAATGGAATACTATTGTGCTATAAAAAATAAGGAGCAGATGGACTTCATAATAACCTGGAAAGACTTAACGTCATCTGATGCTGAGCGAGGGGAGCAGAACCAGGAGAACATCATACAAGATTATAGACACACGGTATCTGTGATGACTAACTTTGGCTCTTCTCAGCAACACAAGGTTCAAAGACACCTCCAAAAGACTCATGATGGAAAAAACTATCCACGTCCAGAGAAAGAATTACAGAGTCTGAATGCAGATTGAGGCAAACAATTTGCTCTCTTTCCCCCCCCCCACCCTTTTTTTTTGGTTTTGTTCCTTCTTTCTCGTGATTCATTCCATTGGTTATAATTCTTCTTTACAACTTGACTATTGTGTAAATAAGTTTAATGCGAAGGCATACGTAGAACCTATATCAGATTACATGCTGTCTTGGGGCGAAGAAGGGAAGAGACAGAGAGGGAGAAAAGTTGGATTCAAAAACTTGTGGAACTGAGTATTGTAAACTAAAAATAAAAAAAATTAAAAAATAAAATAACCATAAAAAATGTCTCATATTATACCCCATATTGTGTTGTACCCAAGGTAACTGTCTACCTTGCCCATCCCTAGTTTCTACTCTGCTTCAGTCTCCCTTAGCCAATTGACAGTCTGCTTGTGCATGGCAAAGTTCATTATTCGTATTTTGGGAGTCACTTTGGCAATTTGGGAAGAGTCACTTGATTTGTCACACTTATATCTGAAGGAACAGATAGAAAGAGGACATAGAATTTAAACCCTGAGAATCAGGGTGCTGTGGCTGAATGAAAAAGAATAGCTGAATTTAACCAATTCCTCCTGAATGGTATAAAAATAGCAGAAAATACAAAATAAAAATATTGACTGTAAATGTGTATAATATGGTAAGGAAAGGACAGGAAGTTATTATTATTGGCAGGCAAATCCGTAGTGGAATGACCAGGGCACTCTGCATGACTCAAGAGAAAGAATTGCAAATTTCTTCATCTACTTTTCCAAATGATACTGCCCAAGTGGAATGGGGAGTGCCGCTTCCCTCCAGGAGAGGTATGATTCCTGCTTGGAAAAATGAGACTACGTTCCCTAAAGGAGCTTCTAACCACAGAAGAATCAAACCAGGACAATTTCCTTCTGTTTCTGAATATCAAGTGAGTCTGACACTGGCATCACTCACCTGTTTGTTTTATTTTTGATGAGGTAATGTCAGAACTGGGAGTATATAATTCAGAAAAAAAAAACATTCAAACTCAGTGGGTCAAAGTGGGAAATAGGCGTCTAAGGAAGGTCAGCAGGACTTGGGGCAATGCAAAAGAAGTAGGAGTCAGGAGAAAAGATTTCTGTTCCTCCATCTGCCCAAACTATGAGTCACTTTTCTGTTTCTCAGTTTTCTCCTCTGTAAAACAGTGTTAATGGTACTTGCCACCACCCTATTCCATGGGGATCTTATGAGGAATGTGGTGTTGAATCCTGGAGTAATCCAAGAACTCTCTGGAGGGGGAGGGGGAAAAATGTCATTACTTTTATTTGAAGCAAGGATCATAATGGTGATAAATTCTCTATGGCTCTTTTTGTTCAGGGACATTGTTCTCTGGAGCTGTGACGCTGTCTAATTTTTTCCAATAAAGAGGTTTTTTTTAAAGATCTTGCCTGAGAGAACAATGCTGCTGAAATAAGAGCAGGGGAAAAAAATGTAAGTTACTCTCCACCAATGCACTCCCTTTCCCCTGGTGTTAGTCTTGTGTGTTGAAGACAAGTTTTCGAACAACCGTTTCCACTTGGCCTGGAGCAGAGTTTTCTGCATTTGTATATGTAAAAATTAAAGAGGCCTGTTTAAAATGCTTTCCGCAAAATCAAAAACATCCTACCCTTGCACCCCGTCTGACCCACCCGGTATGCTGCTCACTGCTTCACGCTGCATTTGCTTTGTATATAGTGTGACCAGTCGTGGAGATGGTGATAAACCAAGGAGTGGCAGAACCATTTTCCCTTTGTACTTCTCTGGTACACATGAAGAATTCTTTCCTTTTCCTATTTTTCCTGGTTCAGCACACCCCAGTGAAGTCGACCTTTGTGTTCTTCAAAGAAGCTCACAAGAAGGGAAAGAAAAAATCTAGTGATTCTAGCCACTGCCCAACAGCTGTGAACCTTTCTGATAGGCATTAAAAGACAATGGTACATTATAAGAGACAGCTGTGGTGTCACGGAAAGAACACTAGCCTGGGAGTCAGAAAGGCTTAAGTTCGAATCTCACTTCTGGTACTTATGACCTACATGCATGTTGCCAAGTCATTTGGGGAAATAATACTTTTAACTCATATTTCTATATCAACTTTCTTCAAAACATTCCTGTGAGACAGGTACATACAAGGGCACCGAGCCTGTGAGAGAAGGGACTTAATGAAGGTTGCATATAGTTGGTGTATGAAGGAGAAGAGACTGGAACCCCAATCCTCTGAATTCATTGCCCTTTCCAATAAACTCCATACACTTATTTACTTCACTACCTTCCGTGAACTCCAATGGCTTTTAGAGATCAACCAGTTTCACCCTGTCATATTACAGATAAGAAAACAAACCCAGATACATTAAAGGTCACATACTGAATTGATGACTTCAGTTTGCTAAGTCCATTTACACATCAATAAAATAGGAATGGTTATAGCTCTCCTAACAACTTCTCAGTCACATTTTGAAGATTAAGTGAAATAATATGCATGTGGAGTTTTATAAGCCTTAAAGCACTATGTAAAATAGATTTTCATATTATTGCTCTCCATCAGTTTGGCAAAGAGTTAACATGAAATCATGTAACCCAGACCCTTAACTTGTCCCTCAGATAGATTTAATTTTGTCTCAGAGCCCCAATTGTCAGGACCCAAGAGGTTATGTCTCTGTACCACCCATTATTATCCCTAGACACATTTCCATTAGCCTTACAACTATTCTGGGGGAAACACTGAGTTTTCATGCCTTGGCCCCCAGAGACACTGCCAAGGTTTTAACATTAAGAAGAATCCGGTGAGAAAAATGAAAATTCAACTCTTGATCCTATTCTATTGACTTTGTATACTGATTTCAGTCTAAACTAAGGCCCATATAGATTGACTTAGGGATGAAATGAACATCAACAGGCCTATTGATGAAAAGAACTCAAGAGGATATGAACTTAAATGCTTTGAGCCAGTTCTGGGTTAGTCTCAGAGATGAAAGTGAAACCAAACCAAAGGAACATGACCTCAGATGGTTATGCACACATTCAAGTATGGTTAGCATAGAAAGTGAATGAGAATTGTTAATGCAAGGAACCAAATTTGGGCTCATAATAGGTAAAAGGCAGAGCAGGTGGAGTAGCACAACATATTAAGGAAATAGACCAATGAAGAAATCTAGGAACCAGACGGGGGCGGGGGACGGAGGATGGTATAAAACATTTGAGTAAGGATAAACAGAGGCAGAAACAAAAACAGTATCATCACTGTTCTATACTACAGGACACATAGATAGAACAAGAAAATAGATAAGCAGCTGTAAAAAAGATGAAAAACCTGGCACTGAGGCATGCAATCAAGATGACAGAGATCTTCAGTTACTCAGGCATCTGTTGGCTCTCTCTTTGGCCAGTTTTCTCTCTCTCCCTCTCTGCTCCAAGAAAAGTAGCCAATAATTTCTTGAACTGTCTTAAAATGATAATTTTGTTCTTCAAAAGGTGGAGGAGCCAATAAAGAGGAATTCTATTCTAGATCTGATCCATGTGCAATAAATGAAATTGATTGCTGGGTTGGCAATGATGGAAGCCCTGAGCATTTGTAAACCTCTCTACCTTAGAATTTGAAATCAAGGTGAAGAGAACACTGAATACTCTGACACGTACACTAAATCTGGGGAGGGCAAATTACAAAAAGTTCAGAGAAAGGATAATTTGGATCTGATAGACTAAAATTGTCTATGGAAAGTAGACCCAAAAGGAAGAAAAAATTCTTGAGAATTAAATGCTATAGGCTTTTGGTAGAATTATCCAAAGAAATTGACATCGATATACAGGGAAGTAACTGATCAACTTTGTTTCTGTCTTCATGTTTTTTTTAATAAACTAAGGCAAATATGAGAGAATTAGTAAAAAAAAAAAAAAGCACACTTTGGATAGAATCTCCTAGAAACCATGCCCTCAGGCTCTAGAGGAACCTGTCCCTGGGCTGTCTACTGGTGAGTATATGCGATAGCTAACACTTATATAGTGCCTACTATGTGCCAGGCACTGTGCTAAGCATTTTATAATTATCTAATTTGATCCTCATGACAACTCTGATAGGTAGATGCCATTAATATTCCATTTTACAGATGAAGAAGCTGAGGCAGACAGAGGTTAAGTGACTTGCCCAGGGTCACACTGCTAAGAAGTGTCCAAGGCCATATTTGAACTTTGGTTTCCCTGATTCCGTGTTCAGTGCTTTATCTATTGTGCTACCTAGCTGCCCTGAACCTAGCCCACCATATCTAGCTGGCTCTAGGCTGAATGATGCTTCCCATCCCATCCATGAATCCACCCAGACCACCTTACTGTATGCCTTGTTGACATGCTTTTTACTTCCTGTTCTAGGTAAAGTAATCAAATCAATACTAACCATTATTTCTGAAAGTGTTTCTTTGTTTTAAAATTATTATTATCAATGCTGAGTTTAAAGTACCTAAGGAACCAATGGGAGATTTTAACCAAAGGAAACAAGCACAAGAGAACACAACTGAAAGCTCTGAAATCATCTCAGAGAACGTGGAGGAGGTAGGGACAAGAGTATAAGGCACGTCTGAAATTACATAGAAATAGCACCTACAAAAACAAAACTAATAATGATAATACACCTCTGAGCCTTTTGTGCATTAGAACACAAGCTCCTTGTGAGGAGGGATTGTCTCATTCGTTGTATCTGATGCCCAGCATTGTCTAGCATATGGTAGATGCTTAATACTTTTTGACTGACTGCTTGAGTTATTTTAGAGCCACCATTGCCATTCCGGTTTTTCACATTAGGGGAGGCATACACAAGAGCTGCCCATCTACATAATAACTGACTCCAGATTTTTTAAAAAAAAGATACAAAAAAGGCAAGTTTCTCATTTATGTAAACCTTCCATTTCAGGGGCCAGGAAAACCAGTAGGAATGGTGTAGATGTGCGGAGTCAGGCTTCTAGGCTTGTCCTATTTTACTGTGCTTCTAGAGATACTGAAGTCCCTGCAACAGCCTACATTTAAACTAGGGACTGCTAATACAAAGAAATTGAGAAAATACATTTCTATTGGGAAGAATATTGTCCCAGACAGATAGCAGAAAACACCTGTTCAACTTGAACTATTTGCTCTTAGAATGTCCCATCACAATTTTGCCACTGCATCCCATTTACCATGCCTTTAATAATCTCTAGACCCTGGAATATGCTCCAACACCACCCCCATTCAACGTTCACCATCATTGATTTGTTTTGTCTTTAAGAGAAGGACTATGAATTGGCCAGTCATACTCAACCTTGTATAGCATGACTGTGTGACCTGCTTGACATCCATGGCCCAATTCCCCCCACCCTACCTTGTATAAACAACCAAAATATCTTAGCCAAGCCCAGAAAATGCAGAGTGATAAATGAATTCTTTGACAAATATGTGCCTTCTGCTGTTAGACTATTGAAATTCAAATATGTGTTGCTAAAGAAACAACTAAGCGTATAATGAAGTTAGCGTATTACTCATCATGGAAGTAAATGGTTAAAACAAGAAGGTGAGAGATGGTATACTTGTTCTTAACATCTGGGTACATTCATCCATGGTCCACCTTTTCCCATTACTCCCTTCCAAGCAGAGGTCATATCCTTAATGTCTTCCCCACCACATGGTGCAATGGTATTATCATGTGGTCTCCCACTTTACAAGAGTGTTAGTTACTGCCCTGCCTCTGTCATTTCCAGAAATTAGATTAACACAAATTTTTAAAAATGTGATTAGTGATGCAGGCAGCTCTTGTGCTATTTAAAGCCTATCCTCACATATTCACACTTCAATTCCAAGCTTGATAAAGTTAACAAAGAAGGAAATGACAATGTCCATACTAATCATTTATCTTTGAGCTATTAAGAATTCTGTTCCAAGTCTGGTCCTCTTCCTGGGGAGTAAGAGTTTTGAAATTCTAGTTTAGTAATCCTGTAATTGACCGTCTGAAGCACACCCAAAGCAGAATTAGTCAAACTAAGTACCACACCAAAGAGCCTAGACATATAAAATGACAAATATGACAAGCTGGCTTCTGACCAGGTTTTAAGATTGAGATCACTTTGCAGAAGAGTAGACTATCATTCGATAGAACATTCAGTATGTGACTATCAACATCAGTATAGACAACCCCCGAAATAATGAATTAATAAAAATAAGAGAAGCAATTCAATCAAAATATCTATGATTTTAAGATGTATGCAATTGTATTTTCTACTTATGGTTCTTCCTTTCCTTCCTCACTCCATTAGAGTGCGGAATGTCATGGCTCAAAGATGGATTTTCAGTATCATCTAAATCGGCCCATCATTTTACTGATTAGGAAACTATGTCTAGCCATAAGTCATTGGTGTCAAGGCCTGAACTAGGAAACTGGTTTCCAGATTTGATGTTCTCGCCTTAGGCTAGGTGAAGAGAGTCTGAAATCATAGTCAGTGTTTTTAAGGAGAAAATATTTCATTTAAAACAAACAAAGATTGAGACTCAAAAATTTGAGAGCTTAACCCAACAATGCTCCTAGTAAAGCAATAGCTTGCTTATATTACCACTTTGTTGAGTTGTATTGGCCCTGGCTTTAACATGCTTAGCTACTAAATAGTTCCCTATTTTCTGCTGGTAATTAACATCTAGGAGGAGTTTCTTTCCTACTTAATTAATGTAACTGGGTTTCTTGAAAATATTGTAACCAGTACTTTCACTTACCACATCAATTTCAGACTCCACTGCATCTGTTAATAGTAGTATCTGGAATAAATTGTAAAGAATCTGCAGATAACCCTAAAGCTGAAATCCCTCCCAGGCTATAACTGTCTCTTCTTGATTTTATGTAGAAATCTTACAATTTAGAAAATGGGCATCATGGTAGATATTTGTGGGTTAGAGGTCAACCACATTTGCTGGGATTGCAAAGTGAAAAGATTATAGCAGACACATGTTTTTGAAGTAGTCTGTCTTAATATTGGAATTAAACAAGAATAGTTCACCAGAACTAAATAAAAAGATGCACATTGGGACCTGTAAATGTCCCTATACATAAATTTTTCTACATGGTATAAATATTTACAAATACAACGAATTGTTGCACCTTTATTTTATTTTTGCAAAATGGAAAAAACCCACAGAATTTGTATGCAGAAGACAGGTGTTCAATTCTGAACTCTATAACTTAGTCAACCTGTGAGATAAGGCTAATTGCCATGGTTCTTCCAAATTTTTTAATTCTTTCTTAAGCCTCTCATAGCTTTCCTCTCTCCCCACCTACCACCCCTTGAACTGAGAGCCCTGTTGGATATTTTACTGGAACAATTAAGGTCATTCACAGGGAACTTCATCTTCTCCCCTCTTGTTCATCTCATATCACTCAGTTGTCTTCCCCTCATATATTCTTTACACTTATTTCACGAAGTTGGCCTTTCTTCTCGCCTGGGCAAACCCTTCCATGTGATCTGATACATCTCATCATTTCCAGCATATTGTCACCTCTATCACCTCTCTCAGACTATTGGGTGCCTCCCTATTGCCGACAACCAAGGTCTCCTTTATCTTCGTAACAGAACAAGACAAAAAATGAAAACAGAAACAAAAGCAAAACCTTCACTCAATCTGTCCATTCACCCTAGCTATACTATTTACCTTCTATCACACCTCTCTTTCATGACTAAACTACTTGAGAAGGCTATCTACATCCTGTACTTCTACTTTTTTCATCTCTGCTCTTCTTATTTCTCCACGGTCTGGCTTCTGACCTCATCATTCAACTGAAACTGTTCTTTCCAAACTCACCAATGATCTCTTCATCTGGAAATGAAATTAGAGATTCTCAGTCCTCATCTTTCACCTCCCTGCAGCCTCTGACACCTTCTATTGCCCTCATCAAGGTACCTTCTCTTTTCCTTCTTGCTTCTCCTCCAACTTGTTTGACCAATACACTTTGCTAGATCCTCATACAGGTCCTGTCTGCTAACCATGCTTGTCTCCCATATCTCTGTCCTGAGCCCTCTATTCTTTTCCCTTTGTACTACTGTGTTTGGTGATCTCATTAGCTCCCTAGTATTCAATGATCTCCTCTATTGAGAAGATTCTTAGACCTATTTACCCAGCCCTAATCTCTCTCCCGACTGCCAGTCTAGCATCTTCAACTTCTCATTAGACATCTCAAACTGAATTCAATATATCCCAAACTGAACTTATCCATCTTCTCTAAAAATCTTCCTTCTTCCTAACCTTCCTTTCGCTGCTGAAGGCACCATTCTTCTTCTTAGGCTCCCAGCCTAGGTTTCATCCTCGATTCCTCACTATATCTCACCTCCTTTATCCAATTGCTAAGTCCTATTAATTCTACTCAATTACCTCACTCCTATATGCCCTCTTATCTCCTCTGATGCTACCACTACTCTGAAACAAGGGCCCAGCACCTCATACCTGGATTATTGCAATAGCCTTCTGTTTGTTCTCCCTGCCTCAAGTCTCTCTCCATTCCAGTCCATCCTCCATTCAGCTGTCAAATTGGTCTTCTGTAAAGTACAAGTCTGATCACGCCATCCTACTATTCAATAAACTCCAGTGGTTCTCTATTACCCCTAGGATCAAAAATAAAATCCTCTGTTTGGATTTTTAAAGTCCTTCCTACATTTCTAGTCTTCTTTACTTTACTACCCTCCACACGTTCTACCATCCAGCCACATTGGTCTTGCTAGCCATCTTGAATCCAGGCATTTTCACCGATTGCTTCCCATGCCTCAAATTTCCTTCCTCTTCATCCCTACCTGGTAGTTTCCTTTAAGTATCAGCTAAAATCTCACCTTTTATATGAAACTTTAATATTAGTGCCTTCGCTCTCTAATTTATCCTGTGTCTATCTTGTTTGTACATAGTTGTATGTTTTCACTCCATTCATGAAAGCTTTGTAATCAGGAACTGTTTTTTGCCTTTCTTTATACCTGTTGGCACTGAGTGCAGTACATGACACATAGTAGGCACTTATGCTTGTTTTACTCTGTAAAGTATGGGTAACTTGAACAAGGTTAGAGGCACAAATGAGATAACAAATATAAATATGCCTTGAAAATCATAAAGCATTACATAAATGCTACCTCTCATCATTTGGTAGAAGCTCTGTTTGTTTAGTTGTAGGTATCATCTCACAAGGGTGGATAGGTGGCACAGTGGATAGAGCACCAGGTCTGAGGTCAGTAAGAACTGAGTTCAAATGCATTCTCAGCCACTTACTACCTGTGTGACCCTAGGCAAGTCACTTAAAACCCTCTTGGCCTCTGTTTCACATCCGTAAAATGATTTGGAGGAGGAAATGGCAAACTACTCCAATATCTTTGCCAACAAAACCCCAAATGGGGTCATGAGGAGTGGGATATAAGTGAAAATGACTGAATGCCACCATCATCATCATTATTATACTGTTGGTACATTTCTAAAAGGGACTATAACAACTTTGGCTCATCAGCTTGAATCAGTTTGGACTCATGTTTAATTCTCTTATTTAAAACCTTTATTTATAAATATCCTGGAGATATCAGAGGATTTGGTGAAATGTGTTTATCTTTGGTTTCCTACCTTATGTCATTTGTAAGTCATTTATGAACAGGCAAACATTCTGATGACACTGGTTTCTTCATCTGTAAAATGAAGGTGGTTGACTTGGTAGTCCCTGAGTTTCCTTTCATCTCCAAATCTACACTCAGGATTAAATACAAACTAGTCCCTGATCTGAAAGAGTTTATATTCTACTGGATTCATATAAGATAGCCACAGATAAAGAAATAAAAAGCATATGGAAAATATTTGGGGGGGTGCGGTTAGGGGACAGCTAACAACTTGATGGGGGCTAATGGGGAAAGTCAGTGAGTGAACATGAAGAAATTCCTTTTGGAGGAGATGGCACTTGAGTTGACTTTTGAAGGAAATCAGAGATTTCAAGAAGAGAGAATGAGAAAGGAAATTCCATGCATAAAAGATACCAATGCAAAGGTATGTTGTTGTCAAGTTGTGTTGAACTTTTTGTGACCCCATTTGAGGTTTTCTTGGCAAAGATACTGGATAGGTTTGCCATTTCCTTCTCTAGTTCATTTTACAGATGAGGAAACTGGGGCAAATAGGGTTAAGTGCCTTGTCATGGGTCACACAGCTAATAAGTGTTTGAGGCCAGATTTGAACTCAAGAAAATGAGTTCTTGACTTCAGGCTCACTATTCTATCCACTATGCCACCTAGCTCCCTATGATGTGAAGGTATAGAGGTAGGAAATTATGTATAGGAAATAGCAAGTAGGCTAGTTTTGCTGGAACACAAAGTAGCAGTAGTATAAGTGATAAACAATAATGATAACAAAATAATGTTAATGTGTATATAGTGTCTATTACGTGCAAGGCATTATTCTAAGTGCTTTATCAATAATGCATTTGAGCTTCATGACAACCCTATGAAGTATATTATTATCTTCATTTACACTTGGGGAAACTGAGGCAAACAAAAATTAAGTGATTTGCTTAGGTCAGACAGCTAGTAAGTGTCTAAGACCAGATTTGAACTACATTCTTCCTGATTCCAGGCTCAGCACTCTATCCATTGCACTACCTGAGGGAACAGCATGGTTTATCTGGAAAGCTAAGCTGGGATCCAAGGGCTTTGTATTTTGTTCAAGAGGCTTTAGGGAACCATCACACACACCTTCACAAATAGCAATGTGATATGTTCACATATATGAATTACAGAAAAATCACCTTGGTGGCTGTGTAGAACATGGATTAGTGGGGGAGAGATGAGCAGGGGACCAGTTAGAAAGCCACTGGAAAAATCCAGATGAGAACTGATGAAGCCTTATCTAAGATAGCAGCCATGTAAGTGGAGAATAGGGGACGGAAGGGAAACATGTTGGGGTCAAGAAGAGAAAAAAAATCAAAGATAACTCCAAAGTTGAAGGCCTAGCTGACTGGAGAAATGGTGATGCTCAACAAAAATAGGGAAATTTAGAGGAGAGCAATGTCTTGGGATAAAGAGAATGAGTTTCATTTTGGATGTATGGAATTTGAGATACCTATGGGACCTTTAGGCAGCGATATCCAGCATGCTGTTAGTGATGTAAGACTCTAGCCCTGGACAGAGATCAAGAGGATGGGATCTCTGAGAGATGACATGGAGCATTCACACTTAAAGGGTGGAGGACTCTCAGCAAAATATTTCCAATTGCCTACTCAGACTGGAATGGTCATTTTCAAGCAAAGTTCTCTCCTCACAGAACCATATTAAAAAGACTCATCCGAGTTCAGAAAAAATGTCTTGTAATTAATTGTAAACATCCTTGCTGGGATTCTGCATCAGCTTTTATAATTATTTTTTGGGTTGTTTCAATATCTATAGGTTCTCTTGTTCCTGACTGTTTCCTTGGATCTCTCATCTTGGTCTATCCTCTGGTATTTAAGTCATTGTTGATCTATGCAGGTTCTGATATACATTTTGCCCCAATTTCTGCTTCTTACTCATTGGCCATCTGAGTCCCAACCTAGTCCATTATTCTTTTTCTGTCTGAGCCTGACTACCTGTGTGACCCTAGGCAAGCACCACAGCTCCAATATGGTGTTACTTATATATGGTAATCGAGGTGACATTATCCACCATTAGGAATGTCAGCTAGCCAATTCCTATTTTTCCACAGCTCTTCAATTATTCTAGTTTTCAAATTTTAATTTTGAATGAGATTGGTAAAATAGCTCCAATGCAGTAGTAATGATTTTCTGGGATGTAAAGCAGCAAACACCACAATATCACTCTGAGTTTCAAAGAAAAATAAAGCAAGCAGGCAGATCTGCCCTGCAAACAGGTGTGGGTCTACCCTTGTGTTAAAAGGTAATCAAGTGTTCTGAAAAAAGGTTAATACACATCCCCAGCTACCTAGCATAAGATCAGAGATTGCATATGGCATTGCGACAACAGCATAATGTTTAAGAGAGCTTCGGGAGATAGTGTGTTCCAGGAGTTATACAGAGAAGGCACTGCTTCAAGATGACGCATACATAAGGGACCATCTGCCATGTGTGAGGAAAAAGTTGCTTTGCCTTGGAAACTGTAGCAGAATGAAGTATATTGTTTATGCATATGACACATTCATTGACTGCCTATGATATACATATTCTCAAATCCCAATTCTCAAATGCCATTCTGGATCTTCTTTCTCTGATAAATGAAATATCTATATAAAGTGACTTGTAAAACAAGCAAAAACAGGGGGCGGAGCCAAGATGGCGGCTGGGAAGCAGTGACTGGCGTGAGCTCCCCACCAAGTCCCTCCAAAAACCTATAAAACAATGGCTCTGAACCAATTCTAGAGCTGCAGAACCCACAAAGTGGCAGAGGGAAGCAGGGCTCCAGCCCAGGACAGCCTGGATGGTCTCTGGGTAAGGTCTGTCCCACATGGAGCTCCCAGCACCCAGCTGAGGGGAGCAGAGCTGAGCCCAGCGAACAGACCAGACGTGGACCTACCAGACCAGGAGACGAGCGGAGAGTGCACCGGCATCCTGAATTACTGAGCTGTGGCATACGCCAGACCTCTCAACCCACAAAGAGCAAAGACATCAGAGAAGGTTAGTGGGAAAAGCTGCGTGACTGAGTTCGCGGTTCAGCCACTGCCCCTGGGGCAGCTTTAGAACTAGGGCTGCAGTTGCTTTTGGCCCCAGGACCACCTGGTGGGAGGAATTAAGTGGCTGTCAGAGCAGGAGTGAAGAGCCTGCTGAAGATTTAAGCCTAGTCCAGGTAGGGGGTTCTTGGGGAAGGAGGAGTGCTGGTGAGGCAGTGCATCCGCCCAAGCATGGAACATAGAACTCTTTAGTCTTTAAGCAGCCACACCCCGTTGAAAAATTCAAAGGTTAATTAAGT
>CM053626.1:225968149-225995408 GCA_028646595.1 Phalanger gymnotis
GGGGGTGGAGGTAATCAAAAACAAACACTTTCGAAAAGGGACAGGGTCAAGGGAGAAAGGGATAGGTTAGGAAGAAGCAAAATATAATTAGTCTTTCACAACATGAGTATTGTGGAAAGGTTATACATAATGATATGCATGTGGCCCTTGCTGAATTGCTTGACTTCTTAGGGAGGGAGGGTGGGTGGGAAGGGAAGAGGGGAGACAATTTGGAACTCAAAGTTTTAAAAACAGATGTTCAAAAACAAAAAAAAAAGGTTTTATGCATGCAATTAGAAAATAAGATACACAGGCAATAGGGCGTAGAAATTTATCTTGCCCTACAAGAAAGGGAAGGAAAACGGAATGGGAGGGGAGTGGGGTGACAGAAGGGAGGGCATACTGGGAAACAGGGCAACCAGAATATATGCCATCTTGGAGTGGGGGGAGGGTAGAAATGGGGAGAAAATTTGTAATTCAAACTCTTGTGAAAATCAGTGCTGAAAACTAAATATATTAAATAATAAAAAAATAGAAAAAAAGAAAAAAATCATGAGACTTCTAAATACCTTTATCTTTGATTAGGTTTCTAATGTTTGTTTGTTATGCTCACCTAAGAGGGTCATCCACAAGGAGGGCAATTGGAGAATGTTGAAAATTTCCAAATGCAAAAGGAATGGATACATTTTGGAAGTAATTTGCTTTTATAACAATAACAATCATTTATATAGTTCTTTAAATTTTGCCAAATGCTGTATAGAGTTTCTCATTTGAGCCTCACAAAAACTCTGAGAGCTAAGGACTACATTGTTTACATTTTATGCATGGAGAAACTAAGGCTCATGGCTAATTAGTGTCAAAAACAAGGTTTCGACTCAAGAACAGCAGAACTCTAGCTACTATGTAACACTATCTCTGGTGAAACTGCTAGTGAAGCCAATGGTGGATCTGAGGAACATTTAACTCAAATTTTCTTGAATTTCCTTTTCTTTCCTTAAAGTTGAATGATAAAGCTTCTGTGCTTTAAAATGTGATTTTTTTTGGAAAAAGAAACATTACTAGTAAAGTTTAAATCTTACTAATGTTGACTAACTACCTACTGTGAGCTAGGCACCAAGTGTACAAAAATAAAGAAGTGACAGTTCCTACTTACAATCCAGTAGAGATTGAAATGAGCGATACAAGCACATAAGGTACAAATAGAAAATCGAGTCCAAGATTTGGGGTGAGATAGTGGCCTAAGTATTCAAGGTAAAAGAAATCACTGAAAAGATGTCTAATTTTAAATATTATTTGCTTTCAGAGAATCTAAGGATTCTTTCTTTCCCAGGCCTTCTTCTTTCCCTAAATTCCCTCTCTTGAAGCTTTCCTCAAACACCATGGATTCAACTATCACATCTATGCAAACAGCTCCCAGATGTTCATAGCTAACCCTAGATCTCCGGTTTTGTGTAAGTCAACTAACTGCTATATGTCCCATTTGCATCTTAAATTCAACATGTTTAAAGCAGAATTGTTCATCTTTTCACCTGACCCTTTCTCCCTCTCCCCAGTATCTCCATTTCTGTTGAAGACATCTAACTTTCAGGTTACCAGGTGCTCAGGTTACCCAGGCACTCAACCTCAGAATCATTTTCAACACTTCCATTTATTTCTCTTATGTTTTGCATCCAATAAGTAGCCAGGTCTTGATTTTACCTCCACAAATCTTCTGCCTATCTTCTCTTCTCCAGTCATCATCTCTGGTCTGAATTACTACAACAGCCTCCCTCCAACTGGATCTCCTTGTTCTCTCTTTTGAATCGATCCTCCAATATTCCTTTTTAGACATCAACTTTGTATTCCCAAAACACAGGGCTGACTTTAAAACCTCAAGGAGCAACTTTTTGTTCAAGGTGCTCTCTGTAGGATAAACCACAAATTTCTCTGTTTTTAAATCCTTGCACAGTCTGGCTCCAGTCTTTCCAGGCCTAC
Source organism: Phalanger gymnotis (assembly GCA_028646595.1). Taxonomy (NCBI): domain Eukaryota; kingdom Metazoa; phylum Chordata; class Mammalia; order Diprotodontia; family Phalangeridae; genus Phalanger; species Phalanger gymnotis. The sequence goes on from CM053626.1 coordinate 225,970,103, forward strand.
TACATATTACTCTCCTGAATGTACTCAATGTTCCAGCCAACCTGACTAGCATGCTATTCCCCAGAAAAAACATTCCACCTCCTGTCTCTGCTTTTGCACATGCTGGAATGCAGTGGAATGCACTCTGACGTCACCTCTGCCTCTTAGCATGCCCAGCTTTCTTCAAAGCCAAGTTCAAGTGTCCTCCTACAGGAAGCCTATATCGATATCCCCTCCCCCAGATGTTAGTCAAATTGCTCTGTATCCATTTCATATTTCTTCTCTCCTATGAGAATTTTGTTTTCCCCAAATAGGATGTAAAAACACAACAAAGGCTGGGATGATTTCATTGTCATCATATTCTCAACACCCAGTATATTGCACAACACATAGAAGTGGCAAATTTCTAAGCTCTTCTTGAATTGAAAAATCAAAGACCATATTCAGTTTTTACAAAGCCTATTTCATGTTAAAGCTTAATGTAACACCCTTTTATTAGCTCCTATAATAATTAAGCCTTGAAAGCAACATAAAGACTTTGGTTTCCTCCTCTTCAACTTTAGACTGTTTATTTTAGATGAAAAGTTATGAGTTATAAAAACCCCCCAGTTAAGAAAAAGTCCTATCACCTAGGCAAAGGTTAGGTTCTCTGGCAACTTCCATTTATATCTATTTCTAATTAACACCTGGCTTCTGTGGTTGAAGCAAAAATCAACTTATTGGAAACATCTGGGTAACAAAACAGCAGATTATAATTATAGTATCTGTGAATGAGAGAGGCAGGGGTGAGAAGGGGAGTATTGGGAAAGGAGCCAACCTTTTCTTGGGCCTTCCTTTAGTCTGTATTTTCCTATTTGCGATGCTCATATTTTGTCAGCCAAGAATTTTCTTCAGTTTCTCCTTTCTTTGCTACACATCAGTCTTCCCTTTTTTCCCTGCTTGGTCCACTTTCTGGATATTAAAATTTCTTTCCTATTTTGAGACGGCATCTTCCTTTTGTACGAAGTGCCTAAAGTGTGATCCAGATATAACATTCTATTAAACTCTAAGATTATTGCAGTCTCTCACTCAGTGGTTTTGATTGATTCAAAGAGAGGTATAGGTCCTGTTCTCATTCAGTTCTGATTGCGTGATTCAATCAAAAAAAGTGTTTACACCTAATCAAGGAATCAGAGACATATGGGGTAGTTACTGCCATTACCCTTCCATTAACCCATTGTAATTAATTTCATAATCTATGGCTGATTTTTCCATGTAAAGGCAATTTCAATAGATTACTCAAGAAGTTCATTTTTTGAGATTAAAAATTAATTCAGGACTTTTTCTCTAGCACAGAAGAGGGAGTAACAAAAGCAAACAGAAATACAACTCTGGAAACTGGTTTTATGAATTTTGTCTTTTATCTTTCATGTAATCTTGTGCAAATCATTCAGTCTCTCACTTCAATCAATGAGACAGAAATCTAATAATGCTTCTAGAATCACAGAAACATCAATGTATGGAAATTTTTTTTAAATATAAAGGTTTAGTCCTAAATTATTTTTATTTAAAAAATGATAAAAAAAATCCTGTCTAGCAGTTTAAACAATTTGTCCCATTTCTGAATTGACTAGTTGAACCTTAACATTGATAAACCATATGTCTCCTTATAGTAACATTTAGCCTAATTCTATTAGATCCAGTTTCTTGCAAGGTGAGAGAGAAGAGCTGCTTTTCAAAATAAGATTAAAGAAATTCTACATATATGTCCTGGAATTGAAAAGCCAGCACAGGATTTGCCCAAAGAAATGTATTTCCATTAGAAAGACTTGGTGTCATGGTTTAAGGAAAGAATACTTAAATGAAAGTAGCTGGCTTTGCTGACTTGGCTCCTTAGGAACTACGGACTTAGATAAGTTTCTTGGCCTTTCTGGGTCTTAGCTTCTCCATCTATAAAATGAGGACTAGGGATAATATCCAATACTCCTTCCAGATATAACATTCTATGAAACTCTAAGATTATTGCAGCAAAACACAAAATTCTTTTTCTTTCCAGAGAAATACAAGCCTTGATCAATGAAAGAAACTGTTGAGTTGTTCTTAGCCAAGCCATAGATTTTCAGCCTCTGGGGTAGCCTTAATTTAATATCAGATATAGACCAGGAAATAGGCCAGACCTGTTACTGGAACATATAAGGGAAATATGGAGAACTGGATAGCAATATTATTCTTTTTACCTATTGTTATAACCCCTTCCTCCTATGTTGTTTTAAACTAATTTTTTTTTCCTCGAGGTTGTGACAGAGATGATGGTTGAAAATTATGATGATGAAGCAGCTAAATATTACAGTACGTAAATTGCCTGATTCTGCCATAATTCTCTGACTGGTCACTCTGACCTGCACTTCTCAAATAACATATATGACCACAAAATTTCTACAGTCAGAGAAGCATATCTTTTGGAAAAGACCACCACCAATAATAACAATAGTAACATTTACAAGCACTTTAAGGCTTGCATAGTGTTTTTGTAAATATTATCTCATTATATCATCACAAGAGGTAGGTGCAAGCAAAGTGTGAGACAAGCAGAAGTTGTGTTACACAAGATTATACAGTAAACTTCGGAGGCTAGATTTGAATACACAACACCCCATCCAACCTTCATATCGTTGCGTTGGCTGTCTCTATTCCTGCTGTGATCTTCCTCATCTCCACTTCTTGAAATCCTTGGTTGACTTCAAAAATTAGCTCAAAAACCTCTTTCTGCCTGAGACTTTTTCAGGTACCAATATCTGTTAGTGACTCCTCTCCCCCATGTTTACCTTGTATCTCCCTATATATGTATTTGGTATTTTCCTATATAGTTATATGTTGTAGTCCCTTTTAGAATATAATTATAACTACATTTTTCTTCACTTTTGTATTTATATCTCCAGCCCCCTAGCACAGAGTAAGTAGGTGCATAATAAATGTTTGCTTATTCGACAGCTATTCTAAAGTCTTTAGTGGGAAAACAATGTCTTTTTAAGTATCATAAATTAAAATGGCTTCACCAAGTAAAAATTAATTAAACATTTTTCCTTCTCTATTGGATAGCAGTTACTCTTTTTTTAAATTTTATTTTACCAGAACACAGATACAGAATAGAGAAAAGAAACAAAAACTTATCATAAACTTAAATATAAAGTAAGAAAGAAAAAAAAAACATGCCATGTGCATAGCAGAACATAGGAGAGGATTCAAAATATGTAACAATACATTTTCATTTCAAGAAAGCCTGTATGATAAATAATATACCTTGTTTTGAGAATTAGCTATCTTTTCTTTGCTACCTTGTGTTTTCGTTTGTTCTCTGCTGTGCACTTTTTAACTTTGTCCTTTTTTCCCCTCCCCCTAATCCCCCAGAAAGCTACAATATATTTTGGATATGTTTCTCAATATATACATATACATACAGATATACACATCCACTTATACATATGTACAAGCATATATAGACATATATTTTCCCAAACATACTCTATTCCTGATCTTTGTTTTTATATTTGTACATATCTTTTGTTTCCTATCCTTCCTGCCTCCTCTACTTTATTTCTACCTGCTACATCACCCTCCTATTACTTGCCTTCCCCCCTCTAAGGATCCCTCCCCTATCCTCCTATTCCCATTAATCTAAACAGCCTTTACCTATTTCCTCATTCTCCTCTCTAATCCCTCCCTTGTCCTCTCCCCCATCACTGTACTCCTATCATTTTATTTCCTCTAAATTTAGAAGACTAAATATATATGTGTTGTTCCCTCTTAAACCCATTCCCAATGAAGGTAGGTTACCAGAATTACCAGCCCTCCTCCCCCATCTAAATCCTCTATATCCTTTCTTCCTCTTGTATCTCTTTTGTATAAAATAGTTTCTCTTCTAAGCTGTTCCTAAATGGTTTTACTTTTTAAATTCATATCATAGTCAGGTTTATCCCCCTCTTTCTTATGAACTCGACAATTATTAACAAGAATCTTAGACATAGAGTTCACATTTTATATTATATAAAAGGCAAACAGTCCGTCCTTATGAATCCCTTACAGTCAGTCTTTGGTATATACCTTATGTTTCTCTTGGTTCTTGTATGTCGAATCTTCTATTAAGTTGAGGATTTTTTTTGACAAAGTCTTGAAAGTCTGAGGGTTTGTCACATGTCCATATTTTTTCATTCAAGATAATACTTAAATTTGAAGGGTATGATATTTCCAGCCAGAGCCCCAGGTCTTTTGCTCTTCAATATATTGTGCTCCAAGACCTGCAGTCCTTTAATGTATCTGCTGCTAGGTCTTGTGTAATTCTAATTGCGGCACCATTATATTTAAATTGTTTTAATCTTGATGTTTTTAATATTTTCTCCTTTAGCTGGGAGTTTCTGAATTTGACTATGATATTTCTATGAGTTTTCCTCATAGGATCTCTTTTAAGTGGTATTCAATGGATTTTCTCTATTTCTACTTCCCTGTCTTGTTCTAATGTCTTTTTACCTATTGTTATAACTCCTTCCTCCTATGTTGTTATAAATATATTAATTACTTTGTTTCCCTAAGGCTATGCAGGAAATGATGGCTGAAGATAAGGAGGAAGACAACAACATTGATAAAGCAGCAATTAATAAATCAGTACGAAGTCCCTAATGAACATGTGCTATGCCAACAACAAAAAGGAAGAGCTCAATTTTCCCCCTATTCTGCTCCTTTCTTTCTGAGGGCAAGTAGTTGAAAGAACACTGGACTAGACTCCGAAGTTTGGGGGTTCCATTCTCAGTTCTGCCACTGTGATTTTAAGCAAGTTGCTTCACCCTTTGTGCCCCTCGGGCTTCATGCCTGTAAATGCATATACATGGAAAGTTCTTTTCAGGCCTCTGAAACTGAGGCAAGGCCAGGTTAAATATCTTGCCCAGGTTCACACAGCTAGTGTGCATCCAAGATGGGATCTGAACATGCCCTTCCTGAATTCAAGTCCAGAGACCTAGCCTACCAATCCACAATGCCTGATAAGTACTGGAGATACATAATTGTCTTTGCATAGGTATTGTATGTATGTATGTATCTTGGTAGGTTAACACTCAAGTATTTGATACAATTTTTTATTATCGCAGATGGTATTTCTCTTCCTATACAGTTTATTTTGTTCTTTGTTGTGACTGAGAAGTGCTGATCATTTTCATACTTTTTATCAAGTATCCCACTATTCTCTAAAAGTTATTTATTAAATTTTTTATTCTCTTGGTTTTTCTAAAAATAAACAAACCTATCTTATCATCTGAAAACAGAGATGATATAAATTCTTCTTTGAGAATTCTTAGTTTCTTAATATTTTCTGACTCAATTTTTATATCTAGGGGTGAATTTATGAAATAATAATGATGAGCACATATGGTCCTGTCCTTAGGGCCAATGTCTCAAATGTTTCTTTATTACACACATCTGTAATTCTTGGTTTCAAATAAATTATTTTTATCGTGTTAAAACAAACTCCATCATTCCTGTACCTTTTAAGTTCTTAACATAAATGGATGGTATAGTTTATTGAAGTGATTTTCTATATTTATTTAATCACAAGATTTTAATGTTTTTATTGACTGAAATTGGTAGGTCCTCCAGTGTTCCAGAATTTGGGGCAATTAACATGTTTTCTATAAACATCCTGATGGCCTCATCATCTACATGAAATCACTTTTCTACTCCTACTCTCAACTAGATATCTACCCTTGATGTATGAGCATATAATTCTCTTAAAAATTTTGCATCAGTGGAAAGGTAAGTTATGAACAGTTATTGATATGATTTGTTATATTAATAATTTTCTAATACTGAACCATTCTTTTTTGTTGGCATAAAACATTTTAAAATAATGCATATTTTATATATTGCTTGTTATACTTGCTTGTATTTTAATTTTTTTTCTTTTACACAGTGGGACCTGCCATGCACTGTTCTCTAGTGACATCATTATTAATTATTCTCGTTAATAACATTTTTATGTTTCTTGAGGACTTTTCTTTGTTGTAAGGGTCACAAAGAATCTCTAAAACACTGTCTCATCATCTTATTTTACTTGCATAGCATCCCTCATGGTACTGCTTTTGCCCTACTCTTTCCCTCATAAATTGATATTTCTAAGACAATTTAAAAAGAGTAATGATGAAGCAGGATCCACTAACATAGAAAACAGAAGAGGGAGATCAAACTTTCATGACTCTTGAAGCTTTAACATCTCCAAGAATCCTTTCAATGCCCCTTCCCTCTGATATTAGCCCCAATTCATCTTGCATCTTGTTTGTACATATTTTGTTAGAACATGTCTACTCTCCCATTCCTCTGGGAGCTCCTTGAGAGTAGGGACTGTTTTTTGCCTACTTTTGTATGCCTGGCATTCCACAAAGGATCTGGCACATAGGTGCTCAATAAATGCTTGTTGACTGACTTTTACTCCATAGAAAGACTAAAGAAGGAAAAAAGAAGGGCATAGTCTAAGATTCTGGAAACAGAATTCAGAACAGGCTAGGAGGGAACAGAAATACTGAGGAGTGACCAAGTATGTGGAACCCATACTTTAGAAGTAGGCATAGTTCCTCAAAATAAAGGGTTCTTAATACTTAGGATTAATCACAACCAACATCAAATTGTTTTATAGTGTCAGCACAATAGGATGAATCAGAAAAAAATTTAACTTCCTTAAGACTATTCTTCTTTGAATTTCAAATGGGTCTTAAGGCAGGTGAACATAATTTTGTTTCTTACAGGATAGTCATGACAATTTGCCTCTATTGGTTTCATATAGGTTGCTTTTTCCCCCAGTTAGACTGGAAACTCCATGAGGGCCTGTATCACATTCTATACCTATTTTGTATCATCCACAACCTAGTATAAGACTGGGCAGATCAGAGAAGCTTAATACATAAGTGCTAGCTTCAGGAAATATTCCATCCAATACAAGTTGGAAGCAAAGTTGAGGTGTTTTAGTATAAAGTTTGATATAATTTTCATAAGTTAGAAACTCTCCTCTTTATCATTGCCTTTGAATCTTCTGAATAATAACGTTGTATTGCTTTCTTCTTTTATAAGATGTTCCATTTAAGGTAAAAAAATCTGGTGGGGTTGGGGGTAGGAAGGAGGTTGGAATAAAAGGGTGGAAAGTGGGTTGGCAGCCAGGCCTAAGGGTGACTCAAGGAATTAGCAATAAAATCCCAACTTGGTTTCTTTTAACCTATTCATTTAATTTATCATTGTTTATGTTAGAAAATGTTGTCTTTTTACCAAACTGAAGCTTCCCAAAATATACTTGAGCAGTATTAAACACTTATTCAACCCAGAAAAACTGGTACTCTAATGATAAGAGTCAGAGAAGGGTCCCACAAAAAAAAATTTCAAGGAAGATGAACCTTTTCTGTATTGAAATTTACCTGTCTCTTATTTTTTACCCCCAGGATAAAGCTCCCTGTGTTTTCCAAGATTTTTTAATAGTACATGTTTGGAAGAGTGAATGGAGCCCTTCTCTTCTTTCCTAAAAATGAGTGCATTTTAACAGGAGCAAGAGAAACAGCAACATTTAGTCTTAGTTGTCAAAGTATTGACTATAAAGAACAATAGAACTGAGACCTCCTCTAATGGTAGGAAGAGAAGCCAAAGGAAGAGATTTCTTTGGATAGCACCAGTATCCTGTGGTAACCCTGAAATCACCGTCCTTGGACAGCTAGATGGCAGGCACTGATTAGAATAACGAATTAGAGAGATCCAAATAGAAAAGTGGGCACTATTACCTTTAGAAATCCAGTTCTTCCTTTAGAGGTAGTGACTTAGACAAATTACAGAATTCAGGCTTAGAAGGGACCTGAGAGACAATCTGGTTCAGCACTTCATTTTACAAATGAGGGAAGTGAGGCCCAAATAGGATAAATGACTTGCTTAAGCGGTAGGGTCTCAATTTCCACCAAGGTCCTTTGATGCTAAACCCAATGCCTCTTGTCACAACTATACCGACCTAGGACGCTGCATCAACTAATAGAATTCACTAGTATATACAGACCCCTCCTGGATCACTGCATTGCCATGGTGGAGGGGCTTGCTTAGCTCAGTGATACTAGGAGCTATGTTGCACAGGGTTACCCAACATGGACAGGTCATAATGGAGAGTCCTGACTCGAGGTGAACTGCTGGAGAAGGAAATGGTAAACCATTCCAGTATCTTTGCCAAGTGTCTTTCCCCATGGACAGTATTGCTTGGACAGGCTTTAGGAGATAGTGGTGGACAGAAAGGCCTGGTGTGCTATGGTCCACGGGGTTGCAGAAAGTTGGACACAACTGAATGACTGAACGACCAAAAGTCCATATGGTAGCTAATGTCTCAATATAAATACCTATTCCTTCAGTACCAACGAGGCAACTGAGGGTCAGATACATTAGAAGCCCGGGGAGGTTAAACGATGCCCAATTTCATGCAGCTAATTAATGGGACAGAACTGCTGTCCTTGCTGTTGTTGTTCAGTTTTTCAGTCTTCGTATCACCATTAGGGATTTTCCTGGCAAAGATACTGGAGCAGTTTGCCATTTCCTTCTCCAGCTCATTTTACAGATGAGAAAACTGAGGCAAACAGGGCTAAGTGATTTGACTAGGGCCACAAAGTTAATATTTGAGGCCAAATTTGAACTCGTGAAAATAAGTCTTCTTGTTTCCAGGCCTGACACTTTATCTATGGTGCCACCTAGCTGCCAGGCGGTCTCCCATCCAAATATTAACCAGGTCAGACACTGCTTAGCTCCCTAGATGGGACAAGATACAGTGGTATTCAGGCTGTTATGGCCATAGACAGAGAAAAATTACAGTCTAGATATCCTGACATTGAGGGTTGTCCTTTCCACTATAACAAAATGCTTTTCAATGTCCTGGGCACCAGCTCCTTGTTAGGATTTATGACAAAAGTGAAACAAGAATGTTCATATCCAAATGGCAAGGGATTTGAATATGCATACAATCAAGAGTTCTCAAAATTCATTCCTCTAATGCAACACCGATATTACTGGCAACTACATTTAGGGCTAAAATTTGCTGACAAGCTTTCCGATTTGTACCCTTTCCCCTTGGAAGGCACTTAATGGTATGACCTGCCAGGGGCCAAGGGTAAACTTTTCTGGCCATCTCAAATTTTCTCCTTGGGCTTACAGTCAAAGGAGACGGGGTGGGGCAAAGCTTTGTTGTTTTGTGTTTGAAACATTGTAGAAATTCAGCCAGGGTTCAGAAGAGTTGGCAAGCTTACGCTTGTAGAATTTCTCCACTGGGTTCCCCTCTGTCCCACATCTTTAATTAGTTTTACATAGATGATGCTAAGAGGACAGACAGTTCCTTTAGGAACTTCTAGTCCTCTGTCATTTCAAAGGATCATAGATTCTGTGCTAGAAGAAACCTTAGAAGTCACTTAGTCCAACCCCTGCCCCCCAATTTTAAACATGAGCAAACTAAGATCTCAATAGATTGAGTAATCAGTACAAGTTTACACTGATGGTAAGTGGCAGAACCTAGGATTCAAATTAATGATAATATTAACGGCAACTAGCACTAATGTGTCTCTTTAAAATTTGCAAAGTGCTTTACACATATTATGGTATTTGATTCTCACACCAACCTTAGGAGGTAGGCACTATTATTATCTCTACTTTAGAGATGAGGAAACTAAGGCAGACTAAGGTTCAGTAACTTTCCCAAGGTCACACAGCTAGTAATTGTCTGAGGCTGGATTTAAATTTGGGCTTTCCTGACTCCAAGTCCTGTATTCTATCCACGACACCACCAGATGATGATGTCTTTGCACCATACCATGCCTCTTCCTCTCCTAATTTCATTTGTCAAATTCAAACAAGATAAAATCCAAACCAGCATTGTATCAGACAGGAAACTAACAGAGAAATCTGAAACAAGAAAGGCAAACCTTTGACCAAAGTCTAAAGGGAAAAGCTGAAGGGAAACACCAAAGTCAGCAGGAAAATCATTGATGGACAGACATGAAGTGAAACTATCAGATTAAGGTCAACAAATAGGTCCTTTTTGGTATTCAGAGAGCAAACAGAGATTTGGATGGGATACAGTTAGCTTGCTTCACCGCCTTGACACATTTACTTACTCTGAGGCTTCAAGTTCAAAGCAGGCTTTTATCAGAGTCTGCCTACGCCTTAGCTGTGTGGGTATCTGTGCCTTTGCTGGCAGAGGACTCAGACAGGAAAAAAAGTCTTATAAATGGATGACTAGCCTCCAAAATATATTATAGTAGGTTTCAAAATATTATGGGTTGGTTCAATATTACATATGAACAATGTTATCGTGAAATGACAGAGACATTGTTATTTATCCCAATAAGCTTAATAGTGTAGGCTTAATAAAATTAGAGGCCTAGAGGGTAGGACAGTGTTTATCTAGATTTCTGTGTGAGCTGCAATATACAGTTCAGAATTTATTGTTTATTAATGATGATGAAGTTAAGAACTATGTATTAGCCCCTTGTCTTCGTTTAGAGTAGCATTTCTCAAACATTTTTGTTTCAGGACCCCTTTACACTCTTAAACATTACTGAGGATTTTTCCCCTCTTCTTCCTCCATAGAATTTTTGTTTATTTGGGTTAGTCAATAAGCATTTCTTAAGTGCCTACTATATATTAGTCACTGTCCTATGCACCAGGTATACAAAAAGAAGCAAAAGATACTCCACTATTTCATGGAGCTCACAATCTTTTGGGGGTGACAACAAGCAAATATGTATAAACAAGCTATTTAAAAGAGTAAATAAGAAATACTAGAATTAAGAAGGGTTGGGAAAGGATTCCCATAGATTGTAGAATTTTAGTTGGGATTTGAAGGAACTCAGGGAAACAGCGATGAGGAGAGAGGAAATTCTAGGCATGGGAAACAGTCAGAGAAAATGCCTGGAGCAGAGAGATGGAGGGAGTCTGGTTCCTGGAACAGCAAGGAAGCCAGTGTTACTTGATCAAAGTGTATGTGCAGGGGAGTAAGGTTTAAGAAGACTGGAAGTGGGGCAGGGTTCAGGTTATGAACATCGAACAGAAGATCTTGTATCTGATCCTAGAGATGATATTGGACCGCTGGAGTTTTTTGAGTAGTGGAGTGACATGATCACATTTATTGATATTTACCACATTAAAAATTAAAATGTCTTAGTATTATTATGAAAATAGTTTTGACTGTTGAAAGGGTCCTAGAGGTTCCCAGGGGTCCCTGGGCCACACTTTGAGAGACTCTGGTCTAGAAAACAGAGGACAGTCATTCTCTTTAATGTGCAAAAATATTTCTCCCCCTTCCTTCTCCATCCTCATCCCTCCACATATATGTCATTTTTAGGGAAGGAGAATTACCCTTCATGTTGAATTTGCTAGGTTTACTACCCTCATTGATGCTCCCCTCAAATACATGACTCCACAAAGCTGTGAATAGAGATTATAGCAATGATATTGTGAGTAATAATATTTTAGCAAAAAATATTTTACTTTTCAATATGGTAAGGTTAAGTAATAAACTATGCGATTTTCTTAAATCTGTCAATCAAACTCAAGGCATTTTTGAGATTATGCTATGAATTTTAAAACAATCTCTGGAAATCTTAGGAATTCTTAGGTAATGATTACATAGTTCTTAAATATGAAATGGGACCCCAGAGAACAGTAAAGAAAATGTATCTCTTTTATTCCATTGCATAGTTAGAAGACTACATTTTCCATGTAGTGGAGAATATTCCATGTACTGTCAGAGAAGGTTGGTTATGTGGGTTGCTTTTTCTTTTTTCTTCTTTCTTTTAAAATTTTTTTTGTCATAAAAAATGACTTGCTTGGTGGGAGGAGGGATATATTTGAAAATAAATGGGTTGGAAAAACAAAGGCATCGATATTTTTTTTGAAAGAAGCAAATAACCAAAATAAGACTTTCTAGCTAGAAAAAAAACTAATGGTATTAAGTAGGAAACTGAGTCAAACAATCATGTTCTACCAAGAAGTCATTACTCAATACTATATGAATTGTGGTATTTGAAATGCTACTCCCCCCACCTCCAGTTGCCAAACACTCAAATTCACCCAAATTTAATTCAGCATATTTCAATAGAGCCATATATTATAAAGGCTCCTCTTGAAACAGCAGGAACTCTCTGTTAGACGTTAATCCCAATTTATTTAATACTGAAAATGTCTCTTAGTGATTTGTGGAAGTCACAAGAATGTGTCTTTTCTCATAGACCAAGGAACTGGTTTCATGTATCTTGATCCCCATCTTTCCCAGATACCTGCTTCCTCAGAGGGATCAGGCTGTAAGAGATCCGTTTATAGTCTGGAAGGGAATATGCATTCTTTAAAAGGAGACAGAACTAGAATTGCTAATGCAGAAGCTATCACAGCAGTTTTTAAATATAGTTAATATATCAAATATGCTGTCAGTCAGAGAGTCTGGGCTAATTAAATCCATTGTAAAGGTCAAAATCAAGAAGAACCTCAGGTCTAGTAGCTTTTTTGTTAACTAGTTCCTTCTTCTTAAAGGAGAGGCACAGGGTCATGACCAAAAAATAAGTGTTCAAGAGACATTGCAATGAATGAAATGTAGTCCTTTTTTCCCTTATATTTTACCTACTAAAGCCTAGTTTTATACTAATACTAACACTTCTAAAAAAACATAAGAGAATTCTTATTAACCATCTGACTCAGTTTGTATGAGAAGGAAGTCATGAATCCCCACACAGAGCATTTCAAGTCATAAACAGAAAAGTCTTTTCAAAAATCAAAGATTGCATTCTGTCCCAGTCATCACAAAAATGCCACTGGAGAATTGGGTAAGAGTGTTGATGGTTCAGTATAACCTCTCACCATGACACCATTACTAGAACAGCTAATCTATGTATGCGACATTCAGTTGAAATATATTTCTTGATTGTCACTGTCCAAAAATGCCTATTAGCTCTCAAGTTCAGAACGTCTGAGAGTTTTCAGGAATGTCTGAATGTTTTTATATCTTCTAAGTTTCATGTCAGCTTACTATAAAGACACTAAATGGGTTATCGATCAATCGATCGATCGATCTGTCTCTCATCTTTTTATCATCACTATCTAGTGATCTTTTCAAAGAGTGACTGAAGATGTAGTGTTTAAGAAATAATTCACTACTATTTTCCACAGAGAATATAAGATACAGATGTATTTTGCTTTATAAAACACAGCTATTCCTGGAAAACATAGTGTTTTATAAAGCGTTTTGCAAATTTTTTTTTGGCAGAGGGAAAGGACAGGTAAATTGACTAATTTTTAAATGCACTAGAGGAGCTTAATTAAAGGAAGGCTTTGAATGAGTACCTTTGAAACACAAAAGAAAGAAGTGACTTGTAATTTATCAGTTTTACAAATATACCCTGTGTATATCAATTTAATCTAAAACAAGATATCTATTTGTGTGTATATGTAAAAGTTGAATTAGGTAAATCCTTCATGCTAATCTCTATGATGGGGGAGATTCACAGCTTAAATAAACTATGATCCTTGCCCTCAAGAAATTTACATTATCATATTTTGCTAAAATGTAAAATGATATCTTAAATGAGTGGTTTCCAAAATGAAGGCCAAAGACTGATCTCAAGGGGTAGGTGATCAGTCAGTTACAGGATAGGAAAACGGTGGCATCCTTCTCCGTGCTGCCAATCTCAGAGGTTTTTTTCCCAATACAAGCACACCTACCTCATTCCCCAGTGCTCCCATAATCTGTCCTCTTCTTCCTCTCAGCAAGTTTCTGACCTTCCCCATACTCTTAGGATAATAATAACCTAATCACTTCCTGGGACACCTATATCAATGGCTGTTCCACAATTAGGAAAATGATCCCCACCCACCATTCCCCCCAGATCAACTCTACTTTGCCAAGTAATCTTTGGAGGACAAGCACTGGCTCTGGGGCATTGGCCCACTGTGAATATTGGGTAAAAAACCCCACCAACCTCTTTCCTGGTAACCCTCAAATTATATCATGTCTTTTCATTTCATCTATCTGCAAAGTTAACCCTCAATATCCAGTAAAAATTCCCTCATTAACATGTCCCCAGATACGCAGATATCTCAGAACGTGGAATTGTTATATTTGACCACTTTAAACAAAACTGGATTCAGAATTGAAATATCTGAGTTCAAATTCTAGCTTCTTTATTTATTCCCTTGCAAATGGTCATAGACAAGTCACTTAATAATTGAAATGATATGCTTTGCTAAACACAGCCAGAGATGTAATATTTTTTAGGTCATACATGTACAATCATGTTAAACATATTTTTACATTAGATATGTTGTGAAAGAAGAATCAGAACAAAAGGGAAAAACCATGAGAAAGAAAAAAAAGTGAAATAATATGCTTTGATCTACATTCACACTCCATAGTTGTCTCTCGGCACGTGGATGGCATTTTCCATCACGAGTCTTTTGGAATTGTCTTGGACAATCGTATTGCTTAGAAGAGTTAAGTCCATCATAGTCCAACAGCAAGATAATGTTGCTGTTACTGTCTACAATATTCTCCTGGTTCTGCTCACTTCATTCAGCATCAGTTCATATAAGTCTTTCCAGGTTTTTCTGAAATCCACCTGCTCATCATTTCTTATAGCATAATAATATTCCATTACTTTCATATACCACAACTTGTTCAGCCAGTCTCCAGCTGATGGAAATCCCATCAATTTCCAATTCTTTGCCACCACAAAAAGAGCTACTATAAAATATTTTTGTACATGTGGGTCCTTTTCCCTTGTTGATGATCTCTGTGGGATACAGACCTAGTAGTGGTATTGCTGGATCAAAGGGTATGCACAGTTTTATAGCCCTTTGGGCATAGTTCCAAATTGCTTTCCAGAATGGTTGGATCAGTTCACAATTCCACCAACAATGCATTAGTGTTCCAATTTTCCTGCATCTTCTCCAACATTTACAATTTCCCTTTTTTGTCATATCGGCCAATCTGATAGGCACGAAGTAGTACCTCTGAGTCATTTTAATTTGCATTTCTCTAATTTAATGGTGATTTAGAGCATTTTTGTATGGCTATAGATAGCTTTAATTTCTTCATCTGAAAACTGTCTATTCATATCCTTTGACCTTTTATCAATTGGGAAATGGATGCAATACTTTCATCATGGTGATCCTCAACCCTAAGCATCCCTAGAAAATTTGAAGAACAGAAGCTAACAGTACAAGATAGAAGCAGGGCTGTCAAAGGCAGAAACTAACATTTAATGGCAATTCTAGGGGTCTTAGAATTTCTGTTGTTGGTATGGGGCAGTAGCCACTAACATCCGATGTGCAGTAGTTTCCTAGAGATTTGTAATTAGTCAAATAATATCCATAAAACCTCAACTATTCACCAAGAAAGAAATTATTACTAATTTTAATCATGTCATTTCTACCTAAAAGTTGTTTATTTGAAACCCTCCATAATTTAAGTTGTGATCTGCCTAGGCATTTGGATAGCACAATATACTATTGCAAACAAACAAATGACCCCAAATATGGAGGCACAGAATTGAGGTTTCAATCACAACTTTGCCACTGAAAGGCCTGGAGTAAGTTTCTCTGAGCCTCAATTTTCTCATTCTACTATGAATATTTATGTATGTAGAAAAAAAAAGCTGCAGGTTACAATGGAAAGATGGAAAATCTTTGCAGCCAGAGGACCTAGATTCAAATCACTTAACCTTCCTAGGCCTTAATTTTCCTTATCTGCTAAAATAGGACTAGAGGATATGTGTGTGTATACATGCACACATACATATACATATACATATACACATGTGTGTATATACATATGTTTATGTGCATATTTATATTATAAAATTTCATAAGCATATAATTTTATATGTACATACATGCTGTTATGTATATGTACATAGACATACACACGTGTATATGTATTGTGTGTATATATATATATATATATAGTATTTATTTATGTGATGAATACAACTATCTTCAACTTCTTACTTGAGCAAATTTATTATAGACTTGGAGAATGGAGGTATTCTATAAAGAGGAGTATATAGGTGATTTGTTTCCGTTTACTCTTCTACAACTTCTACAACTCAACCTTAAACTCTAAACATTTTCCAGGTTGGAAATTATAAGAAATTTTGGTGATTCAGAAACTCAGTCACTGAGAATAAAGCTATCAATAGAGACTGAACCTTTTGTGTGCTTCAGAAAGGAGTAGTGCATGGCCAGGGGAGACAAGGATAGAAGATTCAGGGGGGATGGGATGGTGTGGGGTGAGTTGGAGTGGGGTTTGCCCATGTCTTTTCTCTAAAGTTCTCAAACATGTCTTGGAGAAGCTGGAGCTGGAGTTAAATTAGTCTGTGAAATGGTTCTTAAAACCCTTCATAGCTCCCAAGGTGAGACTCTGGAGGACTTCTATAGGACACCAGACCAAATCAAGAAAGGGGACAATTAGTTTTCCCTGAGTTCTTAAGGCCTGTATCTGTCTGCAAGTCATACCACCACAAAAATGAATTTGTAAAACTTATATTATTCTCTCTCTCTCTCTCTCTGTCTCTCTGTCTCTCTCTCTCTCCCTCTCTCCCTCTCCTTTCTTATAACTAGCACAGTCTTTTAAAGTACATCTTTCTCCCCATTAAGTGCCCTATAAGAGTCAGAAACCAATTTTCACTATGTCTTTATCACTAATACAGAAAGCAGTTATAACTCTGTAGTCCCTGGACTTCTTGACAGTTCAAACAAATAGTCTAGAGAGTTTTCAATGCAGCTGCTCATATTATCATCAGTGCCAGGATCATAGATCAGGTTTCCCCTGTCTTCTTTCTCTCACTTGGCTTCCTCCCAGAAAATACTTTGATTTAAATATTCTATTACTGACCTACCAAGCTCTCTCTGACCTGGGCCAGTCTCATTTTGCAGGTCTTCCAATAGCAATGTTTGTGTACACATATGCAGATATATATGTATCTATGTTGTGTTTTGAAGGGAGCCTAAGAACCATGTCAATGTCGCCTTTTCCTTTGCTTTACAAATCTACTGAGCTATTGAAATGTCCCGATTTTTGTATCAGGATAAAAGCCATATAGCTCCTATGTTAATTTAACTTTTCTATTACTTATTTACCAAGCTCTTTTGGACCTGGGCCAGGCTTATTTTGCAATTCTTGTACTTGGTATTGCTTGTGCATATGTGTGTATGCATGTGTATTGAAAAGAGTAGAGGTGGAGTATTGACATCATTCTTTCTTTTGCCAAACAGATCTATTGTCTTACTGAAGCATCCCATTTTTTGCACTATGATAAAAGCCACGTAGACGCTACTACCCTGAGAAGAGGTATAGTTTGAAATTTTTCTTCACTGGGCATGTGCAGATATAGCCCAAGTACCCTGGTGTGGAGGGAAACATGAGCTTCTGGGAGAGGGGTCAATTACCTCATTACCTCTTTAACCCTGTTAACTGGAGTACTACTAGCTAAGCAATGCTCATGAGTGCCAATAACAGGCTTAAGGCATCAGCAGAAAAGGAACAGAAATAGGGAGCGAGAACTGGGGTGGGGGCGGGGCGGGGGCGGGGGAGGTGGCGCTAAGAAATCGGGTTCTACCACTTACTAGCTGAGCAACCTTCAGCAAGTTACTCCGTATCTCCTCAGTTTCCTAGTCCCTAAAATAAGAGAGTTGAACTCGATGATTTCCTAAGTTTTCTTTTAGCTCTGATTCTATGATTCTAAATGGAAGGGGTGGAAATAAGGAATATTGGGCTCAATAATCATATATTCAGAATTGGAAGGGAATTTATAGATAGTAAATTTACAGGTAGTCCAACCTCCGTTTTACAGCTGAAGAAACTGAGATTTGCCCACAGTCATTCAGTACAAATATCTATTTGTTCACCTTTGACCTTTCCTCTCAGTACATTTGAAACCTACAAAGAAGCATACTCCGCACAAGTTTAAAATTATCAATAGATAAAGGTAATTATAATCAAACCTTGTTCTTATAACCCTTAATCTGAAAATGCTCCAGTGCCTCATGGAAAATTTTCTGAAATATTCTATTTTAAAGGAAATGGGAATTTTCATGATCATTGAACTAGATTCTTATCTACTTTCTTATCTTTTGGACCAACTTCAAGGGGAAGACATCCTTTCTCTAGATCTTTGCTCTTAAGAGCCTTTCCAGATCTTGAAGAAAGACATAGGAAGTAGATTGAGTGGTGGGGGAAGGAACTAGGAAAAACCTCATGTGAAGCATACATCAGAGAATCATTGATTTAGAACTGGGAATCATCTTTGTGGTTGTTGTTCAGTTGTTTCAGTTGTGTGCAACTCTTTGTGACCCCATTTGGGGTTTTCTTGGCAAAGATACTAGAGTGGCTTTCCAATTTCCTTCACCAGCTCATTTTTATAGATGAGGAAAATGAGGCAAACAGGGTTAAGTGATTTGCTCAGAGTCACAGCTGGTAAGGGTCTGAGGACAGATTTAAACTAGGGAGGATAAGTCTTCCTGATGACTCCAGGCCTGGCACTCTATCCACTTCACTACCTAGCTGCCCTGGAATCATCCTAGAAACACCTCAGTTACAAATCAAATATGTATTTTCCCCAAATCACATTTTATTAGGTGGACTTTATTTCCATTTTCATACATTAATTTTCTATCAGGATTTCGAAATCTCTTCTTTGGTCTACTACTTTGCAATGTATAGCTTTGACGGAATTTGACTATGGCACTTGGAATCAAAGGTAACTATCAACCATTACCTTTTCATTAGTCAACTAATCCTCCTTCATCCCATCACTCCAACTTTTGAAAGAATTATTTGGATACCCATTCGACAATCATTTATCAAATCCCTGCTATGTGCCGGACGTTGCACTAGGTGCTGCAGACGAAAAGATAAAAATGGAAATAGCAGCTGACTCCAAGCTTACATTCAACTGAAAAGAAACAACACTCTACCAATTAGTTAAAACAGAACGAATACGAAGTAAACACAAAATAATTTCTCCTCGTTGCTATAAGGGGGAAAAACACTCACAACTAGAGAGCTCAAGAGGACGTTAAAAGCAGATTGACAAATGGGTATGCTGATAAAATGTTTGCTAAACATAAAGGGAATCAAAAGGAAATGTGAAAATAATCTTTTAGATTGTCAAGGTAATGCTTGGGCTGATGCAAAGTGAAAAGTACTGCGTACAAAGTAACAGCAGTATTGTAGTACGATCTAGCTATTCTCAGCCACACAACAATCCAAGACAACTCGAAGCACTTATGATGAAAACTGTTGTTCATCCCCAGAGAAAGAAGCGATGATTTCTCAATACAGACTGAAGCATACTTTTTTGTTTGTTTTATTTCTCTTGAGTTTTTTTTGTCTATGTTTTCTTTCACAACATGACTATTATAGATATGTTTTGCCTGACTACACATGTATAACCTGTATCAAAATGCTTGCCTTCTCAATGAGGAAGGGATGAGGAGGGAGGGAGAGAATTTGGAACTCAAAGTTTTAAAAACAAATGTTAAAAATTGTTTTTGTATGTAATTGGGGTAAACTTTAAAAATAAATAAGCAAAAATAAATTGTCAAGGTTATTATTATCATATAATTCATAATGACTTGTGAAAGATTCATGGTACAGAGAACGCTGGTCTTCCAGTCAGGAAAACTTGTGTTCAAATCCTGTCTTTCATACATACAAGCTTTGTGATCATGAGAAAGTTACTTAATTTCTTTGAGACCCATGCCATAACTTAAAAAATAATACCGATTTATTGATATGTTATATTTATGAAGAATTTCCAATAATTTACAAAGTATTTTTATATATATGATCTTTCCTATACATGATTTAATACTTACTAGAAATTTTATGTTTCCTACATTAGTGATGAAGAAAGTGAGTTTAGAGGTTAAATAAGCAGGCCAAGTTCACAGAACTTTTAAGTAGGATAAAACCAGGACCCAAATTCAAGTTTTATTTTTTTGTTCCAGGTCTCTGTGCTCTTTTCCCTATGCCCTGATACCACTCAATCCTCTATGCTTTCAGCGAATCACTTCGGCAGATTCCTCTTTGAAAGTATACCTTGCCAATCCTCTCAATGCTCATAAAAGTGTTCCTTTAAAATGACTTGGTTCTCTCTGTGCCAGTTCTCCTTAGAGCTTTGCCAAGGCAATGATAAATTGCATGACTGCTGGGCTTTTATTACTTTCTAGCCTTAAAGTCATCCTTTGCATCCATAGTAAGCTTTGAATTCAAGGGTGAGGGTTGCCAAAGCAACGTTGTGGAAAATCGTTTAACCTGAGTTATTTTGTATTTCTTGTAGCACTATGAAAGAGAGCCTGGGGCTTTTGTGAAGGCAGAAATTAGTGGATTCCTGTGTCCAGAATCCAAAAATATTTGCAGGCAAAGAATGTCAATATAGACTTTGAGGTCTTCATGTGTTACTATTATCTGTCAAAAACCAATGAAAACTTGCAGTTTCTCCTAAGATGAGCAGAAGAGTAGCAGTGTTGGGAAGCAGTAGGAAAATGTTCTGGATTTGAAATCAAAAGACCTAAGTTAAAGTCTTGGCTTTGTCAATTACCTGTGTCACTTTGGGCAAGTCACATAAGCTCTTTGGACCTTTCTTTCCTCATCTATAAAGTAAGGGGTTAGACTAGATGGCTAAGTCCATTCTAGTCCAAATCTCTGATCCTATGACATCTCTAGCAAGTCTGAGTACAGTAGAGAAGACAAATAAATACACTTCCCTGAATGTGAGTTAAAATGATGTCAGGCCATCCACATTTTGCCTACTTGATTAAACGATTAAAAATTCTCTGTGCCTCTCTCCTTCTCCCTTGCCAATGATGAGTCTTTCCCCTAGAGAGTACTAAATTTATGACTGCACATCTGCATCCCAGAATCCAGAGAATAATACTAGGGTATAGAAGGGCAGAGCCTACAACCAGAATAAAAAAAGACAATTCATTTAACAAAACATTGGCACCAACTCTAGGGCTGTCCTCATTCATGGCCTATGCCAAGACACTAACTAGAATGAAACCATATTCAAAGTGAGGTCCCTCAGTAACTAAATGCCATTGGATGGAGGCCAAAGCAGACCTGCCTCATATGGAATTCCACTCTATAGCAAATACTCTTATAGTGAGGTACTAGCATATTTGCCACAGATCTCCATTTATAAAACTACATGGATTTTTGCCTTGTCAGAAGAATGGAAAAGATAATTCAATACCACAGGTGCCTTGTCAATTATCAAGTTTTAATTTCTTTATAATTGCTTTCAATGTATTCGTAATACACCAGAAAAGTGATCAGAAATAGAAAAAGTATGTTGGACTTATAAATAGCTTTTAACAACCAGAAACTGAAAGGCCCAAGTGACATATCTCTCTACTGATTGTCACTGTTCCATTTTTTAGGTATTGTTTTCTTTTCTAGTTTTATTTGCACATACTCTGGGACAGACACAGTACCTAATTCTTCCTGGAATGTGTATTTAATAAGCAGAAAGAACAATATAAGCATTACTGCAGACTTTTGAAATAGTTTGCCTTAAAATGGTTCGTGTCTGGTCAACTACTGGAATTTTAATTCTTTTGAATGTATTATTTAGAGAAAATGTACTATAAATTTATATCTAGGCCCAAATGAGGAAACATATTCAGTGTTTTGCAAACATCAAAGACTATATAAATGTCTGCTAATTATTCATTTCTCATTATTTTCATCATTTTGGTAAGGTTCTCATAGAAACAGTTCTAAGACAAGTTGCTATTCTATTATTTGTGCCAAGCCTGGAATTAGGAAGGCTCATCTTCCTGAGTTCAAATCTGGCCTCAAACATTTACTAGCTATGTGACCCTAAACAAGTCACTTAATCCTGTTTGGCTCTTTTCTCATCTGTAAAATGAGCTGGAGAAGGACAAACATTGGCAAACATTCCAGTATCTTTGCCAAGAATGCCCCAAATGGGGTCACAAATAGTCAGACACAACTGAACAACTAATTTTTATTTTGTGTTTAGTATTCTCTAGAACAGGGGTGGGGAACCTGTGGCCTCCAGGCACATGTGGCCCTCAAATGTGGCCCTTTGACTGAATCCAAACTTCACAAAACAAATCCAAACTTCACATTACAAATCCTTTTCTTGAGAGGATTTGTTTCATGAAGTTTGAATTCAGTCAAAGGGTTGCTCTTGAAGGCCACATGTGGCCTCAAGGATGCAGGTTCCTCGCCCCTGCTCTAGAATATTAGTCAGGTGGGTAAAGTATCTGATTTTTTAGTTGAATGCAATTATTATCATCACAATGACTCCTTCTGTTATCTCCTCACAACCAGCTAGCATCAACGCAGCAGTTTAAAGTCTACAAAGCACTTCATAAATATTATTTCGTTTGATCCTCACACAAGCTCTGGGAGGTACATATTATTCCCATTTCACACATTGATGAAACTGAGGTAGACAGAAGTTAAGTGACTTTTCCAGGGTGACAAAGCAAGTAAGTTTCTGAGGCCATATCTGAACTCAGGTCTTCATGCCTTTCAGCCCAGTACTCTCCCCACTCTATCTCCTAGCTGCCTCATATTTTTAAATGGTTCAGATAGAAATGGTTCTAGGGCAAGCCGCCAAACTATGATGCTTCCTTAAATAGATTCTATAGACTATCGCAAAGATAGATAAAATCACTGCTTTAGTAGCTGAATCAAAGCATTGCAATGACACCTCATTCTCTGTAGGATCAGAGAGAGTTCCAGCAGCAAATGGGTGAACAGAGATTCTATACATTTCAACCTGTTCCTATACAATTTTGGTCTTGTCATCCATGTCCTTATATTTTGAAAGCTTCTGTGTAGCTCAAAGATGGAGTATTTGGAATGGCAGTACCCATTAAAAAGGGTCATTCTTTTTTTTTAAAACAGTATTTTATTTTTTCCCCAATAACACGTCAAGACAATTTTTAGCATTCATTTTTACAAGATTTTGAGTTCCAAATTTTTCTTCTTCTTCTCTCTTCCAAAAGTGATAGGCAATTTGATATAGTTTATACATGTGCTATCATATAAAACATATTTCCATAATAGTCAGAGTTGTGAAAGAAAGAGATCAAAAGGAAAAAAAAACATGAAAAACGAATAAAGTGAGAAAATATGCATCAATCTGCATTCATTATCCATCAGTTCTTTATCTGGATATGAATACGTTTTCCTTAGTGAATCCTTTATACTTGTCTTGAGTCACTGTGTTACTGAGAAGAGCTGAGTCATTCATAATTAGTTGATCAGCACAATGTTGCTGATAATGTGCACAATGTTTTCCTGGTTCTGCTCATTTCACTTTGCATCAGTTCATACAAGTCTTTCCAGGTTTTTCTGAAATCTGCCTGCTTATTATTTCTTATTGCACAATAGCATTCCATTACATTCATATACCACAGCTTGTCCAGACATTCTCCAATTGAGGGGCATTCCCTCAATTTCCAATATTTTGCCACCACAAGAAAAATCTGCTATAAATAGTTTTGCATGTGTAGGTCTTTTGCTCTTTTTTATGATCTCACTTTAAGAAATGAGTCGAGGGGTGGCCCCTTTAATTAGAAAAAAATCAAGCTGGGAGGGGAAGACCCTCAGGGTTGCTATTCTAAAGAGAAACAGTTACCACGACATTGACTATAAGCCAGGAGGACCCAAAATACACCCATTAAGTGGAGCTTGAGCAGAGAAGAGCTTATTCACTGAATGGGCATTACCTCACTCTAAGTGAGTACATGAAAAAGTGAGTGAGCCTTAGCTAACAGGGCCAGCATCTCCCTGCATCCTGGGCCATCTGCAATCATCCTGATGAATATCTGGTCATGGATCCAGATGGCTCTGGAGGAGAAAGTGAGGCTGTTGACTTTGCACAGCCCTCCCTCGCTCAGATCAAAGTAAATTGCAAGTCATGACATCATTTCCCTGATGCCATGGTTCTCTTTGAAAATGAAGGACAAACACAATAGCAATAATCTCACTGAGATACAGACCTAGTAGTGTTATTCTTGTATCAAAGGGTAAGCACAGCTCGGTCGCTCTTTGTGTGTAGTCCCAAACTACACTCCAGAACGCCGAATCAGTTCACGACTCCAAAAACAATGCACTAGTGTTGAAGATGGTGGCTGGAAAGCAGGGGCTAGAGGGAACTCCCCACCAAGTCCTTCCAAAAACCTATAAAAATGGCTCTGAACCAATTCTAGAACTGCAGAACCCACAAAACAGCAGAGGGAAGCAGGGCTCCAGCCCACGACAGCCTGGATGGTCTCTAGGTAAGGTCTATTCCACACGCAGCTGGGAGAAGAGCAGAGCAGAGCCCAGTGTGGGCAGCATGGACCAACCAGACCAGGAGCCAGGCAGAGTGTGCCCTAGTGCCCTGAATCAGTGAGCTGTGGCAGTTACCAGACTTCTCAAATCACAATCACCAAAGACCACAGAGAAGGTATGTGGGAAAAGCTGCTGGGGACAGGGAGTTTGTGGTTCGGCCACCACCCCAGGGGCAGCAGAGGTGGGGCAGCTACAGAACTACAGCTGCAGTTGCTTCTGGCCCTAGGCCCACCTGGTGGGAGGAATTAAGTGGCAGATCAGAGCAGGAGTGCAGAGCCTGCTGAAGATCTAAGTCCAGTCTGGTTTGGGGGTTCTTGGGGAAGGAGGAGTGCTAGTGTGGCAGAGCTTGGAACAAAGAACTCTGTATTCTACAAGCAGTCATACCCCACTGAAAAACTCATGGGTCAAGTAAGTTGGCTGGGAACATGGCCAGGCAGTGAAAACGCACACAGATTCAGTCTCAGACTCTGTAATCTTTCTTTGGTGACAAAGAAGACCAAAACATAAAACCAGAAGAAATCAACAAAATCAAAGAGGCTACAACAAAAGTCTCCAAAAAAACCACGAACTGGTCTCAGGCCACGGAAGAGCTCAAAAAGGATTTGGAAAAGCAAGTTAGAGAAGTAGAGGAAAAATTGGGAAGAAAAATGAGAAGGATGAGAGAAAACCATGAAAAACAAGTCAATGACTTGCTAAAGGAGACCCCAAAAAATACTGAAAAATGTACTGAAGGAAACAGCACCTTAAAAAATAGACTAACTCAAGGAATGGCAAAAGAGCTCCAAAAAGCCAATGAGGAGAAGAATGCCTTGAAAGGCAGAATTAGCCAAATGGAAAAAGAGGTCCAAAAGACCACTGAAGAAAACACTACCTTAAAAATTAGATTGGAGCAAGTGGAAGCTAGTGACTTGATGAGAAATCAAGATATTATCAAACAGA
>CM053626.1:225995908-226113409 GCA_028646595.1 Phalanger gymnotis
TTTTTCATGCAACTAGAAAATAAGATGCACAGGCAATGGGGCATAGAGATTTATCTTGCCCTACAAGAAAGGAAGGGAAGTGTGGATGGGAGGGGAAAGGGATGACGGAGGGGAGGGCAGACTGGGGAACAGGGCAACCAGAGTGTACACCATCTTGGAGTGGGTGGGGGGGAGGAAATGGGGAGAAAATTTGTAATTCAAACACCTGTGAAAATCAATGCTGAAAACTAAACATATTAAAAATAAATTTAAAAAAAAGATACTTAAAAAAAAGAAAATCTGAGTTAAGATAAATGAGAAATAGTTGAACATATGGGACCAATGATCAAAGGAGAGGTTGGAGACAGAGAGAAAGATATGTGATATTGCATACAGGTGTTAACTCAAGACATAATAGTGGATAAGATTTCCAAGGAAGATGATACAGAGAGAGAAGAAAACAGATAAGTGCTAAAAACAAGGTGTATGGTGGGGCAGGATGGAGATGGGGAATAAAGAATATTCAGACTTAGTGGGCTGATGAAGAAAAAAGAAACTAACCGAGAAGAGGAGGCTTAAATGCACAGAAGATCACAAACTCATTAAGAAGTAAGACAAAAGGTAGGAGTAGGGCAAGGAGAGAATAGCATCAGGAAATCTAAGAGACAATCTACTATCAAATCTATAGAAAAAGTCATGATGCTTAAAAAGAAAGATCATTGTATTTGGGAATGAAGTCATTGATGAGTGTAGTTTCATTAGAGTTGTGAGGACAAAAGTCAAACTTCTGGGGATTAAGGAGTTAGTAGTATAGAGAAGGTAGAAACAGTGAGCATGAAATAATATTTCTAGAAATTCACCTGTGAATGGGAAGAAAGAGAACATTAACAGCTTGAGGTGGTAACAGGGTCAAGAATGGTGGTTTATCTGACCTCTCTTTCTCAGTCATCATTGTTGGCTTATCATTCATATTTTTCTCTCTATGTGTGGGTGCACCCAAAAGTTCTGTCCTGAGTCTCCTCTTATCTCTCTACATGCTCCCTCAGAGGCTTCATCAGTCCTCATGATTTCACTTATCTATCTTCTTAACTCTACTTCTGCTTTTTCAACTGTCTACTGGATATTTTGAACTGGCTTCCCCATAAGCATCTGTTTCAACACTTCGGCTAGCAGCTGCTGTGGGGGTGAAAAACCAACCCAAGCCCAACAACAAGAACGCTGCAAGCCCAAGTTCTTTTGATCTGCTTTACTAAGGAAAGCAATGTTAAGGGGTTGTTAACCCCTTACTTTAATCCAACATACAAATATCTTTCACTTAGTTCAGGGGAAAAAGCCAGCACCCTGAACTTCAGAGCAAACACAAACAAATTACAAACATCAACAGACATCTTGTCTGATTCAAATCTCAATTCATAGTTACCAGAGTTTAACAAAGTCCCAACATCTGCGTTTACAAGCTGGAGGGCTCTTAACTACAGCTGCCCAGAGTCTCCACATCAGCACACTGCCAAGAGTGAGAGCCCTAAGCAAATAGCTTTGTTCTCCCTTTTTATACAGTTTTCAGACATCATCAAAAGTCATCTGAGCGCCAGAACCTATTTGCTCTGGTCTTAGCAACTCTCCTTAGGACCCTGAGGGCTTCACACCCACATAGACTTAGCACCTAACTGATAGGGGTTTGGGCCTGGGGCTTAGCACCTAATAAGACTCAATCAAAGACACCCGACTTAATTGACATTACAGCATCTCAAACCTCATTATGTTTAATACGCTGCTCGTTATCTTTTCCCTTTCTATATTTTTTCAAGGACATTATATCCTTCCATTCAGCCAGCTTCACAAGCTATGAGTTGTCTTTGAGTCTTCCTTCTTTCTTATTGAATCTTCCTTCTTTCTTACCCCTCATATCCAATCAGTTGTGTGATCTTGTTGATTCTACTTTCACTAGATCTTTTATGTTCATTTCCATTGACCTAGTCCCCACCCTGTTCAGGTTCCCATCACCTGTCACCCCGATTACTACAAAAGCCTCATAGTCAGTCTCTCTGCTTCCAGTTTCACCTCTCTGCAATTTATCCTCAATGAGCCTGGCAAAATGATATTGAAAGAGTATGAGTATGACCACATCACCCCCCTGCTTAAGAAGATTCAGTGAATCCCTATTGCATCAAGGATAAATCTCCCAGCTTCTGTATGGTATCTAAAGTTCTTCACAAGCTAACTCTAGGCTTATTTCACATTACTACCTCTCACATTCTCTACATTTCCAACAAATAGCTCTAACTGCCATTTTCACAGCATTCCTTTGCCTGTATCTGTGCCTTTACTCAGGCTGTCCTTCATTTTTGGAATGCTCTCCCTCTCTGCATCTATTTTTTTAAATCCCTAGTTCCCCTCAAGTTTCAACTTAATGGCTACCTCATAGATGAGGTGTTTCTTCACCCTCCCCACTGTTGTTAGCTCCACATCAAACTACCCTGTATTTGCCTTGGATATTTCTGTATTGACTTATCTTTGTACATGTTGTTTCCCTCTAGTAGAAAGGTAGAATCCTTGGGGGAAGGGAATTTTCATTTTAGTCATTGCATTACTAATTTTCTCTTTGCATAATACCTGATACTCCGTAGGCACTTAGTATGCTTGCTGATTTGATTGAATCTCGTTAAGGGAAGGAGTACTGCCAACCATGCTTGTCTTCTTCTTCTTTTCCCCTTTCTATCTGGTATTAATCCTTCTTTTTTCCTTTCACTTTCTCTCTGTGCTGTCTTCACTTCTATTTATAGAAGATTGGCTTTCTCTAAATTGTTAGAACAACTCAGGGAAATTGATGATATAAATACAATGCTATTTTTTTCTCTTGCAAGATGACTCAGAATAGGGGATAGAAAGGCAAGATAGTTAGATTGGGACAGCAATGGTGGTAAGATTCATAAACATCAAAAAAACAGCATACCAAACCTGGGAAATGTGTCCTCCTCAACTTAGTGCTTACCAAGTCACTGTAATTTTAAATCAGATTTGTGTATGTGTAATAGTCTTTCATAATTTTCCACTGAGTTATTTTTCCTTTCCTGGGGAAAAAAAAACTTCCAAACAAAGGAAATTAAGAAACAAAATAGTATAGTGCATTTGGGTATGTGGTAAGGCTGTTTCTCCACTCATCTGGCATCTTGTCACCTTCTGACTCCGAGTCATAATCCATGTGCTATGTTCGTAAAATATAATGGCCACATGGGTTTCCCTACATCATTGTAGCTAGAATTATCTAGTAATAACAGAGATTCATTTCATATATGCATTACATATATTATTGTTGTTTACTCATTTTAGTTATGTCTGAATCTTTGTGACCCCACTTAGGATTTTCTTGGCAAAGGTACTGAAGTTGTTTAGCATTTCCCTCTCCAGCTCATTTTACAAATGAGGAATTGAGGCAAACAGAATTAAGTGACTTGCCCAGGGTCACACAGCTAATAAAGGATGCCAGATTTAACTCAGATCCTGCTAACTCTAGGGCCAATGCACAATCCACTATGGCACCTAGCTGCCCTAGTGTGTGTATATAATTATATAAGTATTATATAATCGTATACATATATTTATACATATATATGGAAAGAAAGGAGAGAGAGAGAAAGAGAGACAGAGAGAGAGAAAGAGAGAGAGAGAGAGAGAGAGCAATGGAAAGGTAATATTCATGTATCCTTTGCAGGGGTTATTAACTTTTTTATGTCATAGACCTCTATGTCTGATGAACACTGCTCATAAAAATACTATAAGTTAATAAAATAACATACATAGGATTACAGTGGAAACTAATCATATTGAAATACAATATCATTAAAAACAAAACAAAATAATGCCATGGACTCCAGATTAAGGACATCTGCTTGGAGGGGTAAAGGTGTAGTTACACATATACTAGGCAACAAGGGAAAAATAAAAGACATAAGAATAAACCTCCTCTTTCCTAACTTTGGCAGCTGGTCAGATATGGGATAACCGTTAGTATCTATACTAGACCAGAATATAAAGAATCCTTAAGGAAGATAAAGCTAGCCCGAAACAGTTCCAAGAAGTTCTAACAACTCAATTTGAAGGAATATTCAGATTTTTTTCCCCTGGGGCTACCATGAACTCATGCTATATTTCTAGATGGTCCTAAGAGGTTGTATAGACAACGAATTAACTAAGATGGATGATCTAAGTATTAATACTAGCCACATGATAAGTAATCAATAAATACTTATTAGTTTGTCCATTTTATGTAGTTACCACCTTGCCTGTTGTGTATCTGGACAATGTCATGTCAAATAGCATCTATTACTCCATAATCCATTACGATGATTTTCAAACTTTTAAAATTATGCACCTATAAATAGTTTGAAAATTTAATATGCTAATCTATGTATATATATATTTATATTTATAAATTATATACATGTACTACTATACTAATAACTATGTACATTTTGCAATTCACAAAAAAAAATGTTAACAAGATGAGATGAAGATGAAATGATACTCGATCTTAGAGGTAATAGAGAGCACTGGAGTCTATTGATTAGAAGTGTCACATGGTCAGGCCTTCATTTTAGGAAAATTAGTTTGACAGTTAGGTAGACTATGGACTGGAGAGACATTATTAGTCTCAAAGTGGTCAAAACAATTAGAAAGTTATCACAGTTGTCCATGTAAGAGATGAGGGTCCAAATGAGGGTGGTATAAAGGAATGGATACAAAATCTATTGTTAGGATAGAAACAAAAAAGACTTGGTTAAGATAATATGTAAGGTTAGTGAGAGAGTGAAGCATCAAGGATGGCACTATGGTTCTGAACCTGGGAGACTAAATGAATAGTGGTACCATTGCTGGAAGTTTGGAAGAAATGGGGATTTCAGGGATGGGGAAAAGACAATATAGTAAGTTTGTGATGCATATTGCAACCCAAGTCTGCTCATTCCATGTGACTTAGTCTATTCTATCCAAGATGCAAAGTGGTGAGGAAGATTTCTTTTTCATTGGTCACTGCCCCATAACAAAAACCCTACTTCCAAGGGGTGACTACCGAAGTCATGAGGTGATCTGGTCAGCACAGAGTGGTTATTTCCCCAATAGTATCTATACAACTGCTACTGTGGATGCCCTTTGCTAATCATGTTATGGTTATCCCAAAAGGCTAATTCTATTACATAAGTAGTTCGTTTAGGCACTTGAGCAATATGTAGGGGTTGTAATGGGGGTGAATAGGCAATGGGCAAAAGGCAGGTCCAATTGATCTGAAGACAAGCCCCACGAATGGCTATTGCAGGAAAGATGAGATCCAGACCATTTTTCCAATCTCTGACTGGTTGATCATAAGTCCTGTGGAATAATGCCATAGCTTCCATTTTGGAGACCACTGGTTTAGATTAACATTTTTTTTGTATTTAATAGGAAGAGCCTGAAAGTCCATGAGTACTATTACAGTTACATTGTATCTTTTTAATACCAGTATTCTCCTGGTGATAGATACTATATTGCTACGCACCGTGAAACACCTCAGTATAAGAAGAATCAAAATTTCAAGTGATCCATAGGGCAAAGCAAAGACAAATAGTTGATGAAAGCAGGTATATTACAAATAGTGTCTTGCATACAAAACATAATAGATATCATCATGACATAGCTAACCAGAAAAAGGTGAGCTATGAGAGTGTTAAAAGCAACTTGTTACTACATTGGTATTGAATGCATGTAGTAGATAGATAAATAGATAGATGGAGAGATAGATAGAAAGAGAGAGAGTTGAATACCTCTAATTATATAGCTATAGATAGATATAGGTATGTGAAAATTATATAGGTATATATAAAAATAGAGAGATACACAGAAATATTTTTATATATAAATATATGGAAATATATAGATATATACACATATATGGAAAATGTTAGAATATAAAATATATAAATATATTTTTATCTAATTTACATATTATATTCATACATATCATGTATGTATATGTTTGTCCACACATTAAATTTAAGAAATAGCAGATTCATCATGGAGTATTTATGGAAAGACATGAACAAGAAGCACACAACAATTATACAGGATGAGGAGGTGCAGTTGAGTGTAGTCTACACTAGTTGAGGGAATGTCAACGAAATCACGAAAAGATTATTAGCAAAGTATTTTTGATACTTGTATCAGCTTGAGATAAATTTTAAAGAAACTTTTGAATAGTAGCATTCTCAATAGGTCTATGATTTAAGCTGTGCTTCAATAGTCAATTCAATACATATTTATTGGAAACCTAAGGGACATTCAAAATTACAAGACTTCTTTCAGACCTTCATGGAACTGATAATTTAAAATGTTCTTTAATTTCTTTGTGCTCATTTTCATGCATTTAATATGAGGCCAATAACACAGGAAGAGTTTCATTAAAAGCTAAATAATAAAAATGGCTTTTGAATAGAGTTATATTGTTATATGTTATATGAATTATATGTTATATATATGTTATATGAATTAAAAATAATACTTAAAAATCCATAATCTGTGTAAAAGCCGCCATGATATCCCCACGTGATAGAACTTTACTCCAGAATTTGACCTTTGAGTTACTCTACAGTATCTTTAAAAAAGGACCAATATTTCCAATATTAAACTGGAAAAATTTGAACCACAACGAGTTTCATATGTTTAAAGTGTCGAATGCAAAGAAATAAAGGTCAATAAATAAAGGGACATGTTGAGGTCAGACTCTCTAGAAAGCAGAATTTGTTGGCTTCTTTGACACTGATTACCACTACTCTTATTACTTCTAGTTTAACCTCAAAGTTCAGAGGCTCAGGTTGGGTGTGCCTTTAAAATTCTGTGGTTTGTGGATCAGACTTGACTATCTTATTGTTTATCTTTCCTAATATCCTTTCCTTAATCTTTTATTAGTTGATGTCTCCATATGTTTTTATGTATATGCGATAACCTTGGCAATGTGGACTTATATAATTTTGTTTAAAAAAACAAAAAGGCAACAATTTTCCCTGTCCCCAAAACGTTCATATTAATGTGGAAAGTAAGATATGAAACCTCATTGGAACATAATTAAATGAAAATCAGAACATTTCTGCAAGTCTCCTGTTCCAACTAGTAAGTATTAATACCAAAAATGAACCTACATCTTGGCAAAACAGATAATGACATTTTAAACAAAATCTCAAAAAAACCAATTTTGGATGGTAGTATTGTAGAAATAAAATCATAGTATTAGATAATTGGCAACAAAGTCATTTTCCCAAGTATAAATGCTGAAATTATGGCAGTTATCCATTATGGAACAGAAAAAGCTGAGACACCATATCATGCTTATA
The DNA here is from genome assembly GCA_028646595.1 of Phalanger gymnotis. Taxonomy (NCBI): domain Eukaryota; kingdom Metazoa; phylum Chordata; class Mammalia; order Diprotodontia; family Phalangeridae; genus Phalanger; species Phalanger gymnotis. The sequence goes on from CM053626.1 coordinate 226,003,246, forward strand.
CGATTTCAGAATTAGTGAAATTTGAAGTGGAAAAAGATAGCAATATTTGACAGGCTGTATATATTAGGCTCCTTTCATGACTAGTCAGTCCTTCCACCCTAATTTTCTACTCTCCACCAAGTTCCTGGGGATGACTTGACACTTGACAATAGAGGCAAAGCTGAAAATGCTGCTAAAGTTATGTAAAGTTATCTTACAGCCTCTTGGTTTGATGAGAGCATTTGTATAGATGTTTATTTACCTAGGATTTAACCTAATTTTAAATCAGTTTGGAAAACATTAATTAGGCTTGACCTATGTGTGAGACATGTCGAGATGAAAAATGCATATTCTCTACCCTCAAGTTTCCTGAATCATCAATGCAAGATGCAACAAAAAACTCCACAAAATTACTCAGGGTAGCATATCCTTAATCTAAAACTTCTAAAGGAAATAAACTAAATTGTTGCCCTTTCTTGTCCCCCCAAATCCCTGTAAACCACTTATATGTAGCTATAGAAGGCTACCTCGTGTGGGTTTATCTTACCCCAGAGTCCGAACAGTGAGTGAATCAGATGATCAGTCTCATTTTTTAAATGGAAATGGATGACTCAATAAAGAGCATTAAAAGGTCTATTTGAACCCTGAGGACTTTTAAGGGCCTCACTAGAAGCATGTTGTTTAGATCCGCAAGATCATAAACCCTATGGATATGGAGTAAAGGAAAGCTTGGAACTACCAATGAGCTTTGGAGGATGTAAGGAATAAAAGGGTAGTTTTCTCATCACTGTAAACCATGGGTAACATGGATGAACCAGTGATTCTTCATTGAAATATTATTGTAAATTTTCCAGTAATCTAGGTCTCCAACATTGCAAATACTGGAAACCAATTCGGTCTTCCTGCTTCACACTGACAGTGACACTTCGCTAGCCCACATCTGAGATCCTGTGGCTTTTGATTCATTCTGTTTGTTGATGCCTTCTCTCTTGTTTTCTCAGAATGTAAATATTTGTTCTGTCTGCATCCTAATTGGCAGTCTTAGTCTCTTATTGAATATGAGGGCTGCGGTAATTCTAGGGCCTCAGGATCTTTTGCCATGTGCTGGGATTTCATGTTTTATGACATTAGCTTGGCATAGCAGTCATCCTCTCTGGCCCTCTGACCCTGACTGAATTGTAGTTGTGTCTCTAATTGAAAACCAGGATTATTTTATTCCTCTCTGTAGAGAGGAAAACCAGAACTATCATTCTGAACACACACCAAACCACAGGAGCCTGGGTGAGGGACCATAATGACAGGGCCTCCTACACAGCACATTTACAATCTTTCTGCTAATTAGCTTAATTTTCTTTGTCTAGACTAAGTTAATACACTGAAGACCTCCACTTTTTTTTTAAAGAAGCATCCTTAGTCCTTCGATTCCTGCCAACCAAAGAGGAGAGAAAAACTTGAATGGGACCAAGAAAAAAGCAACAACAACAACAAATAAACAAAACAGAACCAAAGTATTTGCCCATGAATGAGCCGTTTCCTAAAACATTTTTTTGGTGGGGAAAGAAGTTTGTAACTGCTGTTGGCGGGGGAGAGGTGAGGGCATTAGGCATAAAAAAAACACCACAGTATTGTTTAATAGTAAGAGTTGACATTTATATAGAATTTCAAGAGCTTTTCATATATTATCCCCTTTGATCCTCACAAGAACCCTGTGAGGTAAATCCTACAAAGATTGTTATCCCATCTTACAAATAAGAAAACAGGCTCAAGGGAGGTTTAGCAATTTACCAGTGGTCAGACAGCTGGTAACTACCAGAGAGAGAGAGTTTGAACCCATCTAGAATTTTGACTGTATGACAATACTTGGAAAAACTACCACTAGTAAGAAAGAGAAGGGGGGAGGAGAGAAGGGAGGGAAGCTGAGCTATTCCTTGCTAAAAGGCAAAAGGTGAAATAGCAGTCACTTGACTCCTTTCCTATGGCTGCCCTGAACACTTCCCATCAGTACTGATTCTTCCTTAGTTGGCTTGCCTTCTTTGAGACATCTTTTTAAATTTGGGTTTCTGGATAATGAAAGAATATGGGTTGCATGTAAGATACCCAGGCCTCTCCTTGGCTTTTTAAGCAAAGATGTTAGGGGAAATATAATATTTTGGGCCCAAGGCCCTCTTGAAAACTTTCCCTGGATAAAGGAGTGGGTTCAGCTTGAATCAAATCACATTGTCTCTTAACCCTCCTTAGAAGCCTGAGGTTCAGTTTAGATTGACCTCAATGGGGAGATCAGAGCTTACTGCTCCACAATGGCCTTGGGGAAAGGGAGGGGATCCACACAAGTGGCGGCAGATTGTCTATGGTAGCTTGAAATGGCTCCTGTGCCAAACTGGCTTCCCAGTATCTGGAGCAGCCACTGTGGCCCACAGAGCCTCAGAACTGGATGGCATCCATGGAGGCTCTTGTGCACTTGGAGAGCTCTGCTCAGCCAACCTCCACCCCCTGATGCTGTGTTTCACCTTTCTGCTTAACGAGTTCCAATTCCAAAACATTCTAAACTGTTTGCCATGTGAAAAGACTGATTAGTTTGCTAGGATGTGATGACAGGTTTCATTTTACTGCTGCCTTTTGTCTTAAATATGTTTCTTTTGGTTGATGTCCTTTTAAGTTGAGTTGAACTGACTGTAAGTGGGTCAATAAAGCATTGGAAGAATCTCCAAACCCTTTTCTTGTACATAGTCAAGACATATTCCCAAGGCAAACAACAGTGACTAAACCCCATTATGTTATTTCTAAAATGGCGAGGATACAGCTCAAGTTACCATTTATAAATTGGATGAAACTGTAACTAGAGGGAGTGAGATGCCAAGGATCTGTGTCATGTCATTAAAACTAATTTATGCAGCAATTTCCAGGTGAATCATCTGTGGTAGACAAGGTTTTGCATTTCATTGATTCACTTCCTCTCTCTTATTCTATACTTCCTTCTGGATCCCTCCCATAAGTGATCACAGATTGATCACATTCATCTGTTTACTTACTATTTGCAGACTTCTTTCTCTCCAGGCTCCTGTTAACTAACGTATCTAATAATTTTTTAAGAGCAACTGGCTGAAGTTTTTAAAAAATCATCTTTGTGTTGTTCAAGAATCTTCATAACCTAACTGCCCTCCACCCTGACCTTTCCAATATTTTTACACCTTCCTCCACTCTCCATACTTTTCAGTCCAGTGACACTGGCTTCCTTGATGTTCCATGAACAAGACACAATTTCTCTTTCTTGGCTCTGGGCATTTTCTCTGGCTGTGCTTCATTGCTTAAATACTCTCCCTCCTCATTTCTGCCTCCTGGCTTCTTCCTTTAAGCCCCAACTAATATTCTTCCTTCTACAGGAAGCCTTTCCCAAACTATCTTAATTCGAGTGCCTTCCTTTTATTAAAAATTTCTTATTTATCCTAAATATAGCTTTGTTTGTACATGTATGTTTGCTTGTTGTCTCCCCCATTAGACTATGAGAACCTTGAGGGCAAAGACTATTTTTTCTTTTGCCTTTCTCTGTATCCCCAGCACTTGGCACAGTTCCTGGCCCATAGTAGGTGCTTAATAAATGCTTATTGACTGACTCCAACCAGCCAATCAAATGGTTGCTTTTGTCTTATGGGGCCCAAAACCAGATTGGATCATGTCACTCCTATTAGATATTAGGTGCTTCCCCACCACCTGCTTGAAGTTCTGACTTGCTTTGCTGAATCAGCCAGAAGCTTTGGCACTGTATAAATACAGCTTAAACAAATTCCTTCTCTTCTGACCTTTTGTCATGCTTCTGATTCAGACTAAAACATTATTTCTATGCCAAAGTGACCCTTTATCTACTCTTAAATATTATTATTATTAAATTTTTAATTAAATTATTTTTATTTTAATTAAATTATTAAATATTATAATTAGTCAAAATTCATTTTAGGATTGATTACATTTCCAGGATTTTGAAAATACATACGATTGGGAAAAGTGATAGGTTGATCATGTGGTAAGAATTAGTAATATTAGAAGGAATAATAGCTGAATCCTCCAAAGTATTGGAAGAAACTGTAAAGGGCATCTAATCCAATCCATATATGGAAAAAACCCATAACTTCTAAAACATACATGATAAATGGTCATCTAAGTTTTGCTTTGAGTTCTCCAATAAGGAAAAATCCATCGTCTCCAAAGGCAGCCCATTTCATTTTTCCATAGCTCTAATCCTTAAGAAGTTTTTCTTTACATCAAACCTAATTTTTGGTTCTTTGTAACATCTTTGTAACATCTATGTAACATCTATGCATTTCTCCTAGTTTTGCCAAGCAGAACAATTCTAATCCTTTTTGCCAAATGATAGTCATTCAAATACTTAAAATCGGCTACCATATTTTCTCTCCCATTTGCTAGGTTAAGCATCCCCAGTTCCTTAAAACAATATTCACATGAAGTTAACTCAAGGCCCTTCACTATACTTTAAGAAATTCTCCCTTAAGCAGTTTTCAGCTCATCCATTTGTTTCCCAAAATGTGGTACATAGAATTCAGTAAAATATTACAGATGTAGTCTGGCCAGTTCAAAACTTCTAGCAGGCAGACAGGGGTTATCTAATAGGAGTGACATCATCCAATTCCAGGTTTGGGTACCATTTGCTTGGCTGGTTGGGAGAAGTCAATCAATGTCTTGTTCATGAAACATCAAGAAAACCAGTCTCACGTCCATAGTCCTGGACTGATTGTATTTGTTTTCTTGCCACCCATATCATACTGTGGACTCAAACTGAACTTGTAGTCCACTAAAACCCTCAGATTTTCTTTTCAGATGAACTGCTACCCAGTGCCATCTTCTCTCATCTTATACTTATGAAGTTGATTTTTGAATAAGTATAAGAATTCACATTTATATTTACTGAAAGTCATCTTATTACATGACAACTTGAGTGACACACAAGTAATCATAAAATGTAAAAAAAAAAGCCTAGATGATGGCCCCATCATACTGGGAGGATGCTCTGGGGAGGATCAATGGAAGAATAGGGACAAGAACAGCACAGAATGGGAAGATATCATCAGAAATCTATTTAATTATTGAAGTAAGTATACCTCTAAAAACTCAGCCTAAATATTTTCCTCTGACACAGAATGGAAAATCTTACTGCCATCTTTGTCCTTGATATAAACGCACAACATATTTATCAACTTATCAAACCAATTCCAAATTTTCATTGATCCTGTATAGTTATTAGTAGCCAAGATAAAAAAAATTAAAATACAAGTACATGGCATCTAAAACTCACAATCATAAATTCAGTAGCATATTATAGACAAGAATTCTAACTATATATGTATGTGTATAGTTAACTATAAAGTAAACTACAGTTTAATTATACATACACACACACTCACATGCACACATACACACTACTGGCTTATATGAAGTACTAAAACTGTAAGAAAGGCAGTGCACATTTTAAAATAAGTCCAGTAGTGCTTTGGAAAGCTCCTATTAATACCTAATAATACTTGCTAGCCAGCCAGCTATCTGGGGCCATCCCACTTATGTTGCCATCAAAATGATTTGGAAACCTCAATGGAAGTATACTTGAATTTTTAATTGTTTGAAATATTTGCCAGAACTTGGAATACTCATTGACTACCTCACCAATAAAGTAAAAAATAAACTTATTTAATTGTCTTTACATTGTTGTTGTTGTTCAGTCATGTTAAACTCTTCGCGACCCCTTTGGGGTTTTTCTTGGCAAAGATACTGGAACGGTTTGCCATTTCCTTCTCCAGCTCATTTTATAGATGAAGAAACTGAGGCAAACAGGGTTAAGTGACTTGCCCAGGGTCACAAAGCTAATAAGTATCTGAGGCTGGATTTGAACTCAGGTCCTTCTGACTCCAGGCCCAGCACTCTATCTACTATGCCACCTTGCTGCACATATATTTTTTTTAAAAAAAACTCCTCTTCTGGTGATTGCATCTTTGTTGTTCCTATATATACATGATTAATGAATTTTTAAAACTTGATTTGAGTGAGGGACCTCAAGGGAGGGCAAGAGATAGTATCAAAGCTCTTTGTAACTACCCCATCCATCAGCCTCCAGCTTTAGAAATGCTTGAGCCCCAAACTTCCATTATAGCATACTTTTGTAAATAAGAACAAAACCTATGTCTATACTATCATTAAAATGTCAACGTAGTGTATGTTCTGTTTTGTTTTTTCAAAGCAGAAAAAAGATAATAATAGCGAACATTTACAGAACATTTACTATATTCCAGGCACTGTGTTAAGTGCCTTATAATTATTATCTCTTTTGAGCTTCACAACAATGCTGGGAGGCAGGGGCTATTATTATCTCCATAATAATGCTTGCATTTATATAACACTTATCTGTGGTAGGCACTGTGTTAAGAACTTGATAAATAGCATATCATTTTATCATATTCCTCTGAGGTAGGTACTATGATTATCACCATTTTACAGTGAAGTGAAATGAGGCAAACAGAGGTTATGTGCCCAAGGTCACACAACCAGTAAGTGTCTGAGACTGGATTTGAACCCAATAATTCCAAGCACAGTACAAAATAAACTTCTCCATTTATTTTGTTTTGTTTTAAACAATACTTTCTGATTTTGGTAGTTATTATTCACATGAATGTTTACAATAAACTTTTCCCTCCAGTTTATATATCTCTTCTTTTAAATATTATTGTGTCATAGGCACTGTCCATGGTATTTTTTATGGATGGAGAAGTAAGGGAAATGTATAACTCATTGACAGTAACCATAATCAACAAACATTTCTAAAGTTTTATTGTGAGACTAGAGTACTGTGGTAAGCACACCAACTTACCTCCTGGGCACACAAGCAGATCTCAGGTATGGTATTTGTTCATAAAGACACTTGAAAATTATTTCAGAAGAAGGCTATAGATAGGAAAACAGCAACTCAATTCAAAAAGTCACTAAGTGCCAACTATGTGCAAGGTAACACATTTGTATATAAAAATACATGTCAAAACAGATTAATCAACTGATGAGTGTTGTAAGAGTTCAGGATTAATCAAAGATCAACCGGGGAAGACTTCATGGATGAGGTAGGATTTCTCCTAAGACCTTGAAGGAAAGGCAACATTTGGGTAGGTAGAATGGAAACAGGGGAAATGGCATGAACATCTTGTGAAGACACAATCATGTCTTCTGGGGGAAACAAGTAAGTTTTGCTCTAGCTGAGAATTCACACAAGGAAATAATCTACAATAAATCAGGAGACAGGGATCAGAGTGTGGAGGACTTTGAACGCCAGACTAAGATATTTGATTTCTTTTTTAGAAATCAATAGAGAACCACTGAAGTTTGAGTGGCATGCTGATATATGCAAAGAGGTATCTGATGTGGATTTATCTTGTAGAAGTTTTTTTTTCAAGACTGGTCAACTAGGTATTGCAGTGGATAGAACACTAGGCCAGAAGTTGGAAAGACTTGAGTTCATATCTGGCCTCACACATTTATTACCTCTGTGGCCCTGAGCTAGTCACCTAATCTTGATTGCCTCAGTTTCCTAATCTGTAAAATGAGCTGGAGAAGGAAATGGTAAACCATTCCAGTATCTTTGCCAAGAAAACCCCAAGTGGGGTCACAAAGTGTAGCACATAACTGAAACGACTGAACAACAACAAGAAAACGTAGGAGAGGCTAAAGCAGCTGGGTGCATACAGTCATTTTTAGTTGTAATTTACCCTTCAGGACACCTTAAAGCAGGTAGACGACTTAATAGAAAATTACAGTAATTCAGACACAAGGTATTTGAGCATGGTGGCAGGTGAGGATAGAAAAGGAAGTCCTACTTCAACAAGGCAAGAATAACAAAGAGGACTTGGAGACAAACTGGATATGGTAGGGGAGAAATTAATTAAGGAATACATCAAGATTTTAAGTTTTGTTGACTGAGAAAAAAGATGATAGTATTGTTAAAAATAAGGAAGTTTGGAGGAGAATCTGAGTTTATTTTTAGGGGAAGGAGGATAAGTTTTATTTTTGTCATGTGGCATCTGAAGTGATGGAAGAAGATATTCACAAAGAGGTAAGAGAAATGGAAACAAAACTCATAATAGAGTACAGCACTAGACAATAGATGGCAGTCATTCTCATGGATATGATCTCTGAAGTAATTAGTGAATGTTGATCATGAGAAGAAAGAGAAGATATGGAAGAGGCAGAAAGATAGACAGAAACAGAGAGACAATAAATCTACATAGAGGTGACCATGACCAGAAGGCAAGGATTGAGACAGTGTGCATTCATAGGGTATGGGAAAAGGAACTGAATCCAGTGAATGAAAAAAAGCAAAGGATTTAGAAGTAGGTGGTGAACAAGAACTACATTGTATCCTGGAAGCCAACAGAGGGAAGAGAGATTTTTTCCAAAGAAGGAGATGATTAATAGTACTGAATCTTTAGGGAGGCTGGGGAGAATGAAAACTAAGAGAAATTGCTGGAATAAAGAAGTCATTAGTGACCTTAGAGCAAAAGTCAGCTTGCAATGAGGTAAGCAGGGAGCCAGTGATAAGGAAGTTGGGAATAAGTTAGAAATATGTTCAAAAAATTTAGCTATTAAAGGAAAGAGAATAAAAAGATGAAGCCTGAGAAGGAAGGAGGGTCAAAGGAACTTTTTTAATGACAATAAGAGTATCTGAACAAGGAAAGGTGAATAAGCATTTGTTAAGCACCTACTATGTAATAGGTACAGTTATAAGTACTTTTTAAATATTATTTAATTTGATCCTCATAATAACCCTGTGAGATAGGAGTTCTTATTATCCCTATAGATCCCTAAGAGGTCAGGAGAGATGTAAGCAAGGAAGCTTAAAACAATGTCATGGAAGAATGAAATTACTGAAGGGTGGTGGTGGTGGATCAGTATTTGGAGTCATGAGATAGGCCTCCCCCTTCTCTTCTACAACTGAACTGGAGGAGAATATAAAAAAAATGAGCACCCCACTCTGTCTTTGCACAGGGCTTCAGGGAAGTGGTGTCATGTGTAGAAACATCTTCAGTTTATTTTCTTAGGTTTTTTGTAACATTTCAGTACATTTTCCTTTACACATCTAAGTCATAGAACTGCCTTTTGGGGCCAATCTGAAAATCTTTTGATGATGGTCTTTATTGTTAGATGGTGGCCCAGTCCAAATTAGATTGCCTTTATTAAATAATGTAACCTTTGCTTAATAGCAATACCATACTCTAGTGTATAATGTCTGCCAAGTTTCAAAACACTTGCAGATTACTTGCTTTAAAGAAGGTCCTACATATTTTAGCCATATTGCTTTAAATACAGAGGAGTCGGGAAGGTTAATTGGAATGGAAACTTGGAATTAAAAAAAGCAATAACTCAAAATAATTCTTTGGTGACAAAATGAAGCAGCTAAAAAAATGTTCTATAGTGTGCTACACATCTTTCCTAGTGTTCTAAAGTTTGATTTATACTGTCTTATTCTGAAATAGGATAAGTTTTTCATCTCTTTCCTAGACTTCTATGGAGCTGATCCAAGCACAAAGCCTTCTTAAGTGTTAGAGGAGACTTTGTATTTGGACATGCTCCACGGAGGTTCAAAGCAAGATTAAATATTGGTACTTGGGAGTCAAATGGCTTGGAGGTCTTAAATTCCTGGTGACTAAAAAACCTTTACTGATTTGTGCTAGAAACTGAGTTTAGAGAAGATTGGCCATTTCTACTGAGTGAATCTGACACTTAACAGATTCATTTATAAGAAATGGACCAACTAGTTTATTTAACACACAAAGCTAGCCAAACCCTGAAGAAGAACTCCTCTTCTGTCAGTTATTAGGTCCTTTCTTTCTTTTGTAGTCCCCAAATACCTAATATGGGGTGCTCAATTTATGTGTGTTGAAATAAAAAAAATGACAAAGAGCAGATGGACCAGATCACTGAATTGTAGATTTGAGAGACAGGAGGGCCATTACAGGTCATCTGTTCCAGTTCTCTCTTTTTACACAAGACTTTAAGCCTCCAGGGAAGCAAAATGATTTATCCAAGGTCACACAACTAGTAAGTGGGAAGCTGGGATTAGACTGCATTCATGCTGACTTCTAGGTTAATACTTTTTCCACTGACACTATGGTAGCTTTCAAAATTTTATCTAAGTTTTTAGTTTCTTAAAATTTTGAAGTTCTTTCCCAAATAGTCTAAATTTCTCTTGCTGCAATATCAATTGAACATAGGATTGGAACTTCAAAAGGCCATCTAATCTATGCCTCTGCTTTCAGGAAGGAATACTAAAAGAATACCAGATGGTTAAAATTATATGCTGATTTTAAAGACCCACACTGAAGAAAACTAGACACTTTTTTATTTCAGTGCTGAGTATCTTTAATTTTTAACAAATGGTTCCTTATAATAAATAGAATCCCTTATGCTTTCATTTAAGCTCATAATCTCTTATTTAGTCTTCCATTGCCATAAAGAATACCTGATGACTACCATTTACACATTTGAATATAACTATTAAGTCACTTTAAGTCACCTAACGCAGCTAAAATCCCAACTTCTACAAGAAGCCTTTCTAGGTCCTTAATCTTAGGTCATTCTCTTTGTAAATATCTCCATTTTATCCTTGATGTGCATTCTTTGTGTATCTTTGTTTGCTTGTTGTCTCTCTTGCCAGCCTGTGAACTTCTTGAGGGTCAGCTTTTTGCCTTTCTTTGTATCCCCAGCACAGCATTTGACACATAGCAGGCCCTTAATATGTACTTGTTGACTTGACCTGACCTTCCTTGGCTAGAAATTTTCCAAGTTAGCAGCCCTCCACAATACTGTAATTTTTGCTGATAATTCACTACCTTCTAGGTATTTTTCAAATCATTGGAAACCTAACTTGGCTTCTGCCAGGTAAGATTTTAGAAAGCAAAGGCACAAATGATCTGAGGATGCAGACTCCTGTTCCTCAGGTCAGAACTAGCCTACCAATTAGGACCACCATCCCCTGTGACCTGCAGATCAGGCTTAGAGATTGAAATGCAAAATGTAGGGTGTTGCCTCCAACATTAGGAGGTACTGAGGAGCAGACTACTGGGATTCTAAAAGAAGTAATTGGACCAGAAATATTGGGAAGTCTGTATGAAAGATATATACAGGTTTTTTACGCATCTATCACTACTTCTGCTTTCTCTGACATCAAAGCGGCAATTTTCTGAAAGAAATGAAAAGATTTCAATGTAGAGAAATATAGAGAAAATCCATGGATATAAGGATTGAAGAATGCAAAAACACTGATATAGGATAGGGTAGGACAGCAATATCGTCATCATCATCATCATCATCATCATCATCATCATCAATCATTGCTTTCCCATTATTACCTCATCTGATCATCAGGACAACACTGGGAGGTAGTTGTTATCATTTCCATTTTATAATTGAGGGTACTGAGGCAAACAACAATTGTGGCATGTCCAGTTTCACAGAACTAGAGTCTGAGGGCAGTTTTAAAATCAAGTATTATCTGAATCCAGGCCCAGCTCATCTGAATCCAACCCCACTGAGCCACCTACCTGCCCCAGTTCAGGAAATGGGGATAATCCAATCTGTATGGAGATCAAAGTACATAAAGGGGTTAACAGACCGAACGAAGCCTTAGAAAAGTAGTCTGGGTCTAGACCATAAAAAGCCTTGAATACCAGAATAAAAAGTTTACACTGAAAAGATAGCACTTGCTTGCTAGGAAGACTGCTGAAGCAGAACTGTCAAGGATAGATCAGAGATGTCTCAAAATAGAGGCAGGGAAGGCTATTAAGATGATTCATACAAGAAGTAATGATTGAATGAACAAGAATTGTGATGATGGTTATGGAAAGGGGGAAACTGATATGGGAGGTCTTGCACAGGCAGAAGGAAGAATTCAATGACTGGTTGGATATGGGGGGATGGGGAACTGTGAAGAATGAAAAGGGACTCCAAAGATTTGAACATGGGTAACTGACTGCGAGGATGATAGAACCTTCAACAGAAATAAACAAGGAAGGAAAAGCAACACATTTTTCTGAGAACATCCATAATCCCTTATTTGACATGGTGAGGTAGATGTAGAGCTATCCAATGGGCAGTTGGGTTTATGAAACTAGTACTCAAAGAAGAAATCAGGATAGAGACATAGATCTAAGACTGCATGCAGCTACAAACTGAGGTCATTAGAGTGAAGAAGGTCACCAAGAGAATAATGAAGGAAATAAAAATGTAATTTACAACAAAATCCCATTAGGGGTTCTACCTATACTTAAGGAGATGGAAAAGAAATCTTTGAAGAGGGAAAATAAGTCAAGAGCAAAGAAAAGTAGAATACAGATCAAGGTTATACAAGCCAAAGGTGAAGACAATATCAATAGGGAGAAAATATTTTTTTAAATATTCCATAAAGGTGCAGCTTTGGTGGCATGTTCTTTAACCTGAATGGCATGTTATTGACAAGTCTTGTATGGAAGTTTCATTTCTCCATGCTTCCAGACCAAAAAGCTTTGAAAGTTACTCTACCCAAATCAGCAAAGCTTGTGAATTTTTCAAATTATAAAAGTCTTCTGAGTTTTGAACACTAAGCCAAAAGCTTTTATCTCTGGCTCAGTAGCGAGTTATCTAGTCATTGAAGCACCAGTTCACACCATACAGTATCAATGGGCACCAGCCAAAGAGCAGCAAAGCTGAATAAAGGGACTTGGCCATTTGATAGATCTGCCACAATGGGAAATTTCTGAAGGAGTTTGATGCCTAGTGATTTTCTAGTTCCTTTAGCTTGTACCACACCTCCTACAGGAAGCCCTTCTTCATGTCTTTAGTTCTTAGGGCTCCCCACTTCTCTTGAAATTTCCCTTTTGTATCTATAGCCCTTAACATTGTTTCTGGCATATAGTAAGTGCTTAAAAGTTATCTGTTGAACATCTAACTGAATATACTTATGCATGAAAGTACCATGTTCCTCTAATAGAATGTAAGCTTCTTGAGGGCAGGGTACTTTTCATTTTTGGCTTTGTATTTCCAACTACTAGCCCAGTACCTTGCACACAGTAGACACTTAATATATTCTTGTTAAATTGGATTGAAATACGTGGATTAGTCACAGTTTCAAGACCACAGACCAACGGACATGTTTTAGCATTTTTCAAGATTCAGCCTAAGTGAACTTCTCTTTGGGTCCTGTTTAGGGCTTGTCCCCTAAAACCTGACAAATGAATAAAAGTCTCCTGAAACCAATCTGAAATGTGGATGTTTACACAGTTTGACAGGCTCTACTTTTAATTACGCAAAGCCCCCAATTAGCAATCACAGACCAGCTCACACAATTTAAACAGTTAACACTTCATGTTTTAATGCAGTGTGAGGTCTTGGGGCTGCCAAAGTTTATTTATGTATAACAAATACTTTTGAGACCAATTGAAATGAAAGTGCAAGGAGATATGGAGAGAAAAAAAGCCACACATATTCAAACCAGTAATTTAATGCAAGGTTCATACTACTCTAAGGATGTCTTCTGAACTCTTATCTTTTCTAGGCCAGCTATTGTTTTTGCGGGGGGTGGCGGGGGCTCATATTGTTCCATGGACAGGGCCCCATAGATTTATATAAAAAGAGAATCTGGCTCAAGATTCATTGACAAAAATGTGTAAGTGAATAACCCATTCCATGTTGTTATGGATCCAGAGTGGAGCTGTGTGAAACTTACAGTGAGAAACCTGAAACCAACATAAAATTTAGCCTTGGCTGATAGAAAATGTTGCCTGATTTCTCCTGCCCAGGAACACCCCAAAATCCTGAGCTATAGCAATCATCAGTTCCAATCTGGAAATACACGCAAAAAAAGAATCCATTCCATCTCTGCTTTGTCTGTTCTTGGATTCCAAAGGAAGCAGTGACTCATCCTCTTCCAGATCTCTTACTCTATCTCTGGAAGTCACTTTTCTCCCAACTATTCCTACCCCTTTGTAGCTGTAGTTGCCAAGGGAATTTTATTTTCTTTTGTAGATTAGCTTTCAGGAAAGAGGAACATCAATTAGTGTTCCATAGGCAAAATGCTTCATTGAATTCCATTTTAAAATGCAGCAAATTGGGGTAGCTAGGTATCACTGTAAATAGAGTCCAGCCCCAGAGTCAGGGGGACCCTAGTTCAAATAAGGCCGCAGACAATAGCTGTGTGACCCTGGATGGGTCATTTAACCCTGATTGCTTCCCAAAGCAAAAAACCAAAATGAATAAAAAAATCACAACAGCAACAAATTAAGAACAATAAAGTAGATCTGCAGGCTCTAGAAATTCAGTTTAATGTTGGTGGATATAAAAAGGGAAAGGGAAACCTTCTAACCCAGGCCAATCTTCAAAAGAGTAAGAGAGGTAAGCAGAGAAGCTGTTAAATCGCACCTCTTAAACCAGCCTGCTTAGGAAATCCATCAGATACATTAGGCAGTGAGGAGGAAATGCATCAACCCAGAGATGATCTCAGCAAAATTGTGGTGACACAATTTGTCTGGGTTGCCACTGTATATCCCTTTAGGAAGTTTCTCTCTTTTCCTTTGGCAATACCTCCTCTTGCCAGCACCTGGTGACCTCCTGACGCCCGGGACCTTGCCACAAATAGGACTTTTCCCTGGTACTTACCTTACAATACCACAAGGAGGCAGTATGGTACAGTGGAAAGAGGAATACCTCTCATGGGAGGAACTGAGTTCAAATCCTATCTATGACGTGTAGCAAGACTAAGTACCTTGATGTTCATTCAGAAAAAATAAATTAAGTGCCTACTATGTGTCACTCACTGTGCTAAATGCAAACTTAAGTTCCCTCATCTTTAATGAGATTCCTGGACCAGATGGTTTCTGAGCCCCCTTTTAGCTATACTTCATTATGCTTTCCCTTAACTTACTCAGTCCTATAACATTAATTTTCCTTAAGCATAGCTGCGACAATGTGATTCCCTTGCCCGATAAAATACAATTCCTATAGGACAAAATACAGATTATGCTATTTAGCTTTTAATTCCCTTCACAATCTGGATCAAACCTGTTTTTCAGCCTTATTATATATTACTTTTCCTTCCCTTTGAGATTTTGCTATTCAGGCCACCCCACGTGTCCAGAATGCACCCCCATCTTACCTCTGCCTCATAGAATTCCCCCTTTTCTCCTTTATGATCAGCTCAATCACCATTTTCTTCCACATGAAGCTTTTCCTGACTCCCCTAATCTCTAGTGTTCTACCTCCCAAGCTACCTTGGATTTTACCCCTTTCTATATATTCGTATTTATTCGTTTATATTTGTACTGTATATGTTTTTGTGTATATTTGCTGTGTCCTTTATTAAAATGTAAGCTCCTCATAAGAAGGGATTATTTTGTTGTTTGTACTTGAATCCTCAAAGCCTAGTAAAGTGCCTGGCACATAGCAGGTGCATAAAAAATACTTATTAAATGACTGATGATTCTGTATTCCCTATTCTTCGTGCTCCTTCACCCCAAAGGAATTCTTAGTTCACTGAGTAATTTCCTCGCCTCTTCGCTAATGTCCTAAGTTAAAGAATTAGAAATTAAACCCGTGTTATACATCCCTGATGGCATACTGACATTTTTAGAGAAACAGTGTAAACAACCCAAAGGAGAGCCTACTGATGAAAATTTCAAGTACCAGCAGTGGTGACTGCAGCAGTAGATGGGAGAGAAGAGGTCTTCCCCTGCTCTTCAAATCATACCATAGTAATCAGCCAAGTATACTTCCCCTGGGTCAATTCCAAAGACTCCAAAGAGGGGTTTATATATTAAGAAGCAGGATGCTTGGAAAGTCTGGGACTGATGAAGAAAAATTCATGGGGGAAATAGCGGATTGAAATTGCAGCCTTTGAGGAGAAGTATCTCACATTCAGATTTCAAAATCAGTTTTAAGTTTAAAATCTTGTCATTTCAATCTATGTGAGTACTTTTGTTTTTCCTAAAGAAAAAAGTAAAGCTCTACTTGAATAATCATTAACCAATTTTTTTAAATGAGCCATAACTCCAAAGGGTATGCAATTCCTTTGCTCTACTTTGGGCAATTCACAGGTTCCTTGCACCATATTTATTCCGAAGACAAGGAATTCCTTGTGCGGAAATGGGCCTAGTTCTAGAAATCTAGATTATTGGCTGAGGACAGAAACATTACTACTAAGTACCAGGATTCCTTGTTAAGTGCTCTATTATATAGTCCATAATAACTCCCTAGAGAACCAATTTTAGCTTGAGGTACTGCATATATGTGATGTCCTAAGTTGACTTCCAAACTTCATGCCTAATGTTTATGATCTGGGTCTTCAGGCAAAACTTTGAGAGTAGAAATTCTTAGTCGCTGTTGTTATAAAACTTCTTGAGGGGGCCTTTCTTTTGATGGCCTTTTTTGTAATATCGGGACTATATTTATAGGTATTCTTCCCCTATACTGGCAGGTAGTAAAATGAGGTCAAATTTAGTTCCAAAAATTACATTTTCATTCAAAAGTAAGGAAAGGAGTTTTGGTCCCAATTAAATCAGCCTGGAATTTGTATAAATATGTGGTTGGACAAGATCAAAAGAAGCAAATGGTATAACTTTTACTGTGTTGTCTCAAGAAGGATGGCCAGATTTTTTTTTAGGGAAGAGACCTACTTATAGGCAAAATTAAGAGAGATGTGCAAAGTAGACCTTGTGAGGGAATAATAGTCCCCAAACATGAGAAATTTCCCAAATATTAGAAAAGAGGTCTGGAGAATTAACATGTAATTCCTTATTCATTCACCCCAGCCATCCTTGGAAGACAGCAGGGCTAAGAGAAACATAGATTATTGGTTACAGATGCAAGAACTATAGAAGGGATTGGATACAGTTATAGCATTCACAAAGTGTAATTTAATTGGCAAGGGTGTTTAGCTACCTCAGCTTTGTGAGCCTATGGTTCTTAATTCCTCTGATGACATTTATTTTTCTAAGATAAGGCAATAGGTAAGAGTTTACTCCATGACACTTCCTCCTAATGTATAGGAGTCCTTCATACAGAGCTACTCGTCATCATGAAATCAATGAATAGTAGTTGACAATGATAATAGATTTAGTTATCATTTATTATGTAAGTTCATATTTTCCCTTTCACTGGTGTATTGAAGTCAGTATAGTTTAAATGACGTTAAAATGAGGTATTTTTAAATGGGTAAGGACCTTCAAAACTAATAAAAAAACACTATATTCTTACCTCCTAGATAGAATTAAGTGGCAGAAAAAAATAGGATAAGATTTAATATTAGGATTATATTACAATTGATAGATATCCTGTAACAATTCATTTATATAAAATTAATGTCTAAAATCAATCAATATTTGGAGAATTTGGAAGTTGTAAATTATAATTCTTTTTTTTTTTTGCTTAGATTGTAAGCTCCTCGAGAGAAGGGACTCTTTTATTTTCTTATTTGGGTCCTCAAATTAGCACAGTGCCTGGAAAATAGTTAGCTTCTAATATTTTTTTAATTCAATAGTGAGTCACTTCCATTTCTTTTAAACATAAAAATCAGTAAAAAAAGAAAAGAAAGTAATACAAGCCATTAGATGGCATATATAGGAGGAGAAATATTAAAGCATAGTGATGAATATACAGAATCTAGGTCAGAGATTCCTAATCTGAAATCTGTGAACTTGCTTTTAAACTATTTCGATGACTTTATTCAATATAATTTGTTTCCTTGGTAATCCTAGGTATTTTATGCTGTGCATTTAAAAACATTTTTCTAAACAAAAGGTCAAGAATATCAAAGGAATTAATAGAAAAAAAATATGAAAGATGGTAGCCTGGCCATACCAGATTGCAAATTGTATTATAAAGAGGTAATTATCAAAATGATCTGGCTAAGAAATAGAGTGGTAGATCAGTGGAATAGAAGAGGTACACAATACATTATAGTAAATGATCACAGTAATTTAGTGTTTGATAAATACAAAGATCCAAGGTTTTGGCACAATAACTCATTATTTGACAAAAAAAAAAACTACTGTGAAAACTGGAAAACAATATGGCAGAAACTAGGTATGGACCAACATTTCACACTTTATACCAAGATAAGATCAAAATGAGTAAGCATAAGCAAATTAGGAGAGCATGGAATAGTTTACCTGTCAGATCTATGGATAAGGGAAGAATTTAGGATCAAATAAAATAGAGAGGATTACAAAATGTAAAATGGATTATTTTGATTATATAAATTTTTAAAAAGTTTTTTGTACAAATGAAAACAATGCAACCAAAATTAGAAGGAAAGTAGAAAATTTGGAAAAAATATAACAACTCTCTCTGATAAAGGCCTCATATATCAAAAATATAGAGATCTGAGTCAAATTTATAAGAATACAAGTGATCCTCCAATTAATATATGGTCAAAGGACATGAACAGGCAGTTTCCAGATGACAAAAATCAAAGCTACCTATAGTCACATGAATAAATGCTCTAAATCACTATTGATTAGAGACATGTAAATTAAAACAACTCTGAGCTACCACCTCACACCCATCAGATTGGCTGCTATGACCAAAAAAAGGAAAATAATAGATGTTGGAGGGGCTGTGGGAAAACTGGAACATTAATGCATTGTTGGTAGAATTGTAAACTGATCCAGTCATTCTGGAGAGCAATTTGGAGCTATACCCAAAGGGCTATAAAACTGTACATACCCTTTGATCCAACAGTACCACTACTGGGTCTGTATCCCAAAGAGATAAAGGTGGGGGAGAGGGAGAAGAACCTATTTATACAAAAATATTTATAGCAGTTCTTTTTGTGGTGGCTAAGAATTAGAAATTGAGGGGATACCTATCAATTGGGGAATGGGTGAACAAGTTATAGAATACAAATGTAATGGAATACTATTATGCATCTAAGACTACAAGGTGCAAAGCAGGTATTGACTCATTTTGGTAAGGGGAGTTTTCTCAATCAGAAGTTTCCTGTAAATACAACCATAAGTCCAGTTCCTATCCACATCACCTTCACTAGCCTATTATACTCTGTAACACACCTTTAAACCTCTGATATTATATTACAATTTATGGCTCCCATGTTATTCAAATACCAAGCTCCAGTGCAATAGATAGAGAGGTGTATTTGGCATCAGAAAGACTTGGGTTCAATCTCATTTTTGATACAAAATAATTGTGTGACCACAGACATGCCACTTGCCCACTCAGAGCACTAGACAACTCTCAATATGTGAGTTGCTGATCTGTGACCAAATGAAATAATATTGAAGAACCTAGCACTGTGCTTCAAACATAGTAAGCACTCCATGCATGTTTATTCTCTTCCCGCCACCCCTGTCCTTGAAGTGATTTTCCACGCCAGGAAGTACTCTATATTGATGAAATAACTTGTCCAGACCAAAAGAAAAGTGTTTCATGTGTTAGTCTTAATTCCTTAAAAACTTTATATGTTTCTCAAAGGCAATGGACTATTTCTTACAAAGTATAACTATAATTGATGAGATTGGATGCCTGTTTGACTTGGCAAATGTCTTATTACTTCATATACATATTTCATATTTTTTGGTAAACCATAGTGCTGGACATATGATAAGTAATACATCAGTACTGGCTAATTTAATGAAGTAGGTAGGAGTCTAATATTACTAACCGAGTGACTGAGATGGGAAAATGTCTATACTAGAGGTTCCCAGACTTTCTCAATTTACAACACCCTTAGCATCTCAGTAATTTTTTCACAGCAACTGTAGGCCAAAAGACCTACTAGTTGAATTTATTGAGTAGTTAAGTTCACCCAACTTTTACTTTATGTCCTAACAACTTAGCAGACATTTGAAGAAGTAATGTGCATAAATTGAAAGAAAAAATAGCATTCTCTATCATTCTTAATCACAATTGCTTGCAAATGGGTTGTAGGCAGTGTACAATCTCTCAAATTCTGGAATCAGATTGGTTCCCGCCATCCTCATTTCCTGTTTCACAGTGATTTCCACACTGTACTTGCTACTAAAAACCCAGCTTCCAAAAATATGATGTCACAAACGAAAAAGTTTGAGAAGTTATCAGTATAGCTCAAAGTTCAAGTAAAAATATAAAATCTCAAACATTCAAGAACATCATCTAAAGGAATGTAGCATGATCTAATGTTGAAACTATGAACTAACTCAAGCTAGTTCTCACAATGGTGTCAGCAAATATCAAATATTGCAGGTTTTCCCTCAAAAATTTAAAATATCCCTTTGCTCCTTTGTGAGGTATGGTAACTATGGGACTATACCATTAGTCCTAGCTCAACCCAGCTGAACACATACATTTCTGAGTTTGTTCTTGTATTCTGTTTCCTTCCTATTTTTCTACAGTCATAGGTTTATATGAAGAGCAGAAATAGAGAAAGTGGTTCTAGGTCCTCTTGGACTCATGAATATATTATATCACAGTATTCAGCTCATTTAATACAGTGAGGTTTCTCAGAATCTGTCATTTCTATTTTACTTTCTTTCCAAAAAAGATAAGCTTCCTCCATATTAATCCCCCAAAACTTGAGGTCAGATCTTATAACCAACATAATAATAACTTCTAAAATGACAAGGGAGAGAAATACTGCTTTAGGGTGTAAAGATTAAAAAAACAAACAAAAACTATTTGTCTACTACTTGATATTAAAAAATTGTTAATGACTACCACAAAGTGCTTTCTCAACATAAAATATTATGCTTATGAATAATGACCCAAAAGAAAGAATAATGTTTTCTCACAGGTAGAAAGGGGGTAGAGCTTGTTGGGGTAGGGTATTGTTATTAATATTTAAAGGCTGTAGTTTGAATAATTGTGATTGACTCAGGAATGGAGAATAATGGGAAATGGAGACGCATAGTCCTAAAACCTTTATCCCTGCTGTAAAAACATGGCACACTAGCTCCATAAACCTAAAGCAATAGTCCTTTTCCCATCAGAACCTTTGACTGTATACCTTGTCAGGCTAATGAAGTTATTGAAATTGAAAAATTACAAGGTCACTTCTGAACTTTAGAAGCAAGCCCTGTGTCTGAGACACTGCCGTTCTGTGGCTCACAGGGATTATGATTCCTGCACTAACAGGTGGTGTCAGGAATCAAAACTTAATCCTCCAGGGGCCGTCTTGGTGTTCGATTTCCCCTTTCACTGTAGGTGTAATCCTCACCATTAGTTTAATGTTTCTCTGTGGGAAAGACACCAAGAGACAGGATCCTAGAGAATGCCCTGGGATTTCCAAGATTCCTGCAGCGAATTATTTATAACTGACAGAGGGTTTTCCCTTGGGATTTACCATTAAGCATGCTAGGAACTTTAGGGTAGGAATGTTGTTTTGTTTTGTTTCGTCTTCACCATGTGTGTATGTGTATGCACACACAGAGTAAAAGAAATACATCTACACATGTATAGTACATACATATAATTGATTGCCAGAGATTTGTCTGTTTTACCATAAACTTTTTATTCTCCATGTCCTCCATCACAGCTGAACCTGTGGACAACAGAAACTACAGCACGTTCCACAGGCCAACTTAAAGGTAGAACCCAGTTTGTTTCTAACTCCTTGTTAAAGACTACTAAATGAATTACCAAGAATTTCTTGATGAATACATTCTGCAACATAATGGCATAGCAAATTGATTTAGACAAGAATGGAATAGCTGAGGAATGAAAAGTCATTCTGTGCTCAGCTATTAATCCAAGTATAGGATAGGGTTGCTACCTTTTGTCTGCATTTCCTTCACATTAGTGAAGGCCCCATTTAGTTGCCGTGGTAACTGCCAAGGTATCTGGGAGCAAAGGTGACTCTCTTGGTGTTCTAGAGGCTTCCTGGTGTTTTCTGTCTCTCAGGTGACCTTCCTTAACCAATCTACCCCTTTCTGATAATTTCACTTATCCAATCTCATTCTTTAGTTTCTATATGAAAAAGTCTCTTGTGGTGTTCCCCAGCTGGCTCATACAGAGAGAGATGTAATTTGTATTTTTGCACTTAAAGCAAACTTCACATATCACTGGTTCAAGTACCTTGTTCAGTTGTGGGAATGTGCTAAAGATAAAAAGACCCTGGGACAATATGTGTGATTGCTGGTAGAGATGCTGGCCATGGATAATATGAGTCATGGGGAGTAAGGAACAAGCAGGATGGATCTTATCTAGTCAAAGAGGGTCTCACTCATGGTTGAGTGGGGTGGTGATGATGGCAAAGGAAGTTTACCTCCAATTAAGTAACTTCCAATATTGACAAATGAACCTTACTATTATGTAAATTTCGTTGTCCTTGGGCAGAGCACTGGTTGCCTGGTCCCAGCGCTCTCATAGTACATGAAAACTGGAACTTAAAGAGTACAATGAGGCCTTTTCTGGGTCTCAGGGATAGGGGTAGGAGGTAAGACAAGAGTACAACTATGTGCCTTTGAAAAGAAGTATGATTTTGTGTTTCTTTTCCTCTGAATTTGTTCTATTATGAATCAGATTTTGTTCTGTTGCCCCATTATATTTTAAGTTATTTGTAAAATAAACTGTATCATATATATTAGGCCTACACATTATATGTAGATAGATTTTATACATAATGGACAAAAATATGTTGAATCAGTGCTTTCTGAAAGTGATGGCAAAATATTTTAAACTCCTTGGATATAGGTATGTTATTTATGTGGATAATTTTTTACCTTTTGTATAAATACACGAATGATGTGAAACTGCCAATTTTTTTGAAAAGGAAGTAGCTTAGTATCACAAAAAAATTTCAAGTTGTTTAAAACCTGACAAATACTCTAATGGAACTCTATTTTACCTCCGGTAGCTTCATGATGATAATTATTATTTCTAAGTCACCCTATTTTCAAGAGTTAAGAAAGTTCTGTTAAGGCTTCAGAAATAGTCAGCTTCTTAGAACTTTTATAAACTATAGCTTAATAACATGAGCCACTTGTTATATTAAGTCAGACATAGTTGTTGGAAACCCTGAGGATATTCTAGTCTATGGATTCTGTGAACTTAAAAAAAAATTTTGATAACTGTATTTCAACATAATTGGTATCCATCTTAATCCTATGTATTTTTGTTTATGGATTTAAAAACATTTTTTCCTGAGATCTCCACAGGCTTTATCAGACTAGGTAACCTGTAATGCAAAAATGATTAGTATCTCCTTTTCCAGGCACATAGTATTATCTTCTAGATTTAAATAAATACAAAGTGATAAATGATTGGATAGACAGACAAAAAGAGATAGACAGAGATAGAGATAGATAATAGTTATTGAGAAATAAGTGAATAGAGGTGGAGAAGAACAGATGGATAGGTAGATAGATAGATTCACCATGAAAAAAGTCATTTCATTTCAGAAAGTCTAGAAATCTCCACAAAAATCTAATCTAATGGTAACATACCAGTCTACCATTCAAGAAGTATCCCATCTTTTAGATGGATTTGTGGGGCATCTGGTTAAGAAAGTGTCTCTTCCTCTCTCATCTCCTTCTGTTTTTCTCCTCTCTTCACTCCAATGATGGAAAGTAAAATAATAATAATAATAATAATAATAATAATAATAATAATAATAATAATAATAATACCCAAGTAATAATGTCTAAAACCACTTTTCCTTACCTGGCCAAATAAAAAATTGTACACGTGGTAAGAAATCATTTGAATGGCTAAACAATATCGTCCTTTAGCCAAGTGAATGTTTTAAAGATGATAATAGTCTAGGTAGCATAATTAGATGAAATGCCTATGGTTGCTGCATTTTAATACTATGTTATGTAACTAAGCAGAATAATTCATGTACTACAATAACGCTAGCAATTAAACCAAGGTACTCTTTCCCATCTTCCAGTGCTTTCTTAATTAAAACATGCTAGCAGATAATTTAATTTATAAATGGGTGACATGAATATGTCCAATATTATCCTACTAGTCCTTTCTGACTCTAGTCACTCTAATAAATTTCACAGTCCATAGGAAGGACTTGTGAGAGAGTAAATTGTACTGGAACTCTGATACTAACTTATTGGGTTGCAGGGGTCCTCTTTCAGTTCTACTAGTTCAGGAATTTCTATGAATTCTTGATTCTTCCTTGTTTCTAACATTTCCTTCCCATTGTCAAATGAGAGAGTTTAGGTTGAAAGCATATCAAGGGAGCTACTACATTTTCTTACTTTGTGATCCATGATACCATAGTACCTACCTAGAACAGCAGACATTTGATAAACATGACTTTCAGTGAATCAAAGGATATTGCAGTCTCAGAGTTGGAAATGTCCTCAGAGGTCATTTAGTCCTATCCAAGTGTAAGCAACATACAGCTTCCCTTTGAGGATCTATAGTGACAGGGAAGTGAGTACTTTCTGGGACAATTTATATGACCTTTGGATAGCTCCTATTTATTTGGAAGATTTTCCTCATTTATTAAACTGGAATTTGCCCAAAGTACAGTTCCTAGTTTGCCCTCTTGGGTTAAATAAAAAACAAGTAAAATCCCTCTCATATATTTCAGTCCTTCTAATATTTGGACATAGCCATCATGTCTCTTCTAAGGCTAGTGTATATATTTATATAATATGCATATATAAACATTGCTAGATATAATGCGTACATAAATAGATATGTATATATGCATGAAAGTACATGTATATACATGCAGTATGTATATGTGTGCATATATGCATGTATAAACATACACACATATACATTGGAAAAGGGTACCTTTCAAATCTAAGTTTGGAGAAAAATTTATATCTAAACAAATGACAGAAGACTGAACAAAAGATAAAAAAAATTGTGGTTACATTAAATTTTAAAGTGTTTGCCCAAACAAGATCAATGTAACTAGAACAAGAAGAAAACTTTCAGTAGAGAAAAATATTTGCATAAATTTATTTCATAAATTTATTTACCTTTTGTATAAATGCATGAATGATGTGAAACTGCCACATTTAATATATTTTAATATATGAATATATTTAATGTATAATTATTTAATAATTATTATTAATATTTAATATGTAAAGGAGTTATAATGGTCACAAATATATGACTAAGATCTATTGCTCAACGAATAAGTGCTCAAGGATATAGTTTTCAAAATAAGAAAAGCAAATTTATCAACAACCACATGAAAACATTTCAAATTGCTGTTAATGATAAAAGCACAAATTGGAACAATTCTGAGATTTCATTTAAACTCATAAAATTGGCAGATGAAAAGAGTCAGTGTGGAGGAACTGTGAGAAGAAAGCAACTCTAATATACTTCTGATTGGACTGTGAATCTGTCTAACTATTCTAGGTTCATTTTTCCTATTTGGAATTTGGAGAAAAAAGTTATTAAACTCTTCATTCATTTTGATCCAGCAATCTCACCACTGGCTATATATCCTAAGGAAGTCAAAATAGAAAGAACAGTTCCATCCATAGCAAGACTTTCTATGGCAAGTGGGAAAAAAACAGGTTCCAATCAACTGAAGAATGGCTGAATACAATTTAGTACATGAAGGTAATAAAATATTATTCATTTCTACCCAAAGATAACTAGAAATACGGGAAAACTTGTATAAACTAATGGAGAGAGAAGATAGTAGAAGTAGCAGAACAATTTTAGTTGTTGTTGGAATAAATTCTAGAAAACCTCTAACTTTGTCTTAAATGTAATGGCCAAACTTGTTCCTGGAAGACAGATGTCGAATTTCCTCAGAAATTCTTTGGACAGAAGTGGAGGTATATGTCCAATATGACGGACACTATCAGATTGTCGCCTAACTAGTTAGTTTCTCCTAACTGATCTTCTATGTAACAAAGGAGGATTTTGTTGCAGATAAAACAGATGAAGAAACAACTATGGTATTTTTTTAAAAGTCATCCTTAAAACTTAAAAAAATTAAATGTGGCAGGCAGAGTAGAATACAATACTACAGAGGTAGTTTGATAATGTTACAGTACGACTATAACTATTCTTGTTCTGTACACGATATGTTCCTCTTAATGTCACCTAAGCCCAAATTAGCTTTTTATTTTTAGTGGCTGTGTCCAACTATTGATTCACATGTAGCTTGAAATCTGGTAGAACCCTGGGATCTTTTTCAGACCGATCTTTGTCTTGTCATGCTTCCCCAAACACATATATTTTTTTAATCCCAGTGTAGAACTTTAAATTTATTCTCATTAAATTTCATCTTATTAGAGTTGGCCCATTCTAGCCTGTGAAATCTTTTGTGGTACTGATGCTGTCATACCATACACAAACTATCCTTACTCCCAACTGTCTGTCAACCACAAATCTGGCAAACATGTCATCTGTGTCTTTGTACAAGTTACTGATAAAAATACTGAATGGGACAGAAATAAGCACAGATCCCTAGGGCACTGCACTGGAGATATTCCTCCAACTTGACAATGGCCTATTAATTAATGCATGGGTCTGGACATGCAACCAGTTTTGATTCCAAGTGACACTATCATCATCCAACAACATCACCAAAAACAACAATAATGATTGGCGGTAGTAGGTCCAGGCACTGTGCTAAGCACTTAACAAATATGATTTTATTTGATCCTCACAACAGCTCTGGGAGGTAGATGCTATAATTATCTCCATTTTACACTTGAAGAAACTGAGGCATACAGCGCTTAAGTGACTCACAGGGCCAAACAGCTGGTTCAATGTCTGAGGCTGGATTAGAATCTACACCTTCCTGAATTCAGGGCCAGTGTACTATCCGCTGTGTAATCTAACTGTGCATCTTTCCATCTTATTCACAAGCATATTGTGAGGGACTGTGAATACTCCCAATAAAATTCATTATACTATGTTTACAGCATTCTCCTACTCTACTAGTCAAGGGTCACTGTTAAAAGGAAATGAGGTTAGTGTTCTCCTAAACCTGTGCTACCTTACAATGATTACCTTTTCTCTTTTTAAGTGTTTGAGTACTCTCCCTATAATAGGTTCTCTGTGTGTGTGTATGCCTGTGTGTTTGCATACACACGTATGTGTGTGAGTTTGAAGATATTTGGGAAAGGGGTAGGTGGGTTTGCTACATGGTCTGACATAAAGCCCCAGTTTTATTCATCTCCATGCATGAATGCTTTATCTTTGTGTGTGGACAGAAGTTCAGTGTCACTACATACTGAATGAATGAACCATGTGATGGGGAAAACAGAAAGAATGTAACTGAAGACTCTACCAGTTTATATGTTTCCCAGTATATGCCATACAATTCACCAAGCAAATCCATACATTGTTAAAACAGAATATGAAGGATCTGGCAACCTCCTCAAAGCAAGCTACTCACTCAACTTCCTAGGAAGATAGGTTTTATTTGACAGACGACCCTAGGGTAGCAATCCTCTATGTTCCCTCCCTAGCTCTCTTGAATTAGAATAATCATTCATGATAAACATAGCTAATATTTACATCTACAAAGTACTTTCATGTGTATTAGCTCTCATAAGCCATTATCAGAAAAAATATGCAATTGTCTCTGACATAATTTTGACCTTTCCCTGCCAATGATCATATGGAGACTTCTCTTATTTAGTCAAATATAATGACGCCCAAATGTAAGCCTAGCACAGTAGTGAATATTCAAATATTTTTCCCACAAATGAGAATTTCTAGGAGAAGAGGAGAGTTTTGTATCCTTTTATCAATTAACTAAGAAAGAATTATTTATATTAAATGTATCGTGCTAAGTGCTGTAGATACAAAGACAGAAATATGGTCCCTTCTCTCAATGAGCTCACATTTTAACGGGGAGAGAATATATTCATAAGATAACTTAGAGGTATAGGGACGAGAAGTGTATTTTAGATTGGTGGGGACAGACTCCAATTAAGACAAAAATTTTATTTTGGGAGTAAATGTTCTTTTCCAGATAGGAGAGCGGGTAAACTTACAATACAGTTATGTTGAAGAATACATATGTTCTTTTTTTAGGAGCAAATAATTATTGTTTTGAAATTAACACTTTTTCATTTCCTATTTTTACTTCATCCATTCAGCAAAGCAGAAGTATCTTCCCAATATATTTCTTATTCATTTTCACATAATTTTTTTCTACGATGATATTTGTAAAAAAAAAAAATCTATTTCATTGGAAAACTAAAGTATGTTTAAATGGGTAATCCAGCCACTTAAAATATAGGAGACTGAAAACCATACGTAATATGTCAGAAGGCAGGATATTCTTTCAATCCTACTGAAAGAAAAGTCTGTTTTAAAGAGTGTGTTCTATACATCCAACTCAAAGACAAATTAATTATGTGACCTTGGGAAAAATACTTAAAACTTTCTTGAACCTCAGTTTCCTTCTTATAAAAACAGGAAGTCAGATTAGGTAATCTTTTCAGGGTTCTTCTAGCTCTGAAATTCTCTGATTACAACTAATCTATAGGAGTGGGCTTATTAAATAACAGTGGGGTCCATTTCTCGCTTGGTATGCTTAGGCAGTCCTCTGCAAAGGATTTTTTTTTTGAAAAAAAAACTGCAAAAGAGAATGGAATAGTCACTACCAGTGGCTTTTCAGCTTTCTAACTGGTCTCCTTATTAGCTTTCTTTGATCCTTGAGCACAGTGGTAGCAAATGAGTTAAATGATCCTGCCTCATGGCGTATCACCTCTGAAGAATCATTACCGAGCATTTTTGACTGCCAGGACTAGGCACTATCACTGCTCTGAGGTGAATGACTGCAGTGGGAGATATCTAACTTTGGATCTAATTACATCTTCATAAGGTCCCTTGAGGATTTTGACACCTTTAGATTCAGGATGTAATTGAAGCTGAACTGAGGAGGATAAATAAGCATCTTCTTCCTTAGCTCTTGTGATCTTCCCGAGGTTTTAATTACAGCTGGACTATCTCAATAGAGTTTTCAGCATTTCTCTGTGTCCCTAGAAAAGGATCATGAAATCACAGAATCTCATGGTTGGATGGGAATCTCAGAACTCTTCTAGCCTGATGTGAACATGAATTGGCTCTGTAATATTTCTGAGGAAGAGTTATTCAATTTCCACTTCAGTCCTTCTAGTGAAAGGGAACTCACTACTTGTTGAAACAATACAATATAATTGTTCTACTGTAAAGGTCAAGGAGTAAAAAGCTAATCTCCCTTTGACATGAAAACCATTTAAATATTTGAAAACAGAAATTATGCCTTTCCATCTCCCCATCACCACTGCCACTGAGTTTTTTTATTGAACCTAAAGGTCTCCATTTTTTTCAATCAAATTCCTATGGCATGATTTATCATGTCCTCTGGAACTCATCTGGACTGGATGGCTCAAGCTTTGATCCTCTTTCTTTAGACAGATTACAAATCTTATTCTTCCATTTAAGGTCATTCTTCTACCTCTTCTTCCAATGAAATGGCTTTTGGCTTTCTTAGTGTTACTGGTAAACATTCCTGAATAACACTGAAATACACACATCTTTCACTTAACAAAATTACTCATCCTCAGGAATATATATATTTTCCACACCATTACAAAATGATAGTGGCCTTTCTGTTGCTTACATTATAGTATCTCCTATCCTTTGAGCCTACATGAATAGAGGCCAGTCATTCACTAGTTTGTGGTAGATTTTGGAGAATATATAGGTTTAAGGTGATGAATTTTCCAAGATCTGAATTATACTATTGTGCACAGCAACCAATCAGTCAACAGGCATTTATTAACCACCTACTCTTTGCTAGGCAGTCTGCGGGACAGAGTTACCTCCTAATTTACCAGACTCTCATTTATACTGTTCAAGAGCCTGGAAGCATATGTGCACAAATAAATACATATGGTCTAACCGTGTCTAGTTCCCTGTCTCCTATCAGGATAGGGCGCATCTGCTCAGAGTTTATTCAGTAATATCTGAAGTCATGGATTGAGGTTGAGCAAGCTAAGAAAGTGATTTGAAGAATGATGATTATGGAAGCATTTTTGAAGATCCCCTATAGTGCATGTGATAAGGGATCAGTAAGAGATCAACGCAACTAAGATTTTACAAGGATGGAATACATTATCTACAGTAAGTGATCCACAAAATTTTTAAATTTAATTAATTTAATACAGATATCTATTGGATGGGAGAAGAACAGTCCACACTTTATTGCATCACATTAAACTTTTAAGAAATTACAAATATTGGAATTTGTCAGTCAACAAGCATTTATTAATTACTTAGTGTATACAATGCACTATGCTATGTACGGGATATACAAAGAGAGGCACAAAAATGGTCATTTCTCTCAAGAAGCATGAATCAAATGGGAGAGATAACATACTAACAACTATTTACTTTAAAACATGTATGTATATATGACATTCTTAGCGGGAAGTCACTCACAACAAGGGTAAGTGAAGGCTTCCTGAAGAAGGTGAGATTTGAGTTGAGTTTTGGAGGAATTCAGATAGAACAAAAGAAGTGAGAAGAGAGAGCATATCAGGAATGAATGGCCAATGAAATGAAACAGAATTGGGATAGAGTATGTAGTATGCAAGAGACAGCAAGAAAGAGTGTGATCATAATACACAATGGGAATAAAGTATAAGAAACTAGAAAGGCAGGAAAGGTATGAAGGATTTTTAATGCAACTTCAACAGATATTACATGCCTATTTTGTGTGAAGTATTGTGCTTGGCACTGGGGAGATAAAAGGATCAAATGAGACATGGTCTCAATCTAGATGGAATTTACAAAGTGGGGGAAAACAGGAGAAGGATGGGCTGGAGAGGAGGAAGTTTACCAAATTAAGTTCTACATATATTCTCTTTTGTCTAAACAAACTCTCTCTGTGTGTGTCTCTCTCTCTTTTTCTCTCTCTCACAGTGTGTGTTTGTGTGTATCATAATAGTCATAATGAGATACAGATCAATAGATGGATAAGATTTATATATATATATAAATACACATATAAAATTGCATATATATATACATATATATATATGTACGATATTGTTAAAGAAGGAGGGTAGCTTATTACATATAACCTAAAGATCCAAACTTAGGGAATTTTCAGGATTAACTATATTTAGTACATTTTTAGGTCAAGTGTAAAATTTCAATTCAGCAATAGTAGACATTGCAAATATCCTGACGAAAGGAAAAAAGTCTGTTATTTCAGTGAATCACAAATTCAACGTGAATCAAATATGTGATAGAGCAGCCGAAAATTCTAATGTGATCTTAGGCTAAATTAAAAATCATAGCATCTAGGACCAGAGTGGTGATCATGTTGGATGCTGCATCATTTTCTGGTCTGGTCAAAATACTTCTAGAGTATTGTGCCCAGTTCTGTGCAACACGCACATTAAAGAACAGTATCGATAAACAAGAGAGTATCCTGAAGAGAACAACCAGGATTCTGAAGGACCTTAAGACCATACCATATGAAGATGAATTGAATGAGCTGGGAAGTTTTAGCTTAGAGAAGACTTGGAGGAGCCATGAGAACTATCTTCAAGTATTTGAAGGTTAGTCACATGAAAGTGGTATTAGAATGGCTTTGCCTAGACTCAAAGGACAGAACTAGGAGCAGATTTTAGCTTGATTAATGGAGAAACTTTCTAGCCAGGGAAGATTTCTCAAAATGGATTAGACTCCCTCCAGAAGTAGATTCCTTGTCAATAGAAATCTCTAAGTAAAAGATGGGTGATCATTTATCCTGTCATAGCAAAAATCCTTATTTAGGCAGTGATTGGACTAGAAGGAGCTGGCAATTCCTGCTAAAGTTGAAATTCTATAATACTGCAAAAAGAAATATGGAAGAACTGTGCTCAATTTTAAAATGTGGAATTAGGAAATTCACAGCACCAGAAAAATTGCTGTGGTCCTGAATTTCGGGGTAAATAATAAGAAACATATAATTTTTTAGACTGAAAAATGTTACAAAGTACCATAAGTGTGGCAAAGTAGAGGTAACTCCTAGAAGGCAAAAGTTGCTTCTATAATGCAGTTCCTACCATAGTGCTAGAATTCCCTCCTTATCTTAACCTTTTTTCACTAGCAGTTTTTCCTGGGAGATTTTCTTGAAGTGGGACCATATGAACTATATCTCTGATTTTGAAATGGAGGTCATTTGACTATATAGTCAACTCAAAAAAAAAATCTTATTTTCAACCTTTCTTCATACCCCTCAAGAGAGAGAGGCAGCAGCAGTGGATAGAGTACTAGGCCTGGAAAAGGAAGAACTGAGAGTTTATATGTGACCCCAGATATTTACTAGCTGTGTGTAACCCTGGGCAAGGCACTTGATCTCTATTTGTCTCAGTTTCCTCAGCTATAAAATGGGGATAACAGCACTTACCTTGCAGAGTTGTGAGTATCAAATGAGATAATATTTCTAAAAGTGCTTAGCACAGTTTTTGGTATATGGTAGATACTATATGACTGCTTATTCCATTCTATATCATCATCATCATCATCATCACCATCATCATTTATCATTATTATCATTATTTACTGGACCCTGCTATTTTATTGGTGCAGGACACTAGGCCATCAAAAGCTTAATGTCTTACCCAGGATCATACATCCATTTTGTGTCGGAACAGAGATATTCCCATAATTCTCTATCCATTATGTCACATATGACATTATTAATACAGCATTCATACAAAACACCATGAGAGCAATAGACTCATTTCAAAGAATTGCCAGTATAAAGGCAAAATCAACAATGTCAAGATTTGGACTGTGTGTGCACATATGTTGCATGAAATAAATGAGGAAAGAAATGACAATTTCCAGTCAAATCAATGACAGTATCGTCAACGGTGAAACCCACAAAAGGAACCATATCTGCCAAAAGAAACAGAAAAAGATAAACCATATTGTCATATGTCTCAAGGAAGTAAGCAGCTTTAACATGCCCTGGAACGTAATCCAATGGCACACATCCAGGCACCTTGTTGAAGGAGAGTGCTAGAGTACATCAGCAATGGAGAAAAAAATATCCACGGGCTCAGTGACAAACAAACCATTTCAGAGTTAAGACAGCATGGACGTTGAGTCTGAAATTGGAAATCACATGTAGTTTGTTTTGCAGGAAGCCCAGCAACTAAATTGGC
Organism: Phalanger gymnotis; assembly: GCA_028646595.1. Classification (NCBI taxonomy): domain Eukaryota; kingdom Metazoa; phylum Chordata; class Mammalia; order Diprotodontia; family Phalangeridae; genus Phalanger; species Phalanger gymnotis. The sequence goes on from CM053626.1 coordinate 226,036,335, forward strand.
CATGCTCTGTCTTCACCTTGGTTTGCACCTCCGCTTCCTTCCTCCCAAATTTAGTCTCTCGTTGTACTTGGAAATGAATCTGCCTTTCCTCTCTAGATAGACTGAAATATTTCTTAACTGAGCTTCCTGGTTTCATTTGGGGATTGTAATAAAACCTCTGTGACAGCTGGACATCACTAGCCCACACTTCCTGTTCAGATTTCAGACAAACCCACAAATCCCTTCAAATCATGGCTTTGGTTTGGTTTCAAGAATTTTTTTCTTAAAAAAATAAAAACACCATGTAAACACAAAACAAACCTATAGATATTAAAATTTCTAACCTTTACTGGTTGACTTAGAATACCAAATGAATTGTGTACCATGAAGATGAAGAAAAAAATGGTTGTTATTCTAAGAGAATCCTTTCCATCCTTCACCTCTCATCTCATGGTCAAAGCATGAAGTCAAAATATTAATAAGATAGTCAATATTAAAGATTAAAATAATTTCTTTTTGAAGTCCCTGATTTTCTGTATAGAAACCACTGAAAATATAATTGGCCAGTAATGATGCTGATCTTATTGAAATCTGCTCACTTTTGTTTGCATCCTTTCCTTAAGCTTTTATTTTTCTAATGTGATAAAATAAAAATACCAAGATTTGCCAACAACTTTTTGCATGAACGATTTGGAATTTTGATTGGAACATGTGTTTTTTAACAAAACTTCTAACACTGAGGTGCTATACCCCCCACTACTTGTTCACCTCCAACAAAGTCTTCAGTATGACATTTAACAAACTTAATTTTTGAAAAACAAGTTTAATTTCCCAAATAAATTTCCTTTTATCTCAATTTCCATTTGGCATCACAATAGCCCTGCATTCAAAGCCCCTCCCTTTATTTATTCTCTTCTAAGATCCATGCAAAATAGGGTTCTCTCCTTTAAGTAAGCTTAAGAAATATTCCTGGCATTGTCAATATCAAAATAAATAGAAGTTTCTTTCCTGAAAACTAACATGGAACTGAGCCGACTATAAAAGTGATGTTGTCGCAACTTATTTCAACAAAGAAAAGTTCTGAAATTAAAAACATGTTTCTTCTGTCATGTGTCATACAAGGGAGAAATGGGAGAAAAGGAAATCTTAGTATGTTCTTAATTTAGATTCCTCTCCTTTACTATAAACATAGCTTTCTCCAACAATGACACACACATAAAGATGTTGTGCTACTCTGAATATTGAAAAATACTTTTTTTTTCAGAATTGGTTCCCACCACTTGGATGTTACTTGAAAAAAATGAAGTTTAGAGATATGTATAAACTAGTGATGATAGGAGGCGGATCTTGTATTTACACGCACGTTTCTTGAATGCGGATTTCAATGAAGCACATTTCTCTTAAAAGAATAAAGTTGCATGAATTAATCTCAGCATCAAGTTTGCAAACAATTTCACCAGATCCTGTCAAACTATTTGGTTACAAATATTAGCAACTTGTAATAAATGTATGTTAAAAAACCTCCATTTAACTTACTATAATAAAAGTAATAGATGGACTTTAAAATTTTTGCTGATAAATTTTGCTCACCAAGTAAAAGAAGTAGATACAGACTAGGTATAATTTAAATCATGGAAACAACTGATTCCCCCCCCCCCAAGAAATATAATTGCATGCAAAGATAGAAGGTTACTCCCTTTTTGAGCCGACATCTGGAAATTTTTCTATTCTACAGGTAATTTGGATGAAGTATATTTATTACTTCTCCATTGTTTTCCCTTGGAAAAATTAATTCTCTTCTTTGTGGCTAGCTCATCTCCAAAATGGAGATAAAATAGTGCTGCTTGCTGTCTGTCTTGTCTGCCTCATTGGGTAAATAGGTACATTAAATCTCCTACCTTGAATTTATTTATTCATTTATTTATTCATGTCAGTTCACTCTCTACCCAGGTTACATGGCTTGTATCATACTAATGGTAAAACAGATTGTAGCTATAAAGTTTACCAATGCCCGGCCATAAATTTATTTGGTTCCAGGCATGTGGCTATCTTAAAAGATTAAAGAATCACCTGTAAAAGAATATTGACAGTACATAGGATTATTTCAACCATAGACAGTGTAGTGAGCGATAGGAGACTTCAGTTACCTGGAGATCCACCCTTGTTCCAAAGCACATCAGTCAAAAATTATTTCACTTGATTAATGGATAATTTCATCCTTCAATAAAAGTGGAAGAAGCAGATTCTGGATCTGATTTTCACCAACAAACAGAACGAAGTGCTGGAAATCACAGAAACCTTATGGGAAAGTGGCCTTTCTTAGAATTTGGCCCCAGAGGAGAAGAAAGCCAAGCATGTTTTGACATGCATGGTAGATTTTAGGAGAGAAGATTTCAAAGGGTTCAGAAGAAAGGATAAATAGGCATGATCCCTTGAGCAAAAGTTCTATAGAGAAAGTCAACTCAAGAAAGATAGGAAGCTCTCGAGAATGAAATTCTAAAGACACGAAGACAAGCAATGTTGAAGAAGCAAAGGGACTAATCCTCTAACCCCCTCATTTAACAGATGAGGAAGCTGAGGAAACAAAATGAGAATTAGCTGAAGAAAGTTGGAGTGTGTAGTCTGTAGAAAACAAAACTTAAGAGACATACAAGTTGTTCAAATAATTTAAAGGCTGTCACATGGAAGAGGGATTAGAAATGGCTTGATTGGCATCAGAGGCCAGAACTGAGAGAAAAGGAACTATAGAGTAGACTGGCCAAAGCCTTATCCTCACATTGCTGTAATATACCTATGTAATTCAATGTGACTCAAGAAGTTTTGTTCAGTCATACAAGGAAATAGACATTTTCCTATCCTCACATAAATCTATAAATGACATACGTCCATAAGAGTAGAGTCCACTCTCCCTTCGGTGAAGAGGCATATGCCAGGCAAGCTATATGCCAAAGCTAAGGGCCAAAGAATGAAATATATGTCTGAGAAAAAGAACACATAGTAGACTAATTAATTGTTCTATTCACACTTCAGTTTATATCGTATTATATTATTTTATATCATATTATATTATTATATTAGTTTTAAATGTTCTAACTTAATTAGTCTCATAAGTAACCTTAAACAAATGCAAATATCTTTGAATTTTCAAAGCTTTATATTTCACATCAGGAATCTTGGGTCAATCGACAAATTAGTGGGCTGACATTTTTAATCAATATTTAATGTTTTACTTAAAACAAGTGATTAAATAATGAAGTTTACATAAACAAGAACCTTATTTATTAAATTGTTAACTGCTGCTGTGATCATCAGCTTCTGTTAAGGTTCTAGCTGTAACATATATGTAACACATTACTTGGTCAGTCTAGAACTTTTATCTAGCTATAATATTATAGACATTTAAAAGTTTAACTGAAGCTTAAAATTTATAGATTCTTAAGTTTTTAAATTGCTAATAACTCACTGATAAATAATTTTTGTTGTAAAACGGGCTTGTATAAAACATACATTTGGTAGGACAGGGCTAACTTCACATGTATTTTTTCAAAAATGAATTTATTAAAAAGGACAAATGTTTTCCAAATAAATCATCAATCACTGTTGACATTTGAGATACATGCTAATCATATATTAAATTATTTGATCAGAGACATCATATACATCCCAATTATGACTGGGGTCATTATTGTACAAGTGAATTACTTCTTCGTTTACTAGACTTGACTCTGAATAGTCATTTTTAATAAACATTTTCATGAAAATCAAGTTCACTTATAAATTATAAAGATGTAAGGCCTCTGAGTATTCAAAAGGATGTAATATTGGCTCTGAAGGCAAACCCCTCCATCCTCCCAAAAAAGAACTATGGAGATATGTAATGGTAGCCTTAGCTATTATCACTTTTCTTTTTTAAAATTTCGATTATTGTATTTCCCTTGGCTATACATAAAATAGCAAAGCAGATTACATGGAGTTTTCTATACTTGTTTTTAGTTTTAAAATGTTTTTATTATGAATTTATAATCAACCACTTACATTTTAATATCCAAAAACAGCAGGAAAGAGGATAACGTAAGAAACTGTGAACTTCTACTTAGAACACATTTATATAAATATACGTGGCATATTTAGATATAATATATACAAGAATATATAATACATAAAATATATATTTGCAAGGTGGTAGAAATTTATCTATTGGTTCATTTTCCCTAGCACACTTTTAAAAAAATCTATAAATGTACAGTTCGAATAAGACTTAGACCGCAAAAGAAGTTGGAGCAATGAGACCTTGGGAAAAATTCTCGATTAAGAAACATTTTTATCTTTTGCTTACCCAGCCTCCTAATTTTGAAACTTGCTTTCTTTTGTAGTAACCCTTTTTCTATTTCATTACCTTTCATGCCCAATCCTTTCCTGTTCTCTCTACCAAAACTTATTCTCAAGGCAGGGTCTAGAGTTCATTCACACTAAAGTATAAATTAGTGATAATGGTTTAAAGCCTCATACTCCCCCTCCCAAGTTCATTTATATTATACCAAAGTTCAACATTTAAAACTAAAGCAAAAACTTTCCCACCTAGGGCTAGAGGAGATGGAGGAAAGTGAGGTTCCATGAAATTATACCAGGTAGGTGGCAGCCAATTTTCTCTATGAATCAATGCAAACGGATTTTAGACACATGGAACTAAGAAAATTTGAAGGAAGAAGCTCTCTCATTCAGAAAGAATTTGAATCTCATGAGTGTGGGATAGAAAGTTTTAGAAACAGACCTCAGAGGTCTCCTAGTACAACCTCTACCCAAAAAGCACTCTGATCTCTGACTGTCCCATTCTTTAGAATTTCCTTTAAGGGAATTATACTCTAATGCAGAATCCACATATTAATGACAACAACAAAAATCCAGACAGGTGTAATTTCCAAGCTAAGAAAATCTTCATTATAACTTAGTATGACATAGAAAGAAATTGCCATGCTTTGAAACAGGCTTTAAGAAGAATGCTGTCTCCATCTCTACATAATATGAGTATGAAGATTACTACATAGTGACAAAGCAAAATCATCTCCAGAGGATAAAGTTACTTGCTCACTAATGACTGCCATATGCCAAGACCTAGTATGCTACTAATACTTGCAAAGCCCCCTGGTCTTGGAAGTCTGTTGCTAGCCAAAGGACAGGTTAATTTTTATTTCTCTGCTGGGCTCAAGCAGGTCCTTCTAAATAGTTATAGCTAGTTTCTTTCAAATAGAAATGAAAGCTCCCACTCCACCCCACCTCCCATATGGAGAATTAGTACAAGCTTAGGGACCATCTTGATCAGGAGTTCGGATTGTACCTTGTGCTCTTGGTTCCATTTTAGTTCTTAGAAAAACCTACAAGTAGAAGATCATGGCCTGTACAAATCTATCCCAAATAAGAAAGTTATTCTTTAGAAGGAAAAGGCAATTTCCAATTAAAGATATTTAAGACAAGGGGTTTTTTGTTTGTATTTTCCCCTCATAGGCCTAGTACCTTAACATTCTTCTGTAAAACAGAAAGAACAAATAAAACTATACATGCTCACTCTGATTTCCACAGAAGAAGGGTTACCATTTAATGTCTGTGGACCACTTAGGGGTTTGCAATAATGATATGATGGGGTTTGCACTAAAAATTATTTAATGGTGTCACAAACAGTAAGTAATTTTAAAGAATATTATGAGTAGTAAACTCAATTGCCCTAGTGGTTCACAACACATTTTTGTTGCTATAAAAAAGAGAATTCAAGGTACAAAAAAAAGTATTAGAAACCACTGCCATAGGGAATACTGATTTAGAATTAGATTACTAACTGCATGCCTCTGTTGTTCCTTTCAAAGAGAGCTGAAAGGGTATTTATCTCACTATAAATAAAGTGACTCTTAAAGAATGAAGTTCAGAAGTTTTAGTTTCAGTTCTTTAGCCTACCTCTATTTAAGATGCCTTTGACAGAGCAACTTCATGTACCAAAATACAATTTCACGCAAAGGTAGTAAGATCTAACTTATCCCCCCTTAAAAATAAATGACATAAGTAGAAAAAGGAGAAAGGGTACAAGGACTAATTACTTTCCATGACCCTTCAAACAATTAGAGGGGAGTTACTAGATATACTATAAAATAGTTTTAAAAATATTCCTGATACAACCCCAATCTACTCTGGATCTGTATATCTAGATAATTGTGTCTCTGTGTATGTGTGTTTTCCTGCACTGAATTATATATCATGATGTTAAATTACAATAGGTGGAAGGTCATGGGCATAGGAAAGTGCAGCTACCTATTTAGACATATTTAGAACATGGGGCATCATGGATAGAGTGCTGGGCTTGGAGTCAAGAAGCCCTGGGTTCAATTACTGCCCCTGACACTTATAACCTATGTGACTCTGTGCAAGAAATTTAATATTTCTGTACCACAGACAATGGAATAGGGCTTACTGTGTAGTCTGAAGATGTGAATTTGAATCCTGGATTTGATATCAACTACCTGAGTAACCTTGGACAAGTGTTTTAACTTATCTGGACCTCGGTTCCCCCACCTGTAAAATTAAAGGGAGTGAATAGGTAGCCTCTATAGTACCTGCTGCCTCTAAATTCATTATCTTATGAGCCTAGAGATAATCTGATTTACATTAGTGGACAGAGTTCCCGATACTGGCAAAAATCACAGGTCTTTCACATATTCATGGATGGCCAAATGGCAAAATAGCATTATTTTGCAACAGAAAAAAAAATTCTATTTCCTATTTTGACCACCAAGATAGAAAAGGTTGTTATAGATGCCATTCCAAATCTATTCAACCCCTCATTGCTCCCCTGATCCTACGTTACCTCTTTACTCTGGTAGTGCTACGTGGTCACATCTGCACAGTTACCACTCATAGGTCATAGAAGGCCCCATGCTATGTGCAGAAGAATTATAGGAGAATTATCTAGTACCCAAAAATGTATAATGATTGGTTCGGGCTTGTTGTAGTTTACATGCAATTTATTTAATAGTACTTTGTACTTTTAAAAGGATTTTTCATGTATCATCATATTATCAGTGTTGCTAGCATTTCTACAGTGCTTTAAATTTTACAAAGTGCTTATAAATATTATCTCATTTTATCTTTACATTCACCCAAGGATGTAAGTGCTATTATTCTCCTCACTTCACAGAAGACGAAACCGAGATAGATAGAGGTAAAGTGACTTGAGTAAAGTAACAGCTGGTAAATGTCTGAGGCTGGGTTTGAACTCACATCTCCTTGCTTCCTGACCCATTGCTCTATTAGCCAATAAGCCACCTGACTGTCATTCATAGTCTCCACGATGAATCTGTGAGATTACTAGTGTGACTATTAGCTTCTCCAGTTTATGCACAGGGAAACCGGAGTCACATTTGACCAGAGTTACATAAGCAGTTACCCTCAAAGGTAGGGTGAGGAACCATGACTTGCAATCCTCCCAATCTCCCAGATAATGGGGCCTCCACAGGACCCATCTATCTCTTGCAGATGAGAATTTAAAAACCATGCTGACTGCATTGGTTCCAGAGGCCTGAATTGTGACCACTTATGATGACAGTAGGTCTTTAGACAGTAAATATTTGCATTATGGATTATATGAAATGGAGAATAAATCTCTATTATTCCCTCCACAGTGGTGAAATATTGCAGTGTCTTTTGCTAACGCCTACCTAAAATGACATGGAATATATGGTCACCCTTCCAACCAATAGGCCAGAAAGAGAAATATGAATTACATGTTGCATATAAGTGTCTTCCATAAAATAAACAGGAAGAATTTGTGTCCACAAAGAGTCTACACACCTTCGTCAATTACAAGTCAAACCTTACTAAACTCATTTCCATTTTGACAGCTTTGCAGGTGAGGGTAATATGGCTGAAATATTTTACCTAGATTTTAGCAAACCTGGGAAATATGCAGAGATGTGAGCTAGACAAAAGTAGATGCATTTGAAATTAGTGGATGAACCAAATGAATAATCAGTAATAATTCACTGTAACCTCGAAAGGATATTTCTAGAGGAGTGCTCTAGGAGTCTTTGTTTGGCCCTATTCTGTTAGATAACTTTATGAATGACCTGAGTAAAGAAACAGACAGTATCCTCATAAAACTTGTAGATCACACACTGAAGAACTGAATTTGGTACCCCCCAAAAAATATTGACAGGGTAGAATGTTAGGATAAATTAATAAGATAGAAGTTAATAGAATAATAGAAAGTTTATATTTATGTTCGATAAATCATCTTTACAAGTTAAATATGAGGAAGATATAGCTAGAAATCACGTCATCTAAAAAAGACAATGATGATAAACAGTTATATTTATACTTCAAAGTTTCCATAGTGCTTTGCATAGCCAGTTGATCCAACAATTCTGTTGGGCGATAGTTGGTGTTCTCTCCATTTTACAGACAAGGAAACTGAAGCTGTGAAAGAGGTTAAGTGGCTTGCTAGGGTCACACGGATGGCTAGTGTCTGCAGCAGGATTTGAACTCAGGTCTTCCTTACTTCAAGAGCAGCACCCTATCTGCTATGCCACCTAGCTACCTAGCTACCTAGGTCTGGGAGTTTTAGTGCACTGTGAACTCAGGATGATGTCACCCTGAAAATACTGTTGTGATCTTATGCTGTCTTAAAATTGCTCAATCAGCAAGAATTTATTAACTACCTACTTATTACTGGGAATTCAGATAAAAATGAAAAAAAACTCCCAATTTTTGAGAAGCTTATAGATTAATGAAGGAAGACAGCATAAACAAAGTATATATACAAAATTACTTTGGAAGGAAGGCCCCCAGAGATGAGTCGGTCAGGAAAAGCTCCATGGAAAAGATGGTGTTTTAGCTAAGCCTTGAAAGACATGAAGGGATTCTAAGAGGTCAAGGAAAGGAAGAAATGTATTCTAAGCAGAGACCTATGGAGGCTGGAAATGGAGCGCCACGTGTGAGGATCAGCAAAAGGGCCATATTGGCTAAGCCACAGTGTACATGAAGGGGAATGATGAGTAATAAGTCTAGAAAGGCAGGATAGGGCCAGGCTGGGGAGGGCCTTAAAAAGCATTTTGTCTAGTATCAAGGATGTAATACTCCCATTACACTCTACTCTAGATAAACTATACCTGGAGTATTGTGCTCAGTTCTAGGCACCATATTTGAGGAGGGAAATTACAGAGCATCCAGAGAACAGTTTGGATGGTGAAGGACCATGATATCCTACCATATTAAATCAGCTGGAGGAACTGGGAATGTTTAAACTGGGGAAAATAAGAATTAAGGGGACCATGATAGCTGCCTTCAAGTACGTGAAAAGCTGTAAGGTAGAAGACATATTAGAGTTATTCTGTTTGACCCCCAAGGACAGAACTAGGAACAATGGGTAGAAATTTCAAAGATGTCAAACAATTCAACATAAGGAAAAACTTCCTATTAATTTTTGTTGTTTAGTCATCTTTTAGTCACGTCCAACTTTTCATGACCTCATTTGGGGTTTTCTTAAAGATATTGGAGTAGTTTGCCATTTCCTTCTCCGGCTCATTTTACAGATGAGGAAACTGAGGAAAACAATGTTAAACGACTTGTCCAGGGTCACACAGCTATTAAGTGTCTGAGGCCAGATTTGAACTCAGGAAATTGAGTCTTCCTGACCCTAGGCCCAGCAGTCTACTAATTGGAGCTCTCTAAAAGTGCAGTGGCCATCCTTGGGTGAGACATTGATTTCATGCATCACTGGAGGTCTTCAAGAAAAGAACTGATACTACTCATCATATATTGTAGATGGGCTTCTTGTTTTTATATGAATTGGACTTGGCCTCTGAAATACATCCAAATTCTTAAGATGATTATTTATGACATACTGTATAATTATTTACCCATTCATTAATCAACAAATATTATTAAGTACCTTCTATATACTGGTGCTATATGCTCTAGGGACATAGAATTCAGATTTGACATGCTCTCAACCTCAAGAGGCTTACAATTTAGTAGATATAAGGTATAAGAGCAGCTAGGTGACAGGGTAAATAGAATGCTGAGCCTGGAGTCTGGAAGACTCCTCTTCATCAGTTCAAATCTGCCCTCAGACACTTACTAGTGATCTTGGGCAAGTCACTTGACCCTGTTTGCCTCAGTTCCTCATCTGTAAAATGGTAAACTACTTCAATTTTCATGCCAAGAAAACCCTAAACAGGGTCACAAAGACAAGACTGACAAACCACTCAACAACAACAAGGTATAAGATACTAACACCAATAACTACAATAAACATGAAAAGTGCATGAGGCCAAAGCTCTGACATACTGGCTGTAGGACGCTGAAAAACAATTGCTTAAACTCTCAGGACCCCCAGACAACACTCTAAGACTATCAATTGCAGAGCAGGTGCTAATCTTCCCAGGTAAAGGGAATTTTCTCCATTGAGAGGCCTCGATGGACAAAGTTAGACTGTCAGGTAGCAAGTATGCATGTTCATATCAGCGTAACATGTGCTTAACGGCAGGTCGGGGTCAAAATTAAAGGAAGAAAAAGTACAGTAGAGATTTGCATTAGAAAGTACATGTGGAACCTGAGAAGGAAGGTCATTACTAGGGGCAAGGATCAGAGAAGGCTCCTGGAAGAGGTGGCATTTGAGTTGAGCTTTAACGGGTGTAGAGGAATTCAAGAGGAATGCAAAGAGCAGAGAAAGAGGATCTGCTGGGCATTAGGAATAATTTGAACAAATACGTGGAAATCATGGATTCTAATTTTAGTCTTCACTCTGGGACCCCCACTTTAGAATTTTTTTCTCAAACCTCACTTGGGAAAAAATCACCTCAATCATGAAACCTAAAAACTCCACTTCGTTATAGTTTTCATTATCCGTTGATGTATCTCCAAACTTTTGGTAAACACTGAGACCAATCCCCTTCTCCCACGGGGAAGTGAACAAACTTCATATAAACATGCATCAATCAACTCAGCTATTATATTTAGGAGGAAAGGAATTGAGAATGTCTGTCTTCCTTGCACAAGTACTATATATACACATATAAATATATACATACATATATATGCATATATGTGTATGTATATATATATGTATATACATCTCTCTTTCCATATATATATATATATATATATATATATATATGTATACACTTAGCTTTAGAATGAAGTATATAATCCCAGTATTGATAGGCCAAAGATATCTAATAAGCTAACATTCTCTCAGTATTCTAAACACACTTAACAACTTTCTGCCTATTTTTAGGCTCCATATTAGAGTGAGAGACATTTATAGGATCATATTTTTAGGACTGGGAAGCATTAGTCCAACAGCCATATTTTACATTTGAGGAAACTGAGGTCCATAAAGGATAGATGACTTATTCAAGGTCACAGATGAAAAGTGACAGAGCCAGCATTCAAACCTAAGTCCTATGACACCAAATCTATTGCTCTCAAAGATAGGTTTCACAGTGGATAGAGCAGTTTACCTGGAGTCAGATCAAGTATTGCTTCAGATACTTACTAGTTGTATGACCCTGGGAAAGTCACTTAACCTTTTCCTGCCTCAGCTTTCTGATCTGTAAAATCAGGATAATAATGTCACCTGCCTCATAAGGTTGTTGTGAGGATAAAATGAGTTAATATTTAGTAAAGTTGTTTGCAAACCTTAAAGTGCCATATATAGATGCTAGCTGCTGCTGCTGTTGCTGCTAATGCTATGACTCATTACTACTACCACTACTATTGCTACTGCTATCACTCCTCCTACTACTACTATTACTACTTCCACTGTTCCACACTGCTTCTCATTATTAAAGCTGATACAAAGAGCTGATGTTCTTTACTTGTAGTTGACTCCCCAAAAATACTTGTTGACAGAATGAAAACAATCAGTTTATTTGCTCCTTTGCTAGTCCTAATTTCAAGGAGAGTGAGGAATAGCTCCTTTTCTCCACACTGAGACAACATAAGAATTAAACCAACAAACCTCATGAATACTACAATGGCTATCTGGATTGGGTAGAAAGATACACATGTGGGAAAGTCAGGTAGTTTAATGATTAGCTCAAGGACAGATTCAAAGGAAAAATCAAGTATTCAATCCAAGTTACTAATCTGTACATGGTACCATTTTATACCTGCCTATTAGTGACATCCTGCCTAGGAATCATATCAGAGTAACCTAGGTCATATTTATTTGCTCTTTTACTAATAAACCAATGATAGGAGAGCCTTTGTAGAGCTGGCACTTGATTTGAGCCTTTTTTGTGCACTTAATTTGTATTAAAGTAATTTTTTAATGTATTACGTCTCCCTACTAGGGCTTGAGTTCTACAAGGGCAAGGACCATCTCTCATTTGTTTTTGTATTTTCCTTGGGAACTGATATGTTGCTTTGCACAATAAATATTTGTTGAAATGAACCAAAATGAAATTGGCAAAAAAACAAAAACAAAACCTGCCTTCACAAGCCTTTCTTTTCTGCATCCTTTTCTACCCTTGGTGGTGGTAGCCTTATCTTATTACCTTCAATTGCTCATTTTCCTCTCCTTTTTACTTACAAAAATCATCTCTAAAAGGACTGATATCAGTTATTTGCTTCTCATTAATAATTAATTCAAATGACTCTCCCACAAGCAGTCTTAGTTTCAACTCATTCACAACTGTTTAATGAAAGGCTATGTCTCCTATTAAGCAAATTATAAGCAATAGGAAATGTTCCCTATCCTGTAAATCTGAACCTAACCATTAATGGAAAAGGATAGCTTGTTCAATACAAAGTGGCCTTAGAAGCACTCTTAGAAAGAAAATCAGATGTGGAAAAAATTTATTCACTTTGCAAACACTCCAGACCAACCCCCTGCCAAAAAAAATGGAAAGGTAAACAAATTATGTATACAAGGACAACAATAACAAAAAAGAGAGACCACGAGAGTATTAAAAATTTTTAAGCACACAAAGAGACAAGAGTGAAAGCAGAAGTCAAATAGAAGTGATGGTGGAGAAACATGCCTAAAATATCATGAATAAACCTCACAACAGCCCCTCCTACAGGTGAAAGTGTTTTGTGGGACTAAATTACAGAATGAGAGGGTGAATAAAAGGGGAAATGAAAGAAGATAGAGGGGAATGTTTGTTATCCCCTAATCAAGTCACAGGTTAACGATGAAAGGGAAAAAGGTCCCTCAGGAAAAAGCCCACAGGAGAATTAGATAAGGAAGCAAAAGATATCATTAGGGATTCATGATTTTACACCGCCCCCCCTAAATGACCATATCTTAGGGCACAGTGCTATTGTAAAGAAATGTAAAAAGATGGAAATAACAAACACATCCCTCACAAATTATAATGAAAAAAAGGAAATTGTTCAGGAAGCAAACAGAGACCTAGGGATGAAATCCTAAATAATGGATAGATGAAAGAACATATCATAGAAATGATTAATAACCCTATGAAAGAAAATGATAATAATGAAACAATGTACCAAAATTTCTGAGATGAAGCTAAAGCAGTAGAGGAAAAACTAATCTCCTACAAACATATGTTAACAAAATAGAAAAAAGACTAAAAAATTGAATATGCATTTGGAAAAAAATAGAAAGCTGACAAATAAACAAAGCTAAAGTAAGTACAAAAGGGAAAATATTTAAAATTAGAGAATTAAGCTGGCAACCCCCCCCCCAAAACCTAACCATTGAAATGGTAAATGAGCCTAAAAGTCATTCATTGAAAATACTAATAAAATTAATAAACTTTTAGCTAATCTGATTACAAAGAAAAGGGCAGAAAATCAAAGTAATAAAATAGCAAATGAGGAAGGTGAAATTACAACAAAACCAGAAGAAGAAAAAAGAATTATCAGAACCTGTACAATTATGTGTTCACAAAACCAAAAGCATAAAAGAGAAAGAGAAATACCTCCCAAAATACAAATACTGAATTAAAAAAAATACTACTAGACACCTTAAATAATCAAACCCTAGAAAAGGAAATTGAACTAGTTGTTAAAAACTGCCCAAGGGGGTGAGGAGGGAACAAAGCGAGAAAACAAAAATCCTAGTCCAGATAGGTTCAATGGAGAATTGAATCAACTTTCAAATAATAGTAATAATACTACACAAATTATTTTCGAAAATTGATAAAATACTATACTAGATTCTTTTTGTAAGAAAAATATAGTCCTAATTCCTATACTTGGTAAAGATAAAGTAAAGTATAGACCACTATCATTAGTGAATATATATTTGAAAATTGTCAATAAAATCCTGTCAAACAGACTACAGAGATTCATCCAATAAATCATCCTTTATGACCAAATTGGATTTATACCAGGGGTGTCAGTATGGTTCAACCTGCGGAACACAATCAACATAATCATTAAAAAATAAAAATATCCAAAACCACGAGAGAGTCTTGAGAGATGAGGAAAATAACACTTATTTAAGTGAAAAAAAATGTATAAATTATAGGTACTGAAGGATCTTTTCTTAATATCATAAAAAACATTTATGTAAAACCAAGAAGGAGACATCATATGCATTTTGGATAGACTAGAAATTTTCCCAACAAATACAGAAATAAAGCAAGGATGTTTACTCTCTCTACTATTTTTCAATAGAGTTTTGGAAATGCTAACAATAACAATAAGACAATAGAAAGAAATCAAAGGCATAAATATAGGTAAAGAGGAGATAAAACTATCCCTAACTTCGACATTATGATTGTTTACTTAGAAAACTTGATGGAATCAGCAAAGGTATTAATTGAGACAACAGCATCCGCAAAGTTGCAAGCCATAAAATAGGTTCTCAGAAGTCATTTATGTAATACTAATAAAATCCAAGAAGCAATATATAAAGGAAATCCTGTTTCAAATAACTACAAAATGTGTAAAATATCTGAGGATCAATCTACCAAACCACACATAAAATACTTGTATAAATTCAATTATAAAATTCTCCTTAAACAAGTAAATAGCAACATAAATAGCAAAGTTGGAGGAATATTCAGTGCTCAAGGCTAGGCTGTGTGAACATAATAAAAGTAAACAAAAATTTAAAAACCCAATATTTTCAAAGTTAATTTAAACCTTGAGTGCTATTACAATCGAATTATATAATCAAAAGGATACTTTGTAACTTGATAAACTTCAGAATTTGCTAAAACAATAGCATTTCCACTTAGAAAAAATAAAATATCTAGCATTTTAAGGGAAATAATGAAAAGAAGAGTTAGAGATGAAGGAGACGAGCATTTCTGGACCCTGAATTATGTTACAAAGCAGCAATCATCAAAACCACCTGGTATCTGTTAAGAATAGAGAAGCAGGTCAATGAAACAGACTCAACAAGGGAGAATTAGAAACAATGTAAGTCAATAACCCAGTGTTTGATAATGTTAAACCTATAATACCTAAGGAAAAACTTATTTGATTAAAAATAACTACTGGAAAAATTAGAAATCAGCCTAGCAGAAATTAAGTTTAAGCAAATGCTTTACACTATATCCCTTTTAAAATAAGGTATACCTTTTAAATACCTTTATGCCCAATACCTTTGGGTATAATACCTTTTAAAATACCTTTTAATACTTTTTAAAAGAAGACATGACCTTAATATTAAAGAATAAACTATAAAAAAAAACTAGAAGAGAAAAAGACCACATCTCTTACACAGGTATAGAGGCGATTGCAGAAGATAAAATGGGTAACTGATTATATGAGATTGAAAAATATTTGCAGAAATATAAGTAATACCCCTAGGATAAGAAGCAAAGTAGTTGAAGGGGGAAAATATTTCTATTAAATTTATCTGATAAGAGTTTGAGATATAAGATATATAATAAATTAATACAAATATATAGATATATGTGTGCTTATACATATATGTTTACATTTCCTCAAAAGAAAAGTGGTCCAAAGATATAAACAAATAGTTCTCAAAAGAATAAAAAAAAACTATTAACAACCATATGAAAGAATGCTCAAAACAATTAACAAGAAGATAAATGAAAATCAAAACAACTCTGAGGTTTCACCTCAGATACTACATACAGGCAAAGATGACATAAATGAAATAAATGGTCGATGTTATAAGGGTTGTGAGAAGATTGTTGCACATTAGCACATGGATTGTTGAGTTGTGAATTAGTACAAAAATTTTGAAAAGAAATTTGGAATTATGCAAAGAGACTAATATGTCCACAAATTACCCTGATGTTCTATTATTAGGCTTATACCTTAAGCAGGCCACTGCTAAGAAAGTCCCCATCTATACCAAAATCTTTACAGCAACAATTTTTTTTTTTTTGTGAACTGGAACCAAAACTGGAAACAAAACAGAACCACAAACAAAAGGAAATACCTTGCAATTGAGGAAAGGCTAAATGGGGTTACATGAATGTAATAGAATATTACTTCACTGAAAGAAATGTCAAATATGATGAATACAGAGAAGCATGGAATGTTCAACATGAACTGATACAGACAGAAGTAAAGAGTATAAGAAAACACTATACACAATGGATATAACAATGTTAATGGAAAGAACTGGGGAAAAAAACAAAAGCAAATGTTGCAAAATCATAAAGGACAAGTATGGCTTAAAGCAAAATATGAGAAAAGACCCATACCACCATCCCCATCCCTATTTTCCAGAGGTAGAAGGTCCACGAGTATTATATATTGCATATATTTTCAGACATTTTTGATGTATTATTAATTATGCTGATTTTTTTCTTCTTTTTCTTTCTTTATCTTTAAAAAATTCTATTTTTGTATAGAATGGCTCTCTAGGAAGGGAAGGAGAAAGCAATAGTGGAGGACATTTTGGTGAAATAAAAAACATCAACTAAAAAGTATTTTAAATCATTCCATCTAATCTGTTTATACTTAACAACTGGCCTTGATGTTTTTAGCATCCTCATATGGGTGACCTTCGGTAAAATATAGGATGAGATAGTCCATAAGGGTGTATTAATCATTTATTATGTTCCAGACATTTTATTAAGCACTAAGGACACAAAGAAAGGAAAAGACATTATCCTTGCCCTTAAGGAGCTCACATACAAATGTGAGTCATAGGTGAAGATTATATAGTACAATTTTCTCTTTTTACAGATAAGTAAACTGAGTTTTAGAGAATAGAAGTAACTTGTCCAGGGTCAAAGAGATAACTGGTCTTTGAATCCAGAGCTTCACAGGCCAAATTCAGTGCACTTTCTAACACAGCATGCTGTTATGGGGAGTAATGACACAAAATTTTGAGGATACTTACTGTCTTCTTGTTGTCGTTCCGTCATGTCCAACTCTGTGACCCCATTTTGGGGTTTTCTTGGCAAAGATACTGGAGTGGTTTGCCATTTCCTTCTCCAGTTCATTTTACAGATGAGGAAACTGAAGCAAACAGGGTTAAGTCACTTGCCCAGGGTCACACAGCTAATAAGTGTCTGAGGCCAGATTTGAACTCAGGAAGATGAATCCAGTGTTCTAACTGCTGCACCTCCTAGCTGCCCTCACTGTTTTCTAGTGGACACAAATAAACATAGCACTGCAAAAGACCTCAGTTCATGAGTCCAGCCCAGGATGTGAATCCATTCATCTGCCTCAGGTAATAGTTTTCCTTCTGTGCTAAACAATCAGAAGAAAGCTGAATTCACTTCAAATGTCACTTGAGGATATTCAGAGCAAGTTGGAGCACACTGAGGAAGCCTATGTTAGGAAAGAGGATTTCAATTCAGCTGCTTCTGGTCACGTAGATGTACCCACACTTGGGCTTGTATAGAAAAACAAACATTTGGTTATCTCATTTTGTGCACTTGGAAAAAAGAAAAGGATATGACCTTTTGATATTTCACTTTCTCCATCTTGCATTCTGGCCAATACACAAGTAAATAAAGCCTGGAAACTACAGATCTGAACTACCATTCTTTTTCACAGCTTAATATCCTGCCAGTCCCAGATAGGAAACCAGAAACACACGGTCTGACTCCTCTAGCATTCATTCTCTTTGTGCAGAACACATTTTCCAAAGAACTACACCTGAGTAGAGTTTGGATTCCAAAAATCACGTTTTACGACCATAGCTGCAATACTTGACTTAAAAGAGAAATGCCAGGAATGAAACCAGTCTCTAGAGAGAACAAGACTTAGAAGCCAGAACTTTGCAGTTTTCTGAGCTGTGTTTTTCAGAGGTAGGATTCGGAGCCAGGAGAGACAATAAAATCAGAATATTTCAGATGCCTCAAGTTAGGTCTACTTGTACTTTTAGAAACTAAAAAACCATAGCAGAAAAATGTCTGCCCTGCTAAACAGTAGATGGGAGTAGAATGATTTATACAGTTCAATCTACAAGGTATTCTAAAAGTTTTAGAGCAGTTTTAAGCTATTAAAGCTTTGAAATATCTTGTGTTTTTTGCTTAGGGCAATCTATGCTCTATTCTTTACCAAGAAAATCTGTCTTTAAATTTCCATTTTTGATTCCTTAGAGTCAAAGTTGACATCCTTTAGTAAAAAATATTGGTTACTATTAAAATATCAAGCTGTACATTTACAACCTATATCAAATTGCTTACCATTTTAGGGAGGGAGAAAAATTTGGAATTCAATTTTTTAAATGAATCTTTAAAAAATGTCTTTATATGTAATTGGAAAAAATAAAGTACTATTTTTTAAAAAAATAATAAAAACAATGGAAAAAGACTAGAAAAAATTAAGATATCGACAAGGAAGACTCTATTATCTCTCCAGTCTAAAGAATAACAGATTGGTAGAGAAGCTACCCATGATAACCAGCTATTTGAACTTCAGAAACACATCCCTTCCTCTGGTCTCACTTTCCCCATGTTTAAAGGTGAGGGGGGGAGGGAAGTAGACTAGAATGATTTCAAAAACCCTTTTCTGCTCAAAAATTCTATAACTTTATCCACTAATTCAATCAGTCTTCTGATTAGCTAGCTGCCAGAATAAATGTTTTTTGGCCGATTTGATCACTGTGCGTGTCTTAAATTGGCAGAGTCAATCAGATCATCAGTGTTGCAATCCAAAACGGCAACACGAAAAGCCCAAAACACCAGATGGCCAGAATTTAAATTTTACAAGATATAGACTCAATTAGTTTTCTTTTGAGAAACAACATGAATGAGTCCATGACATATAATATTTCACTTTCTATGGATGCTTTTTTTTGGTGCCATATTAAAGTATAATCTCTCCTATTAACGACTTTTTTGGTAACCAAAAGATTGCTCTGGAGTATTGAAGTTTGAGCCTCCAACCTCAAATGACCTCTCTACCTTTGATCTTTGCAGTCAGAGGTGGTTAGATTTTACATGAGGCATTGATAATCTGAAAAAATGTACAATCTCTTTGAAAGTGGATTTTTGTATCAGTCCAAGAAAAATCATTTATAGCAAAACCACCTGCCAAGAACATGTGGGTGTATATTATCCTCAAGACGGCAGAAGGTATTTTTACACCAAAAAATTGTTTTCCTTCTCCATGTACCAATTCACATGGTGCCTATTCAAACATCAATCTTAAACTACTCAGCTCTCATGCTATGCTGAGGGCAACAGTCAGAATCCTCGGCTCTAACTCGAGATAAAGGGAACTTTTTACGAGGTGTTAGTATTAGTTTGGAGTTTTATCTTCCATGAGCCAGCTACCAAAAATCAGTGGCACATAAACTTCAGTTGATATATAACAGCAGGCCTTAGCTAATAGCCATGGCATAGGATTTTTCTGCTTTGGAAACATACTGACCAGCCTACGCTCCTTCTTTATACCTATTTGTCTATTACTTATATCAGATAATTGAGACAACTTGTTAGGAGAATACAGCATCTCCCTGAGTAAGCAGCAAACATTCCTGCAGAGCTTTGTCAGTCAACAAGCATTCACTAAGTACTTATATCTACCATATGCTTTCTTCCAGATTTAAAAATCACTTCATAATGGGCCTGAAAGGTCAGTATTTTAAGAAATAATACCTCCATTTTATAGATGTGGAAAATAAGGTTCAGAGAAGTTAAGCAACCCGGCGAGTCATATACAACTAGTAAATGTTGGAGCCGGAAATGGAACTCAGTTCTTCTGATGCTAAGACCAATGTTGCTTCCAGTGTGCCCCATTGCAGAGCGGCTTGGAATTAGGCTACAATATTCACACTAAGGAGAGGTGGGCATTTTTCCCACAGGGAAGTCCATCCTTTTAGAACACGACTGGGGACCCATGAGCCAAAGGCTCTATCTTCCGCAGGAGTTGAAATTATTGTTTATGTGATGGTTGGTGCTATAAAGTGGGGCTAAGGTCCATTCCTCAATTGATAAGTAGTTTAGAGATTTGAACTGGTAGTTCTCAAAGAAAGAAACCCAAGCTATCTGGGCCATGCAAAAAAAAATCTCCAATTCAGTAACTAGACAAATGCCAATTAATAAAACTCCAAAGTTTCACCTCACGCCCATCAGATTGGCAAATCTGACAAAAAAAGAAAATGACCGATTTTGCATGGACTATGAAAAAACAGGCACACTGATACAGTGTTGGTGCAGTTGTGAATTTGTCCAGTCATTCTAGAAAGCAATTTAGAATAATGTCCCCAAAGTTAGTAAACAGTGGGTGCCCTTTGCCCCAGTGATACCCACTAGTAAGCCTATACCCCAAAGAGAGGAAAGAAAAGAGAGAAGTCCTATATATACAAAAATACTTATGATATTGATATTGTTCAGTCATTTCAGTTATGTCCAAATCTTCATGACCCCAATTGAGGTTTTCTTGGCAAAGATAGTGGAGTGGTTTTCCATTTCTTTCTCTAGCTACTTTTATGGATGAGGAAACTAAGGCAAAGTCAAGTGACTTGCCCAGGGTCACACTGCTAGTAAGTAACTGAGGCTGGATTTGGACTCAGGTCTTCCTGACTCTGGGTCTGGCACCATCCACTGAGCCACCTAGCTAAAAATAGTTACAGCAATTTGTTTTTTGATGGCAAAGACTGAGAAACTAATGTGATACCCATTGATTGGGGGAACGACTAAAAAAATTATGGTGTATGAATATGATGGAATATAATTGTGCTTTAAGAAATTAAGAAAAACAGTTTCAGATGGACCTGGGAAGACCTGTATGAACTGATGAAGAGTGAAGTGAGCAGAATCAGAGGAACGATTGACATAACAACATCAACATTGTAAAAATGAACAATTCTGAAAGACTTAACTTGAATTAATGAAATAATCATCTATGATTCCAGAGAACTGATGAAGAAGAATTCTGCCCACCTCATGACAGAAAGACGATGTACTAATACACAGAACTGGAAATGTATTTTTGAAAATGGCCAGTCCTGTGCTCATTTCTTCTTTCCCTCCTTCCTCTCAAGCTCCTTCTCTCTTTTCTGATATACCTATTATTTATATCAACTGCTAGCTACACTCATACATCTCCCCTCCCCCTTTTCTCTTTCATTAAAGTGTAAGCTCCTTGACAGAAGGGCCACCTCATCTTTGATCCCCAACACTTTGACCAGCACCTAGTTGATTGATTGAAGCAATCAACAACAGCTACCATTGATACAGAAACCATTACCATGGCCATAGTCCAGAAAAGTGGGAATGATTGACCTCAACGCTGGGAAAGGGGATGTGTTGTAAGTTCCTTTAAGGACCAGATGCTGGTGGGTAGGAAGTCTGGTCTAGTGAAAAGAAAAGAAAAAAATAATTTAGAAAGCAGAAGACATAGTTTCTAAGCCTCGTTCTACCACTAAATCACTGTGTCCTCGAGCAAGTTACTTAATCTTTATGTGCCTATTTCTTCATTTGTATAAGGGGGCAAGCTCATATGTTCTCAGATACTTTCTTGTTCTAAAAATCTGCAATTTTAGCCAAATTTCACTAAAATATAAATGATGTATAATTGGTAATTGAGCAAAGAGGAAAAAAGGTGGGAGTAGAAATATGTAATGTTGTTTTAGCCTAACCAGGAGGCTAGGTGGCCCAGTGGATAGAGTTCTGGGGCTTGGAGTCAGAAAGACCTGAGTTCAAATTTGGCTTCAGACCTTTATGCTATATTTCCCTGGACAAGTCACTTGCCCTCTGTTTGTCTCAGGTTTCTCAACTGTAAATGCTATAATAACAGCACCTGGCTCCCAGGGTTGAGAAGATCAAATGAGATATCTGTAAAACACTTAGCACAGTGCCTGGCACACAGGAGGCGCTTAATGAATGCTTGTTCTGTTCCTCCTTTTCTCCAACCATAGCAGTAACTGGGAGTACAGGATTGAATGTATGGTTCACCAGAATTATCACTGAATACGGGGTCTGAGAAAGATAACGACAAAAAAAACAGTCCAAACACAGGCTTAGAAGTATCTCTATTGGGGCAGCTAGGTGGCATAGTGAGTAGAGCACCGGCCCTGGAGTCAGGAGGACCCAAGTTCAAATGCAGCCCCAGATACTTGACACACTTATTAGCTGTGTGACCTTGGGCAAGTCACTTAACCCCAATTGCCCTGCCTTCCCCCCTCCAAAAAAAAACAATCAGAAGTATCTCTATCTGTGCATTTAAGTGGGCTTGACCTTTGCCTGGTAGAATTTGATGAAAACAACAAATAATAAAGTTAGAATGAATGAAAAACACTAGGGCATTAGTTTTGTGCAAGCTATTTGTCTAGACAACACGTACACATACTGAACAGACTTTCATTTTGACTTAATTCTATTTGCTCTCTTTTACATATGGTTGAGTGTAATGGAAAGGATACTCAACTGAGAGCAAGGAGACTCATACAATTTCATATGTTACCTTAAGAAAATTGCTTAAATATTTATCTTCTCCTGCTCCTTTTCTGTTCCCCTACCCATCATGATAGCGCCTGCCTCATAACAATTTTACACAAGTACAACGTGATTGAAAAGAGAGCAGTAAAGTACTTTGGCAATCAACTAAGTCAACTTCCTTTTTTGTAGCACTAATAATTGGAGCATAGAATTGGAATGGACTTCAAAAGACATCTAGCTCAACCTCCTCATTTTACAAATAAGGAAACTGAGACTCATAGAAGTTATGTAACTTGCCCATGGTCACATGGTTAGGGACAGGCTGCATTTTGAACCCAAGTCTTCTTGACTCAGAGGCAGCTAGGTGGCAGAGTGGACAGATAGAGCACTGGGCTTGGAATCAGCAAGACTCATCTTTCATGAGCTCAAATTCAGCCTCAGACACTTACCAGCTGCGTGACGCTGAGCAAGCCATTCAACCATGTTTGTCTCCTTTTCCTCATTTGCAAAATGAGCTGGAGAAGGAAATGGCAAAACCACTCTAGTATCTCTGCTCAGGAAACCCCACATGGAGTGACGAAGAGTTGGACGTGACTGAAAAACGACTAAACATCCATCTTTTTAACTACAAGTACAACACTATCCACTATTCCACACTACCATCAGAACTAAGACTAGTGCCTAACTTCTGCCCAGGTTTGGCATTCTGTAAACATGCTTTTTTCCAGTCAGTCTGAAAATAGGGATGTCATTCACTCATCCATCCAACAAATAGCTGAATGCCTATGATAAGTAAAACACTACTATTTAGGGAGGTAATACATATAACATGTATGGAATATAAGGCAGCTTATGTTAAGACCCATGTTAGTAATGAAAACAATAATTTCCATGGAAGTTCAGTGGGTGAAGAAATATGTCTTTGTCTAGGGCTAGGCAATAAGGAAAACTTCATTGAAATGGAGGCAATTAAAAAAGTCTTTGAGATGGATCATAGGGTTTGGAGCTGTTAGCGATTCTAGAAATCCATAAAGACCATAGGCTTAAACCTAGAAAGGCTATCTTCTAGTCCAATTCCTTTTAGAACTGAGGAAACCAAGGCACAAAGAGGTTAAAATATTTACCTTGGATCACATAGGGAATAAGGAAACAGAATCATAATTCAAACCCAAGTCTCAGGATTCCAAAATTAGGGTAGATGGAGTGGGAGCTCTCAGACAAGCTCTCATCCAATCCACTGCGGGACCCAGCTTTATACATATACTTAATAAACATGATACTCTTCCAGAAGAGTTAAATGTCTCTTCTTGGCTCCTCTGCAAAAATGACTTCAAGCAGGAACAGACTGACTACAAATTGCCTTACTGTTCAGATGCTCCCTGTTAATGATAATGATAGTAAGTGCTGTCACAAGCTACTCTGAGATCAACATAAAAATTAAAAACATTTTCTTAGAGTACTTAGTTTTATTATGGTTCATTGCTCTTTTATAATCATCCATATCAGCTCTACTATTCTCATGTCCCTATCCTACTCAACTCTATTTTTTGATTATGCCTTTTGGAACCCTTATTCCATATGTAACAAACAGCTCTTCATATCAGACTCATACCCTCTCTCCATAAATCATTTTGTATGCATTTTAATTTAATTTTCTAAGTACATATTATTTTTCCCTAATAGAGAATGTCAACTCTTTCTGAGGAGCAACTATTTTTGCCTCAACCTGAGATCACAGACTACAAAAAAGGTACTGATCTCCACCAATAAAGGCAATTTTTTTTACTAGGGCTTCCCTATAGCAATGAAATTATAGGCCCAATCCAAAAAGAAATGAAAAAGAAGAAAAGAAAAGGAACAAAAAGAAAAAGGAAAAAAATCCCTAGCACCTAACAGAGTTCTTGGTATATAGTAGATGCCTAATAAAGCTACTTGTTCAATAAAGCCAGCTGCTTCACCAGCTACCAAGACAGGTGTGAAGTGTCTTAACTTCTCAGGGTGAGCCATCCATTCTGCTCCCATCACCCTCAAGCCACTGTAACTCTACATCCTCACCAGTGGCTTTGCCTATACCTGACCCCCTTTTCTAGCTATACACTGCTACATGAAACCATAGGTTAACTCCACCTTGATAATGGGAACCAAGCTGAATTTGTTCCTCAATGATTGACACACCCCATCATACCATACCCATTCCAGTGATTCTAAACCTCAGGTTGTTATTGTTCAAACTATTCTCCATCCCCAATGACTGCTCCCTTATTGCCATCCCCTTCAATGCAGCTCCTCAGTCTAAAGCTACCCATTCTATTGTGCTCCATGGAATTCTATAGGTAGCAAATTTGTTTTCATCTTAAACCTTTCCCTTTCTTGTTCCTTCCATTAGCATTCATTGGGATATGGCTTTCTCTTAATTATACAGTTTTCTTGACCATTTTTCCCATGATTGGTTATACTTTATTCATACCACCAGCTTGCTGGTTATGGTCAGGGAATTTGAATACTCTTTGTTCCCCAATGCCACTTCTAGGCTCTCCCTATACCACCATCATTCAGTAACTTCTTTCCTTTAAGGTTCATAACTTCCATATTTATCATCAAATTGAAATTCTGGTATTGTTGTCAATCAACATTCTTCTTTCCGTAATGAATTCTGTGCCTCTTCACAGTTTTTCTCTCCTCTCCAACTCCTGCTCTGATACTAAGATGCTTCAATATACACACTAATACTCCCCTAAATACCTTAACCTCTCAGTTCTTCAACTTACTAATTTCCCATGACCTCCTTCTTTACCTCACCTCAGCTTTGTACAGAGATGCTCATACCCTTGATCTTGCCATCACCCACTAGTAATCCTCTTCGATGTTCATGAATTATGAAAGTCCCTTAGCTAAGCACAATAGCCTGTCATGCTACCCCTCCCTCTGAGTTACAAACCCTAATCCTGTTCTTTGTCCTCATTGTGACCTCTGATTTCTCTGCTCTTCAATTCTTTCCCAGGCCATCATCCCTGCACTAGCTACACTTTCCCCTGCTTCTCCATCTTGACCCCTTGGTGAGCCAATTCAACTTTACATTGTCTTCTTCTCTCTAGTCCCTTGCCCTTTTACCCTATCATCAATCTTGCCTTCCTAAACCTCAGCCTTGAATTACTCTCCATCACCCACAGTCTTGGATCCTACTTATATACTGCTGGACAAACCAGAATAAAATCACAAAACCTTTGTCACCGGGTCCACATTTATGTTGCATAATCTCAACTGCGCCCTCATTGCCACAATCTTTTTGGCCAGCTCACTATTTCCTCTTACCAAATCAGCTTTTCCAAAACTTTTCAACCCTCTTCAAACTACCCATGGTTTTCCCTCCCCAACCTCACAGCTAAGAACTTTGTCTCTTATTTTACTAAAAAAAAAATATGGTTACTTGCAGAAAGTCCTGGTATCACCTCCCTGGTTATTCCCTGGCTTCTCACCTAGATCAGATGAATTCTCCTGGTTCTTGACAGAAAACACTGAAATTTGGGACCCAGTGATCCAGGAAAGAAGAACAAAATGACTAATGACATACAAAGTTACTAAAAGTTTTTATTCATATATAAGCATACTTTCTTTTAAAATTTCAATCTGATTTTTGACAGACAGTTTTTAAGCATCTGCAGTATATAAGGATTTTGGTTGGCTGTGCTGACAAATTTTTTTAAAGGGAGAAGAAATGCTTCCTGCCTTCATATAGTCTAAAATTTAATTGACTTAGGCACCATGGTTTCTACAGGTTGTCCTAAAACTCTTGTGCATCACCAAAATCTCTTCATGTGTAGAAGAATGATATGTCAGTAATTTGAGGTTCTTACATTTGAATAGTCCTTCCCCCAAACAAACTTTTAAGTTGAGTGGTACATAGTTAAATGTTGGGGCCTCTGAATTACAAGAAACTTTCAGGCATTTACAGTCTGGTAGAGAATGTACATAAACAAATCTAATTATTCAGCACTTTATAATGCTTTAGCTATTGATCAGTTCTGTTATTTACTTGATATAGGCAAGAGTATCCTCCACCAATGTACTTCTGTAATTTATAGTCTTAAAGAGTTTCCTGGGTTACTGGTTCACTATGTGAATGAATCAACCATGTGATACGTAACCAATGTAGCCAAAGGAGCTAATGTAAATCTGGGCTGCGTTAGGAGAGGCAGAGTTTCCTGAATTAGAGTATACAGTCCCATCATACTTCTCCCTGGCCAGACCATACCTAGAAGATCATGTTCAGCTACAGCCAATTCAGGGAAGGAAAGATACTGGCGAGCTAGAGAACCTCCAGAGAACAGCAGCATATTGAAGGAACAGCAAAAGTTTAGTCTGAAGAAGAGAAGATGCCAAAGGGACCTAATAACTGGTTTTTTTAATATTTAAAGAACTGCCGTGTAGAAGAGGAAAAGAGAGAGGCATACTCAAGCTTAATGGACAACTTTCTAAACGTTAGATCTCTCGAAAAGTTCAGCGAACTGCTTCAGAAGATCAGCGGCTCTCCATCACGGAGGGGGGTCTTCAAGAATAGGCTGACCACTTGCCAGGTATGTTGCAGATATTCCACGTATGTAGATAGATACAGCAATCTCTGTCAACTTTAAGATTTTGTGGTTATGTCACTGAAAATTTGACTGCATCAATTTTTTTGTTAAAATTCTGATTTTCTCATTGAAATGATTACTTTGTCCAGTTGCTTAGGGATTGTGTAAATGAAGCCAAAATAAATATAAACAATGTTCTTAAGTTCTTTTTCAGTATCAAAAAGCTTCTAACTATTACACAGGGCAAATGGCTTTTATGAATATCATGAGGGACATGTTTGGTTGAGGCTATCTGAAAGCTCTCTTCTCTCATGCTGTATCTAAGTTCAAAATATCTATCTAAAACTATTTCAATTATGTCAGCATTGCATTAGCATTTTGTCTCTCAAGTAGTTAGAGTGTATCTAAAATATTTGAAGTCTTTAGAGTGCAGCAGACAAGAAAATGGTTTTGACTATAGAGCCACAAATTAGTACAATACTAAATGGATTTAATTTTTCCTTCCCCTGATCAACCTATCACTGTGAATGAAAATTCACTTAACCAAATGCTGTTCTCAACTGGATTTCCCATTCAAATGGGTTTTGATCTAGGTATGTTGTTTCAACTGCTAACAGAGACCTAGCCCATTAGAACCATTTCCACAACTTTAGATGAATTGAGAGATTCATTTGCAGAACATATTAGGCTCCTCGAGTTACAAAGAAGCTTAAAACATGCTTATGAATTGATAAAAAGAAAGATTCTATGATTCCAGGAGACAAGGTTAACATGGTCAGCCCCACTCTTTGTGGATGTTCTTGTGATAACAATGCAACTATACTCAATTCAGTTTGTTTCAGCAAGCACATATTAAGCACCTACTATGTGCCAAGCACTGAACTAGGACCTGGAGATATAAAGATAAAAATAAGATAGTCCTTGGTCTCAAGGAGTTCAAAAGTTCTACTGAGGAAAGAATAGAATTTACAGAAATGAGTAACAGACACAAAGCAACTTCTGAGGAAGAGGTTAGGGAAAATAACACCTAACAACTGAGGATATCAAGAAAGTCCTTGAATATGAAGGAGTTCCTTAGCTAAGTCTTGAAGGGAGGAATGTATTCCTAGGAGTAGAGGTGGATGGGGAGAGCATTCTAGGTGTGCAGAACAGCCTGAACACAGGCACAGAACCAAGAGATGGAACAGGGAACATCGAAGCAGACAGTCCAGTTGCAATATAGATTGTATGAAGGGAGGGTAATGGAAAAACAGAAAAGAAAGAGAGACTGGAGATAGTTTGTGAAGGGCTTTGGACATCAAAATGGAGGGGAGTTTGGTGGCAAAGTATCCCAAAGGAAAGAGTGCTTGACTTGGAGTCAGGGCAAGTCACTTAACCTCTGTGGGCCTCAGTTTCATCTGCCAAATGAGGATAATAGTAGCACCTCTTTCACTGTGAGGTGAGGTGAGGTGAGGTGAGGTGAGGTGAGGTGAGGTGAGGTGAGGTGAGATGAGGTGAGGTGAGGTGAGGTGAGGACCCGACAAGATAGTATATGTAAAGTACTTTGCAAAGTCTAAAGCCCAATATAAGTGCTAGCTATTACTATTATTGTTAATTTATCTTAATAGCAATAAGATACCAAGAGAGCTTCTTGTACAGGGCAATGGAATATATCACTTTGGCAGCTGGAGGAGGGAGAAATTGGAGAAAGTTATAACATCAGTTACTGGTGGGGAAAAGGGTGAGGAATGGGACACAGGCAAACATACTGGTGAAGTAACACTAGAGGCCACTGTAATTATGGTCAAAAGGCAGGGCTCTTTCTCCTACCCTGGCCACTTACTAGCTATGTCAGTGGTGTTCAAGGAGGATTCGCACCTCCTGTGTGAAGGCTGCTGAGCCCTGTTCAGGGCTGTTCGTACGCCTTCGGTGTCCACCTGCCTCTCAGGTCTCATTTGTGGCTCCAACAAACTTGTAGTATGCATAGTGGTCATACCACTGCAGATGGGCTAAACCAGGTCGAGAGTAATTGACGGGGGCCTCAAACCAGTCAATGAGTTAAGGGAGTGTTTACCCCAAGCATGTGAAAACTTCCCTGGCAGAACAGGTGGAGGTGAACATTTTGTTTCAACAGGCCACAAAGATGAGGGACGCAGGTGCTATGGAGTCCTTAGGGCTTGGTCAGACACCCAAGAAGCCAAGGTTATCCACTGCACCCAGAGCCATTGCCAATCCTCTTGACTTTTGTCTTGTTGCTGGGCTCTAATAACTGTAGAAGAGAAAGTGAGGTTGACAATTTCAGACAATTCTGCCTCACTCAAATTCAACTTACACACAAGTGAAAATGAAATCACCCAGTCATTAAGATTTAAGTGCCTATTGTGTGCCAGGCTTGTGCTAAGCATTTAGGGATACAAAGAGAGGCAAAAGACAGCCCATGCCCTCAAAGATCTCACAGCCTAATAGGGGAGACAACAAGCAAACAACAAATGGGAAATAATTAAGCGATGGGATTTGGGGGATTTGAAGGAAGCCAGGGAAACTAATAGGCAAAGATGAGGAGGGAGAACATTCCAAGCATGGGGGACAGCCAGAGAAAATGTCTGGAGCTGATGTGTGTCACTGGGCAAATTACTTAACCTCCCTGAGACTGTTGATTCATTTGTAAACTCGTGATTATATTAACCACACTCTTTATTTCTCAGGCCTACTTTGAAGAAAGCATGTTTTAATTGGTAAAATACTATATAAATGTGAACCGTTGTCAGATATAATAAAGTATATGAGACAGTTTTATGTAAATACTTATGTCATATATCTGAATCTTCTCTGCTACTTATGTCATTCACAATACCTTTTGTTCTCTGTTTTAGACAGGGGTGCATATCTTACCTGACTGCTGGAGAAACCACATTCTTTATAGTCTTTGCACAGAGGAGTGTAGTTAGCATTCCTTCTTGGATTCTCCCTGAAATTGGGCCCTGCCACTGTGCTCTAACCCCTGACCTATATATAACAAATGGTTTAGGACTGGCTGTCAACTCCTATACATTTTTTGTACAGCTCCAAGATAAGCTAAAATATCTCACATAAGATGGTTAGATCTGGTTGCAGTGTGCCACAGAGGACCCCAAGAGATATGAAAGATAATGGCTATGCGTACATCCACTTGACTCCTAAGAAAGGAGATGAGTGCTAAACCTCTCTACTCCTCAGAGCTCCCCTCTAGGGGTCTAAGCTATTCCTTTCCCTAGCCTAGGCCACATGGAAAAACAGGTCATAGGATTTAAAGCAGCAAAGGACCTTCAAAGGCTTTCTAGTCCAAACATGTCAAACTCAAATAGAAGCAGAGGCCATAAACCATACCCAAGGATTACTACAGAACACATACTGATTAAGAAAATCACATATTAACATTATCTATGTTCTATTATAGTTTTATTTATTTTGCTAAATATTTCCCAATTACATTTTAATTTGGTTCCAGTGGCAAGTGGCATTTAGGTGTTTGCCACCTCTGATCTAGTTCAACACCCTCATTTTACACATAGGGAAACTGAGGCCCAGAAGGTTTACATGACTTATCTAGACTCATGATTTCAGCAGGAAGAGCACTGGATTTAGAGTCAGAGGACCTCAATTTGAAGCAAGGATCTACCTACCACTTACTATTCGTAAGTCCTTGGACAAGTCACTTAACCTTAGTTTCTCTATGTGTAAAATTGGGCAGGGGGGAAGGTTGAATTAGATGACCTCTAAGGTATCTTTCAGCTTTAAAGAATAATTTATTCTAAAATAAATAGGTTAAGTAGAATGGGTTAAGTAGAAGAGCCAAGATTGACACCTAGATTTTGACTTCATGTATCTTATGCCTTTTCCACATTTTCAGATCTTTTTTGGACAGGCGGGGTGTTTCAGCAGTTTTCTCACTATGCATGATATGGCATGTTTTGTTCTGCTTTACTTTGTTTTAAACCTCCTTTTTTTTCTTTGGCATTTGAATATGTGATAAATATAGTACTTTGCTGAAGGCAGGGATTCAAAAAAATACATTCACGAGTGAATTCCTGCTTAGCAAATACTGTCATTTATTCTCTCATTCTGTGAAACACTGATAAGATCAGCTCCAACGGGTCTTGGGAGAAGAACAGTATCAAAAATCATTACAGCCCAGGCAGCTACGATTTGGTTAAAAAGTATTGGATCTGGGGCCTGAAGACTCAGATCCAAGGTCCAACTCTGCAACTCACTGGCTATGTAAGATTACTCAAGTCACAACCTCTCTAAGACTCAGTTTTCACAACCCTCATCTGCAAAGTGGGGATAGATTACGTACCTCACAGAGTTTTTGCAAGGATGCACTGAGAAAACATTTTGTAAAGCTTAAGGAGCTATGTAAATGTAAGTAATTATAATAAATTGGAGTTTTGTGGAGACTGGTAACTTGCAAGAGATCATCATTCAAGAAAACTGCGATTACTCAAATTTAGATGCCTTTCACACTATGGCAGCATTAGGCTTGGTCACCCCTGAACCATAAAATGCATCATAAAGGGAAATCACTGCACTACAATCAGCTGAGACTGAGATTCAGAGCAAAAGAAGCTGAAAGGAAATCTCATTGCAGGACGGCCAAATTTTTGTGAGCGTGCAGGCAAAATATTTGACTGCCTACCTTCCTTAAAATGCTGCTGTTATAATAAGAAAATATAATGAATTACCCAGGGTCAGTGTTATAATTGCAAAAAAACTGTGAAAGGCAGCTAACTTTCCATGGATGATAAGATTAGGTTCCTCCCAGCCCTTTGGAGTCTCAGTCCCAGCGCCAGGTTGAACAATATTTTTAATGCAGACAATGTTTGTACAAGACAAAGTCAACTTAGCATTTCACATGAGCTAGTCAAGTGTTCCCCAGCTCAGTGTGTTTTTTTTCTCTTTCCCACTGTTTAAATAAATTATAGGAGATGAGGATTTTAGTTTGGCATTGCTGGTAATCCATAACATGAATGTCATATTCAGGAATATTTATATTCTAGGTGTCATGTCCTTCAAAAACTGTTTTTGATGAGAATTTTTCCATAAGTCACTGTCTTTTCTTTATTTCTAAGTTCCCTATCATCTTTATTCGGGAGTGTTTTCATAGTATTCTGTACCGTGAAATATATTTTTCTGGTGAGATCTGTAGAACTGGCCAGAACATTATTATCTTATTTACTTTTTTCTTTCTCAGTTGGGTGAGCTCCTTCAAAGAGATTTATTCTTTAAGAATTAAATATATTTATTGGAAAATAATGTTGAAAAAAGGAAAAGGGATTGGCATCCCTGTGTCTGAAGAACAATTCACGAAGGGCTACTCTAACTGTTGAAAATAAGAAGAGAGATGCAGGGTCTTTTACCTTCATTGTTATGTCTTCGGTTCTTCCCAATCATCCAGAATTGTGATTTGCCACTCTCCTACTGAAATATCATGTTGCTCTCGTGTTATTCTTGATTTTTTGGTGATGTAGAATAAATAACTTATATTTGTCAAAACTCTGAGGTCATTGGATCACTATTTTTTTTTTTTGCCAAATACTTAATTGGAGGTGAAGGGAAGGGGAGAGCAATCTTGTCATAAAGAGAAGACAGTAAGACACTTACCTTTCCTCCCCTTCTAGACATACTGGAACCTTTTCTTTGTCCCTGAAAAAGCGCTCTGTGTCAATTCAAGCATATGTGTTCACACGCTCACACACACACACACTAACACACACAAACATACAGACACACAGGCACACAGACGCACAGACACACACACACACACACACACACACACAGCTCCTAACAACATGAGTGCAAAAAACAAAGATCACAATATTCTTGGTGGTGGCCATTTCAAAAGGATCCTGAGCCTTCCAGACCTCTCAGAATTCACCTCCCTTTAAGCCTCTGGGACTTCCCTTCTATTATTCTTACAGATCCCCCTTAACACTTTTGGGTTAGGAGAAACTCCAGTTTTTTTCCACTAGAATCTCTATAGGATCATAAGACTTTTTAAAGCCTTCTTCTACTAGACATGTTGGAATCCCCACTCTATAATATCTGATCTAGAAATGAAAAAGAAGAAAGAGTGATAGTCCCAAACCTTGCAGCTAACCTACCAGAATAGCAGGCTATGTACTGAATAGAGCAACACGAGTCCCTTACATTTCAGTCCTGATGTTTCTTAGCTAACTCTGGCTGACTGATCCAGAAATGTGAAGGCAAAAAAAAAAAAGTAATCAGTTGGACTATGAGATTATAAGACGCTAAAGAGACTCATATGCTTTTTTCTGCTCTAATATTAAGATTGGCAATCTATCATCTTTCAGGTACTTGGAATTACAAGTCCCTACTATTCATACTCTAGGGAAAATATGCCTAGGATTCCTAAAACCACTATCGAAAAGCTGCTTCTGGTTGTCCCAAACTCAATATGACAAAATAAGCAGACTACCCAAGGTACTGGTGACTACCAGAAATATAAAAACACACTCAGCATGTCTTCTGCAAATGAGTACTTCACATTGATCTAATGCCAGAAGTGGCATTGGTCCATGGCTGCTAAGACCATCTACCATCAAAGGTCAGCGTAAGAAGCCCCTTTTTCTTCTCTTTCCCCATCTCCTTCCTCCTTTCTTTCTCCATTTACCCATTAAAAGGATATGAAGAAGACAAACAGCAAAGCAGCTGGGAGAGACCAAAGCTAAGTATGTACAAAGCATAAGTAAAGCTAGCTCTATTTTTAGTGTCTCTCACTTTCCTTTTTCTGGCAGACAAGGCTAATACCATTTGGGGAAATAAAAGAAACTTAACTGCACTTGACATTAAGGAGCAACAGGGGTGCATTTAATAGGACAGAAAATATTCAGATTGGCTGGAAACAGAACTCTTCCCCTACTCCCAATGGCCAACTAGAGAGGTACTCACTTTTGAGAGTTGGAAGACTGCCCTCTCCTGGTCTTTATGTGTACGTGTTGTCACAATCAAGTGGTATTTATTTAACTTCCCACCTGTGCATGATGGGTGTTTCAATAAAATTTTTCTACTTCTAATGTCTCAGGTAATCTTTCAAAGTGGTCTTCCTTGCGGGTGATTTTTTTTAATTTTGTTTTTTCTTACATACTCAATCCTTTTACCTCGTGCTTTGAGTGTAGGGATGCCTACCGTCATGCCATAAATAAGTCTTTTATGCAACATCCCTCTGTGAATATTTCATCCACAAATGGACATGGGACATTGCTCTTCAAACAAGTGCTAAAGTAAAGTATGCTTTCTGGATGACACCGATTGGCCAAATGCCAATCAATGGTCTTTGCCCGATAGGATCTGGTTCACTACATGGTTGAAATTCTACAAATAGTCAAGGTATCCAACACAGAAAGAAAAATGCATACAACACAAACATGTAGCATTTTACAAAATGAACAATGGGAGCTAAAAATAACTGGAAGAGTGCATACAAGAATCCTAGAGTAATGTCATTGACTAGTGTACTCTCCATGGCCCCAAAGCCATTTACGAACATTGGGAATGGTTTAACATTTAATTTGGTAGGAATGGTAAAATGCAGCAGTGAAGAAGAGCAATGGGCCTAGTCAAGAAGACTTGAGTTCAAATTTGACCTCAGACACTTATTAACGGTATGACCCTGAGTGAGTCACTTCATCTCCATCTGCTTTAGTGTCTCCATCTGGGAATCATAATAGCAACTGTGTCTCAGGGTTGCTATGAGAATAAAGCGAGATAATATTTGCAAAATGCCTGGCACGGTGTCTGGCACATACTAGGTGCTTGATAAATGTTTATTCCTCTTCTCTTCCCCCCCCCCGTTCATTCACAAGATAGGTTACATAGTCTCTAGTGTGTGGGAGGGGAGGGCAAGTGAACCTTTTTAGTAGACCGAGATAATGAGGTGAAAATAAGGAAGCCCACTACCAAAAGAGTTGTGGAATAAGGAAAGGAGCTGAAGACAATTTACAGTTATATAAGTTCTCTAATAAACATGATTTCATGTTTCCCATTCCTTTCCCCTTTTTACCCTTCCTGTCACAGGCACAAGTTTTGTCAACCTTATCATGGCCAAGACAATAAATCATAACTTTTAACATAGTACCAACAATCCCACCTCTTAAAGTGCTCCCAACAAAGAGAAAATGAATATAAAATAGTTTTCCTGCATGTAGCAGATTGGAAGGTCCATCCTCATCTGATCATGTACCCCAAACTCCACAACCCTCCCATGTAACTCCGTCCTTGATCAGGTGTGTCAGTTCTATTCATATCAATAAGAATATCATGCTGAGTTTGAGAGCCTAATACTCTTTCTTTGTTCCAGTGGGAGAAAGCTGACGGAGGAAGTGTTTATTTTATAGCAGATTTGAAGGCGTGTACGTTGTTTAAACTTTACCTCGCTAGCAATTCAAGGAAGCCTCAAGCTGAAGCTGTGGCTGGCTATGAAATAAAACTGTAGTCAACTCTATGAATTATTTATCCCAATGGAGAATTGTACAAATAATACAAAACAACAGAGGATCTGCCAATTATTGGGTTTTAGGGCTCCAAGAGTCTTTTAAATCAACTAGTCCAATCAATCCCCTGACTTAGACACTTCCTAGCTGTGTGACCCTGGGTGAGGAGGTTGTCCTTGAGGAGCCTCTACACTGTAAATATATGATCTTATAATTCTTATTTTACAGATGAGGAAACTGATACCCAAAAGGATTAAGTGATTTATCCAAGGTCACACAGGTTAGCTTTTGGTACACACGTTGCAAAATCAAGGCAT
Source organism: Phalanger gymnotis (assembly GCA_028646595.1). Classification (NCBI taxonomy): domain Eukaryota; kingdom Metazoa; phylum Chordata; class Mammalia; order Diprotodontia; family Phalangeridae; genus Phalanger; species Phalanger gymnotis. The sequence continues at coordinate 226,072,457 of CM053626.1, forward strand.
GTAGTATTTTCTCAGAGAAGATTCTAATATTTGGAGTCACTCCCTCTATGCTGAACCCTGAACACCTTCCAACTTTGTTGCATTGTTAGTAATCCATGACCTTTTATGTGTTGTAGTATGAATTTATTGCACATAATCTACTAATGGTTGAATGTATTATAATAAGAAAAATGTCTATTAGATTCAATTGATAGCATTTGACTGGGTCTTGGCTACATTAATTTGCATTGTCAATTGCCCTCTCGCCATTAAGGTTTCTTTTAAAAAAAATCCTTTGATGCATAGAGAGAAAAGTAATGGACCAATACTGATAACCCCCCAAAATAGGATTTACTTTCCATTTATTCCTCTCCCCCCTCCAACAAAATATCTTTTTAGTAGAATTTAGTAAGACTTTTTATCAAATCAAGCTGAGTAGCCATTAATGGAGGAGAATGAGAACAGCTTTCAGTCAATTTACATAATAGCTAAGCCTGAGTTTCCGTGCATAAATAAGAGAAGTCTTAGTCTGAAGAATCTAGGTCAAGGTAACAACAATACAAATTCTCTATTGTGAATGTGCAAAAGCAGATGAAACAAGTATCATTGACATGACTTGCTTGTCATCCTTCGACAGGCAAGTGGCACTGAATGGGGATGACACCTGAATGAAGCACTGGCTGAAGCTCTAAACAGATGGGAAATTTGCAGTGAATTAAGCATGCAGGGGTCTGGATGGGGTCTGCTATGCAAAATGCTAATTAGGCCTCCGAGAATGTATTGGACTTGCTGCTGCACCTGCTGCAGGAACTATTCTCTCTGCAAGACTGTGGAGACAGTCCTACCTAATGTGGATTTTTTTTTCCCCTCTGCAGGAGCTACTCTTTCTACACAGATTCAAAGCAGCTGAGCACGTGTACTTGAGAGTCACTCAAAGCATTCAAAGCAGGCTTTTAACTGAGCTTTCATTCAGCTTGTTCTGCCTTTGGCTGAGAAAGGCTGGAACAGTTACAATGAACTGTTAATTTTACCCTGAGAAATCCACAGACAAAAACTAAGTTATATAGTCACCTGATTCAAAATACTGAAAAATAATTTAGTCATCAGTAAACTTTCTTCCTATCTTTTTACAATCTCCATACCAACAACAGCAAAAGCCAGAGATTCTTCTCGTGTTAGTATCAGATCAAACCCATCCTGGGTATTTCCTTGCAAGTATTCTATTGATCAAGATGTCCAGTCCTCAACTTGTAAATATAATCACAGAACTCCTTGAAGTCACTCTATACAGAGATACAGAATGAAAATCTATCTTAAGCTCAAATGTTAAAAATCAAATCAGGTGCACTGGAAGAGAGGACTGGGAAAATAATTTAAAAAAAATTATCAACTGCTATAACAAAAGGAGAGCATCATAGGTATAGAGTTAATGCATCTTAACACATCCTGTTTGATTCAAAACCAAGCAGAAGTCATTCCATTTCTCTGACATATCAGGAGGGTTACATAGGTCGGATAGTAACTTGACTTATAATAAAACCACAGGGAATGCTAAAAGGTTGCTTTACAGAAGTCAGACAGCGATTTGCTTCCTATTACACATAATTAAAATCTAAGACATCGATATGTGCACCCCCCCTCCCACCCTCCACAAAAAAAGGTTTTATGACAGCATAGCCCTTGGTTTTACTGGGGAGTGGAGAAGACACTGCCAAGTTTGCAGGTCGGTAATTCATACTCCCTGAAAATCCAATAGGTGGATGTCAATATCATAAAATACAGGGGTGAATGAAGTGAGAGGGCTATTCTATATGTTCTATTCCGCAAAGCTAAGGAAAGGCAAGAACCCAGCAAAACCTACAGAAAACGTGCGGGTGAAAAACCATGTCCGTGCCAGATGAGTTGTGATGAGCTCCGTACCTGCAATGCTGTTGGAGTTCTCTGCTCTGCTCCCTTCTCGCTCGCTCTCCCTCCTCTGGGGGTGATATAGTCCAAAGGGGCGCCTAAGTTTGATCTCCTGCTGCCGGGTTCAGTTCTGCCTTAGCCAGGCTGCAGCAGATGCCCATAAGATAGAGCACAGGCTAAGTGAGCTGGAAATGAGAGATCGTGCCTTGCTTTGCACGGTCTCAGGCTGTCTCCGGCTGCAGACGTGAAAAGGAGCACCGGAGTCTTAGCTCTGACTCCTCTCAGTCACTGCATGGGTATATTATCACAGTCTAGGCTTTCTATTGGCTCTGATCACCAAACAAATCACACCAGCCACCCCCGCCCCCCTCCCCTCCCTGGTTCACTCAGCGCTTGTTTCTCATCTAACCCACAAACATTGCAGCCACACACACTTCATTCGCTTGCACTGTTTCTCTTTTCCTCCTTCCAGTCTGTGGATTTACAACCTTGTGGTCAGCTCTAACATTTTTTTTAGCAGACTTCCAATCCAAACCTTCTTGTTTATGTAGAGAAATTCTCCATCGCCTAGCTTGCAAAAACCACTCGTTCCCCTCAGATCTTCTTCCTCCTTTTGTTGATGGGCTTGCAATGTGAAGAATGCACGAAGAAGACTGTAGCCCGTAATGTGACAGATCTGACATTCACACACACACACACACACACACACACACACACACACACACACACACACACGTCGTGGTCCTTTTGTTTTGAATAAGTAAGGCTAGTAAAATTAAAAGCCCAATGAGCCTCCTGACCAAAGTGAGGGCTCCTTCAGTAAAATCTTCAATTAAGGCAGCGCAAAGCGCTCATTGCTTGAGTTTGGTTTGTGTTTCCAACAGCGATTCGGTCATTATTATCCCTATTTTTGTTTATTGAATGCAGAGGTTTCTAATGCAAATCAGACCCTGCAACATTGAGAGAAACTGGAACAATGACGCCAGACCAATTCTTCTGTTCAGTAAACTCAGTTGGTTATATCTGAGGGGCTACGAGTGATGCCTGCTAGTTTCCTTCTTTTTTTTTTTTTTTTTGTTATTTTTTTTTTCATCTTCTCTGTTCTTGGCAGCGTTTTAAGGTGGTACTCTGACCAGAGAAGAGAATTCAGTCTCAGCTGACATATGCTCCTGGATTCAAATGTTGAATATATGAGGATGAATAGAGATAGACCTTTGGCCTCTGGGCAGAGGAAGAGCCCAAGGGGGGGAAAAAGATCTTTTAAGATTTTCCAAACTTGGCTGGGAAAATTCGGAAGAAATTCACTGTGCTTTGTAATAGACCCTCCCGAAGCCTTTCCCACAACATCAATTTCACTGGAGCTTATGGAAATTTTAATGACAGTTATTCTTGACAAGTAGCCATTGCTACACAAATTACTTTGCCCTATTTTGATTTTCGGCTTAGAACAAAATCCTCAACCTCCTGTTATGCCTTTGGTACAATAGTTACCCTGACTTTGTGAGCTGATGTAAGGCAAGTTCATCTTCATTATCATCACCATCATCATCATCACCATCATCATCATCACCATCATCATCATCATCATCATCGTCATAATCATCATCCATGAATATCTACATATACACAAAGAGTAGCAAAAGCCTAAGAAATAAAAACAAGCATTGGGGATTGATCATTTTTGTAAAGGCTATTTGATTTCTTCCTCTAGCTAAGCAAATCTCATGAACCTAATGCTCGTTCTCAGGAATGATTAACCTAAAAGTGGCTGGAAGTTACACAAACATTGCACATTTGGTTACCTGCCATCATACACTCCAACTTTATATGACATTCCGTTTTTACTTGAAGAATTCAAATAGACCCATTTTCTTTTTGTCAATGTGTTTCTAAAACCATCATTACAAATCCTCAAATATGAGTTTGTAAACTGTCTTTTTTATGACGGATAACCAGTCTTGTGAAGAAAGCAGGACATGGGTATCGATTTTATGAATGGAGAAAATAAGTCACAGAATGGTAAAAGGATTTGTTTCTAGCTTTTGCAAATAGCAACATCAAGCTGAAATACAAAGCTTATTTTATCTGCTGAAAGTGTCTTCCTTCCTTTCTTCCTTCCCTCTTAGTCTTTACTTTCTCCCCTTCCTTCCGTGCTTCCTTCCCTCCCTCTTTAAAATTAGCATTCCATATTTGCTATGCCACTCAAAGGAAAGGAACGGATGATACAGAAGACTTAGTACTATATATAATTTTGAGGATCAATTGCATTCATGAAACCATTTAGCCAACTCTGGAAATAACTACTTATGTACCATCCTGGAGGTTAGTAGCCAAGAATTTGTTTTATTCTTTTTGCCACCTATCCGGAAAGACAGCCCCTAAAAAAAGGACCAAGATCTGTTACATTTATTTTTGCATTTCCAGGACTAAAACATGACTCAAATGATAATTAATAGCAACAATAATAATAATAATAATAATGAAGGCAACTCTCAAGCTATGAATCAACATTTGAAAGCAATTGATAATTTGTATGTTTCCTAGGCAGCTACTTTGGTATAATGAAAGAGCCCTGTTGTTATAGTTTGTCCTTCCTTCCTGAAGAGGACCATGGCATCAGGAAGTTGATGCCATGACTAGCAAGTAAATTAGATTTAAGTGAAGCAGGGCTGTGCAAAGTCATCAGCCTCACTTATTCCTCTGGAGCCCTCTCGGCCCAGTGGCAAGGTATAGATCAGGACAACTGGAGATGACCCAGAGCAAAAGAACAGGTATAATGAAAGAATCCCGTATTTTCAGTCTGAAGACTGATATTTCTCTTCTGACTTTGTTGCTTATATGCCATGAGACCTGAGTTCAAATCCTACCTCAGATACTTGCTAGCTTTGGGACCGACCATGTACAAGTAAGTCACAACTTCTGTATGCTTCAGTTTCCTCATCAATAAGATGGAGATAATTATAGAACCAACCTTCCAAGATTGTAAGGTTAAAATTAGATATTTGCGTAATACTTTGCAAAACTTTAAGTGCTATTTAAATGTTAGCTACCTATAATAACTTAACCTTCATGATCCTCAGTTTCCTCATCTGTAAAATAGAAATAATAGTCTAATAAAAAGAGACATTCTTAGAATCAGAAAATAAATCCCATTCTGCTATGTACTAACCACATAAGCAATTTTAGTTCTCTTGGTCTGTGAATGGGGTTAGAGATAAATGACCTTTCAGCTTTGATATTCTGTGATTATCTGTGAATGATTTTGTGAATGCTGGTACTGCTTACCTCATTATGTTAATGGTTGGATCAAATGAAACAGGGTAAAAGAAATGTTCTTGTAGCATGCCATATAAATATCAGTTGTTATTATTTTAATACATTTTATTTTTAACTTCTCCTCAGCTTCTGGAAAAGACAACATGGCATAGTGGATATAAAGCTGGCCTTGGACCCAGGAGGACATGGGTTCAAGTCCTACCTTTGACAAATAGTGACCATGTGATTTGGGGCAAGTGACCACCTCTCCAGTGCTCTAGACCAGTTGATATTAAACTCAAACAGAAACAGGGGCCACTAAACTGTACAAAAGGACCCTTTCAGGTGCGTAGTGACTTATAAAACATATTAAAACTATGTTTATTATACAGGGTATTCCTAAAGTTTGGACACATGGGCAAAAATGCATATTTTCAAGAAATGAAATGAATGAAATTTTCAACAACATTTTATTCAATTGGAATATTAACAAATAGCATCTTCAATATGATTTCCATTATTTGTGATGCAAAGGCTGATGAGCTTTGTGAGATATGTGAACTCGATAAATAACTCCACATTGCCACCAATTTTAACACATTCACTCTTTACATGTTTACGTGTTCAATCAAGTAAGTACACCTTCTTCTTTAACATACTCCAGAAAAAGAAGTTGCTGAACAACACAGAATCTTTGGTGAAATGGTTAATGTGATGCTAATGAGATTTCCTATGTGTCCAGACTTTAGGGACACTGTATTTTTGTTTAGTTTTTATTAAATATTTCCCAATTACATTTTAATCTGGTTCTCACCACACTCACACTAGAGAGTGTTTTGGTTTGCAGGTGCCCAGTAGGCCTAGTGTTTGACACTCCTGTTTGGATAATTCTTTAAGATGCAGAGGTGTTGATCTGCATTGGTAGGAAAATTCTTCATCTGGGAGTTTCCAATAGCAATGAAAACACAGGTCTGCCCCTTATCCCATCTGTTAGCAAGGAACTAAACAGTGGATGAGTGGAGTGTGTTCTCCTTCACTCTTTCCTATTCCATATTATGGTAAAAGTGCCAAGAACTGGCAAAGTTCAATGAAAGAAGGTGAGGAATACTATCCTGTAGGGCTTTGTTTTGCTAGCATACTTCAGGAGTATTAATAATAAATTATAATAGTTGGCATTTACATGACATCTGAAGGCTGGCAGAATGTTTCACAAATATTATCTCATTTGATTCTTACAAGGTACAAGGTAGATGCTATTATTTTCTACATTATACACTTGAGGAAACTGAGGTAGAAAGACTAAGTGACTTGCCCAGGGTTAGAGAAATAATAAGTGTCTTTGCATTTGAACTCAAGTCTTCCTGACTTCAGGTCCAGAATTCTATCCACTGGCCCAGGGCACTGAAAAAGCAGACAAACTGAAAAACATCCTAAAGAAGGCCACCAGGATGGCAAAGGACATTGGGATGGTATCATATGGGGGAATCAATTTATAAATGGTCATTTATTAGGAAGGGAAGGGAAGCAGAGGGGAGAGGAGGGGAGGGAGGGGAAGGGAGGGGAAGGAAGAGGAAGAGAAAGAAAAGGAGGGGAGGGGAGGGAGGAGAGGGAAGGGAAGGTACTGGGGACAGCTTCGGTAAAGCCCTTATCACCTCTTGACTAGACTATTTAATGACCTCCAAATTCACCTCCTGCCTCAAGTCATTGCCCATTCCAATCCATCTTTTACAAAAGTACCTGGGCACTCTCCTACTCAACAAAGTACAATGATTCCCTGTTATCTTCAGGATAAAATAGAATCCCTTTCGTCTGTTAAAGACCTTTATAATTTGGTTCCAAACTATCCTTTCAGACCTGCTATGCAAACTTCCCCTTCCCATAGTCTATAATCCAACCAAACTGACCTACTCTCAACTGACCCATCTCTTCCCTTTGCAATACCATACTCATACCTGCGAAGTACTTCCTTCTCACCTCTGTCTCATTTAATTCTTTCTTCCTTGAAGATTCGATGCAATCAATCAACCAAAAACAAATATTTCTTAAGTGCCTATTATATGCCAGGCAGTGTGCTAAGTCTTAGGAATACAAATACAAGACTTGTACATTTTAATGGAGAAGAGAAGTATATATTTAAGAACATACGAAATAGACATAAAAAATAATAAATATAAAATAAATACAGGGTACTTTGAGAGGGAGCAATAGTTGTTGGAGGTATTACAACAGATTTCATGTAGAATATTATACTTGAGTTGAAGGAAGAGAGGGATTTGAAAAGGTAGAGGTGAAGAGGTTGTACATTCAAGGCATGATGGACAGCCAGTTCAAAGTCACAGAGATGGGACATGTGGTATTTTGTGTAAGAGAAGGCTAGTTTAGACAGGGCTTCAACTTTTTTCACTCAAGACCCCTTTTCACATTTGGGCAAAGTTCACTGGCTTTGTGCAAGCTTTATGTTCAGAACCAAGGCGGCAGTAAAGTTGTGATGCAACATGGGGAAGCACCGCCAGAGACACCTCAGATTCATTAGGCCTTTGATTTTTAATTAATTTTTGGTCATTGCTTTCAGAAACCTTTTACTGTTGCCAAAATGTGACCCCATATGGGGTTGCAACCTGTAGTTTAAGAAGCCCTGGGATAGACCACATATTATGAGAAGGAAGGAAGGAAGGAAGGAAAGAAAGAAAGAAAGAAAGAAAGAAAGAAAGAAAGAAAGAAAGAAAGAAAGAAAGAAAGAAAGAAAGAAAGAAAGAAAGAAAGAAAGAAAGAAAGAAAGAAGGAAGGAAGGAAGAAAGAAAGAAAGAAAGAAAGAAAGAAAGAAAGAAAGAAAGAAAGAAAGAAAGAAAGAAAGAAAGAAAGGAAAGAAGGATGGGAGGAAGGAAGAAAGAAACAAAGAAACAAAGAAGAAACAAAGAAGGAAAAAGGAAGGAAGAAGGAACGAACAGAGGGAGGGAGGAAGAAAGGAAAGGAGGGAGGGAGGGAGGAAGGAAGGAAGGAAAAACAAAGACACTATAGATTGGGACAAAGTTATGCAGAGTTTTTAAAAGCTAAACAAAGGAGTTTCTAGTTAATGCTATTAACATTGGAAGCCACTGTAGTTTTTGAGTAAGGGAATGCCATGATCAGATCTGTGCTTAAGGAAATTCCCTTTTTACAGTTGTATAGACTCTATCCTTGGGTGCGGCCTTTTGACTGAGTCCAAGTTTTACAGAACAAATCCTTTAATTAAGGAAATTTGTTCTATGAAGTTTGGATTCAGTCAAAGGGCCAGACAGCCACACTTGAGGACCTAGAAGGCCACACATGGCCTTGAGGCCACAGGTTCCCCACCCCTGGTATAGAGGATAGAATGAAGTCAGGAGAGACTTGAGGAAAACTCCTTAGAAAACCACTGCAATAATTTAAGGGAGAAGTGACGAACACCTCCAATAAGGTGATAGTTGTGTGAGGGGAGAGAAAAGAACAGACGCAAATACTATGTTATGTAAGTGAAGCTTTTCTTGATCCTTCCAACTCTGCCTTCCTGACCATCTTGGATTTATTTGTATTTATTCTGTATATTTATTGTATTCTTATTGCCTCTTTGATAGAATGTAAACTCATCAAAAGCAAGGCTTGTCTTTTGTTTTTTGTCTTATAGGTCCAGTGTGTGGCACAATGCTTGGCATATAATAGGCACTTAATAAATGCTTGCTTATTGATTGATTTGATGATCCTCTGATCATTCATATTAGGCAAAACATGGAACAGGGAGATTTATACTTGGCAAAGGTATTTGCCACTCTCCCAGAAAAGATCCAACAGAGAAACCAAGCAGAAAAGGGATTCCTCATTTATGATGAGGTCTTCCAAATGCTCCTGTTTAAAGCTGACATTCTACTAATTGTATCAAACCCTGAAACGTGGTAGTCTCCTTAATGAGATTCTATATAATTCAAAAAAAGAATTTTTGTTAACTTTCAACACAAGAAAAACCGAATGGAAAATGAATTTCAATTGTCCAGAATGTGCTCTCTATTTAGATTGACAACCTATAGAGCTTATCTATCTCTCTATCCATCTACATATATATATAATTACAAATATATGTACATATGTGTACATATATAGAATATTTATTTTAAATAAGACTTTATAATAAAAAATTGGAGTCATTATATGTGGTTTAAAATTTCCTAAAGGAAATCTAGATTGTTTTCTTCTCTACCTGTCTATCTTTCTATCTGTCTACCTATTATCTACCTATCTGTCTATCTGTCTATCTATCTATCTATCTATCTATCTATCTATCTATCTATCTCTCTATATAAATATATCTACCTACCTATTTGCTAGTGGATAAAGTGGCAGGCCTAGGGTCAAGAAGACTCCTCTTCTTGAGTTCGAATCTGGCCTTAGATACTTACTACCTGTGAGAACATGTTTGCCTCAGATTCCTCACCTGTAAAATGAGCTGGAGAAGGAAACGGCAAACTATCCCAGTATCTGCCAAGAACGTCCCAAATGAGATTATAAAGAATCATACATGACTGAAAAATGACTGAAAAACAAAAATTTATCTATATACATATATACACATACATGTGTATGTATGTGTATAAATTTAAAGTTCTTTTGATGATGGTAATCTAAAAAGTCTCTTTTAAAAAAAATATCAATATTCTCCTGTGCTATATGGTTGCAAGTCATGGTACATTACAGATTCTGAAGAATTAAAAATGAATGTTACTCAGAGGCCCACAGTGAGGTGTGTGGTGGGTATGAGCAGGCTACAACACATAACCAGGGACATAAAGGTAGAACCAGAGTAAATAATGTGATTAAAGAAATACATGTTTTAAAAAAGGAGGAGATATTCACATTTAAAGAGTAAAGGATTACCAAAGGTTCTACTGTTATATTCGCGGTATCAGGAAAAAGTGAGAAAAGTCCTCAGGATGTTGGCTAGCTAGAGAGCCTTCCTCCCAAGCCCTGGTGGTGACAATATAGAAAGCTATAGATAAAAGTACCAAGAGGACTGGTGGGCATTGAGGGTTTCTGATCTGCAGCACTAGTGGAAACATCTATAGCAATAATGACCCAGATTAGGAAGTATTGTACGAGTGCTCATCAAGCCCTTTTCTCATTTATAACTACCACAGTCCTAAAGCTATCACGGTCACTTGACTTTAAAATGTTTAAAGTATTTGGGGCTATTGTTTTTCATTTAGGAGCTTGGGGGTAAACCTGTGATTTCATTGGCATAGCAATCTTCGAGCAAAAATATTCCCTATACCAGTTCAGATCTGTAACTGTTTGCAATTTATAGGATTAAAAAGTCACCAGGGAAACTGAGAGATCAGTAACCTCTTGGTAGTATTTATCAGAGGAAGATCTTTTCCCCAGATTTTCTGACTCACAGGGCAGCTCTGTATTCACTGCACTAGACTGATTATCATAGCAGTAAATAAGAAAAAAGTATTTTTTAACTTGTCATTAAATATTTCTTTACACCACAGTTTGTCAGAGACAGCTAGGTGGCGCAATAGATAGAGCATTAGAACTGGAGTCAGGAAGACCTGAGTTTAAATCTGGCCTCAGTATTTATTAGTTCTGTGACCCTAGATAAATGCAGATAAAAAATAGCACCCATCTCCCAGGGTTGTTGAGGGGATAAAATGAGATAATATCCATAAAGTGCATTCCAAAATTTGAAATGTTATATAAATGATAGCTGTTATTAAAACTACATTTTATAGGGAAATATTTTCTCTCTGTGCATAAACCTATGATGTATGCGAATGTTCTTTTCTAAAATATGTCTCATCTAGTCTGGTCAACAGAATATGATCTTCTTGGGTCACAATTGTCTTTTTCAGAGTATTTAAAACTCTTAAGAGTAGTTGCCCAATAAACAATCCTAATATTATTCTATGACCTATTCACTCTCCGTGAGTATTACAGTTCCATCTCTCATTTCCGTGCCATTGCAATAGTACAGATAGTCAAAGCCAGTGGTGTCAAATTCAAATAGAAGCTCATTCCTACCACAGGCATATTGACTTAGGAAACCACAAATTAACAATATCTATGTTATATTGTTTTTTATTTATTTTTAAACACATCCCAATTACATTTTAATCTGGTTCTAGCTAAATTCTTCATACCACAAGAGTGGCAAGTCTGATACCTCCAATTAACCTACAGAAGAGTTGGAAAACAAATGCCAATTTAACAGAAGAAGAAAAGGCCACATAATCTGTATGGAGCCTATATTTTCTTTATACTCCTGGGAGAAAGTGGGTGAGGTATATTTTCAGTCTTTCCATCTATGCTTTTTGGATGGCACCAAGATCATTGGCATGATACTGTTTGCTTAGAGGTAACATAGAACAGGCAATGGGGCATAGAAATCTATCTTGCCCTACAAGAAAGTAAGGGAAAAGGGGATGGGGGCAGTGGGGTGACAGAAGGGAGGGCTGACTGGGGAGCGGGGCAACCAGAATATATGTCATCTTGGAGTGGGGGGGAGGGTAGAAATGGGGAGAAAATTTGTGATTCAAACTTTTGTGAAAATCAATGCTGAAAACTAAAAATATTAAATAAATAAATAAATAATAGAGGTAACATAGAGAAGAGATTACTTAGAGAAAAGGGCACTTATGAGAGAGATGTAAAAGATAAACTTTAAAAAGATAAGTGCTGAAGCTCGGAGATGTACATAAGAAATTGTAGAAGAATCTCACACTACTCTTTCTTAGTTTTTCTGATACAATCTTATAGAAAAGACGAGCCTGGGTCTGGGTCTCCTGTCATTTGGCAATATATAGATGTATGGGTCTACTCATCACTTTTGGAGCACATAAACCTATCCATTTTGATGGAAGATTAATAACAGCTTTGAGTGTATTTCCCTCAAGAACAAAGTCTTAACTTTTTAATACCAATATTCTGCTGGCGGCCTTTGTGGTTGCATTTGACTGAAGAATTTTAAAAAATGAATGTTACTAAGAAGCCCAGGTAGAGGTATATGGTGGGTATGAGAATATTGCAACATATGATAAGGAACTAAGGAAAGCTAGTGTAAGTAATCCGATCAAAGAAAAGTTTTATTCAGAGCTACTTCTACCTCTCTTGTATGCTTTTGGCAATGATATGACTATACTATTCCAAAAGATATTAAAAAGGAATTATTAATACATACATATAAGCGCACTATTCAGATAGTTAACTGGCACTTATTAAGTGCTTATTATGTACCAGATGGGCAGCTAAGTGGTGCAGTGGATAGAGCACCAGGCCTGGAGTCAGGAACACTGGTCTTAGTGACTTCAAATTCAGCCTCGGGCATTTATTAGCTGTGTGACCCTGGGCAGGTCACTTAATCCTGTTTGCCTCAGTTTCCTCATCAGTAAAATGAGCTGGAAAAGGAAATGGCAGACTTGCAGTCTAATGGGAGAAACAACATGCAAACAGCTTTGTACAAACAACATATCTATCTATCTATCCATCTATCTATGTATCTATCCTCTATCTATCTATGATAGGGGGATAGTGTCAGAGGGATGACACTAAGAATAAGGAGGATGAGAAAAGGCTCCTCAAAGGCAAGACTGTAGCTGAGACTTGAAGAAAGTCAAGGAAGCTAGGAGGTGGACATGAGGAAGGAAAGAATTCCAGGCCTGGGGGACAGCTGGTGAAAATCCACAGTGTTGAGAGATGGAGTGTTGTGTGTATGGATAGCAAAGAGGCTAGGGTCATGGATCGCAAAGTACATAGGGTGCAATAAGGCATAAGAACACTTATGGTGGGAAGAGTCTAGATTAAAAAGGGCTTTAAAGGTCAAGCAGAGGACTTTAAATTTGATTCTGGAGCTACATGAGTAATAATGAATAGGGGAGTTATGGGGTCAGATCTGTGCTTTGTGAAGATCAGTTTGACAGCTGAGTAGTGGATGAATTGTAGTGGGGAGAGACTTGAGCAGGAAGCCCAACCAGCAGGCTACTTCCATAGCCCAGGATTGAGGTGATAAGATCCTGCACCAAGGTACTTAGTTGTGTTGTCAGAGGAGAGAGGGGTGTGCATATGAGAGATGTTATAAAAGTAAAAATGATAGGACTTGACAACTAATTTGTATATGGGAGTTAGAGAGGATGAGAAAATGAGCAGGATGACACCTAGGTTTGTAAGCCTAGGTGACTAGGGAGATAGTAGTGCCCTTGACTGTAAAATAACGCATTCGTTGGACATGTTGACTTATGGAACAAGAGGAAGCAGTGTCACAAAAACCTGGAGAGAAGACCATCTTGAAGGAGAAGAGCATGATCGATGGTGTCAAAATCTACAGAGAAGTCAAGAAGATTAAGGATTAAGAAAAATGCCATCAGATACGGGAGTTAGGTTATTAGTAAATTATTAGTAAATTCAGAGAGAGCAGCTTCAATTAAATGAGGAGATCAGAAAGCCACTACATAAAGTCAAGCAAGTGAGAGGAAAGGAAGATTGTTGTTGTTGTGTTTGTCCTTCATTCTCAAAAGAAGACCATGACATCAGAGAAATGATTACATGACTTGCACTTGACTTTGATTTGAGTGAGGGAGGGCTGTGCAAGGTCACCAGCCTCACTTTCTTCTCCAGAGCCATCTGGGTCCAGTAGCCTGACATTCCAGAAAGAAAGGTAGAGGAAAGTAGAAGGTAGAAGGTGAGAGGCTTCTCTAGTTTAGCCACCAAGATATAAGGTATTAGCTAGAGGGGTTGGACATATCAAGGGAAGTTTAGTGAGGCAAGATATGGACATGGTTATAGATAGTAAGGAAGCAGCCAGTAAGCTAGGAGTAATTGAAGATTAATGAGAGAATAGAGATGGAAGAGAATGCAATCTGCCAAAGGAGAAAGGTTGGAATGGGCTTGCTTATGCTCATAAAGGAGTTTGCCTTGGAGAGGAGAAGGCAACAGAGTGATGTGAAATGAAGAACAGGACAGAACAGGGAGCTTTATGAGAATGGCTTCAGTGTTTTAGTTAAAAAAACAGAGCTAAAGGAAGGAAAGAAACAAGCATTTATAGTGTGTGCCTATTATGTGCCAAGCACCGTGCTACAAATATTTTCTCATTTGATCCTCACAACAACCCTGGGAGGTAAGAGGTATTATTGTTCCCATTTTATAGTTGAAGAAACAGAGGCAGATGGAGGTTATGTGACTTGTCTAAGGTCACATAGCTAATAAAGGTCTGAGAGGAAATTTGAATACATCTTGCTAAATCTGGACTCAGCTGTCTCCACTGTGCCCCCTGGCTTCCCCTTGAGGAGGTCTGGGTTAATCAAATTCCATCCTGCTTTCTTCATTTCATTCTCATATGTGCCAGGGAAAAATAAAGAGTGACATAAATGACAAGTAATGTATAGGATAGAGTTCTGTAGGGGATAAATACACATGCACATATGTGAATGTGCAGGTATGTATATGTTCACATATTTACATATGTACTAGGCAGAATGTGTGATGGATAGAGAGCTGGCCTTGAAGCCAGAAAGACCGGTGTTCAGGTCTGACCTTTGGCATATGCTGGCTGGGTGACCTGGGAAAGTCACAATGTCTTGGTGCTCTAGAATTTCTCTCAGAATATAATTGCTGAGAAAGTACTAGATTGAATTGATAGGGTTTCCCTACCTAGGAGCTCCCTATAGTAATGAAAACACTGGTCAATTCTCTACAAATACACACAGAGATACCATTGAACATACCATTAAGACTTTGGAGACTACCTACCTATCTATCTATCTATCTATCTATCTATCTATCTGTCTGTCTGTCTGTCTGTCTGTCTGTCTGTCTGTCTGTCTGTCTGTCTATCTGTCTGTCTGTCTATCTGTATGCATATATGTATATACACATATGCTATATGTGTATACATATGTGTGTACATATATTTAAAGATATACACGTAAATACAAACATTGAAGCTTTAGCTTCAGACTGAATTACAATTTTTGGGACACCCTACACATACAAACCTACCTCAGATAGATTTCAAAAACATAAAAGAATAAATACATCAGTGAAAAAAAGGCTAGTTATAATGCAAGGATTTGAGCAACTTTTAAGCAGATATCCGCTCTTCACTAGTAAATAGTCATAGGAAATGTAGAGTTAAATTCTAAATAACCATTTGAATAGAAAGAAGAAATAAAGGCACATAATAGAAACGACAATAGTTGGCATTTCTATGGCACAGTTTCATTTTTGAAGTGCTTTATGCATGTAACCTTTGTAAAAACTCTGGCGGTCCTTATGCCAACTTTTACTGTCACCAGCAAGTCAGGTTCTCAGAACTTTAAGGGAATCAGATTCTTTTCCTTCCCATCTGCTCTTCCCTCTCAAGGAAAGATATAGAGAATTTTCCTGGGTAGATTGATAATAGACTGCTCTTCAGTTTGGAAAATGGTATTCATTCCTAATTGGCATTTACCAAATAGTCATAAGTGTCATCAATCAATTAACCCATAAAGAAGTGTTTATTAAGTACTTACTCTATGCCAGATAGGGCACCTAGGTGGCACAGTGGATAGAATGCTGGGCCTGGAGTCAAAATGACATGAGTTCAAATCCAGCCTCAGACACCTACTAGCAGTGTGACCCTGGGCAAATCACTTAACCCTGTTTGCCTTAGTTTCCTTATCTGTAAAATGAGCTGGAGAAGGAAATGGCAAAACCATACTAGTATCTTTGCCATGAAAACCCCAAATAAGATCACAAAAAGAATCAGACATTACTGAAACAACTTAACAAGGACATATATGCCAGACACTATGCTAAATAGTAGGTATACAAAGAAACACAAGAACAGTCCCTGCCCACAAGGAATTTACACTCTAGTGGGGGAGATGACTTATACCAATCAGAATTTACAAGATAAATACAGAATATAGGGAAAGTGCTCTTAGAAGGGGGTGGCAGTAACAGGGAGATCAGGTAAGTCCTCTGGAAGAGCTGGTATTTTAGCCGTCTTAAAGGGAGGTAGGAATTCTAACATGTTAGAGGTTGGAAAAGAGGACATTCTAGGCACGAGGAACAAAATAGCCAGAGCTAAGTAAGAGAGACAGGAGATAAGTGTCATGCACAAGGAATAAAGAGTAGAGTACAGCTAGATCATAATGTTCATGGAGGGCAGTGAATATGAGGAGATTGGAATGATAGTAAGGGAGCAGGGTGGGAAGAGCTTTAAATGCCAAATGGCGTTCATCGTGGAGAAAATATGGAGTAACTACTGGTTATTGAACAGATGGATGACACAGCTAAGATCTAGGCTTTAGGAAAATCATTTTGGCAGATGAGTGGATGAATTGGGAAGAGGAGAGATTTAAGGTAGAGAAACCAATTGGAAGGCTATTGCAATAGGCCAGGTTTGAGGTGATATGGTCTGGAACTAGAGTGGTTGCATGATTAGAGAGAAAAAAAAAACTTATATGAGGATGTTACAGAGTGAGAAATTGCAAGATCTGGCAACTGATTGGACATGTGGAGAGAGAGAGACAGAGACAGACAGAGAAAGAGAGAGAGAGATGGGGGTGGGGCAGTTGTCAAGGATGACATGGAGATGGTGAATCTGGACTACTGGAAAGATGGTGGTTCCCCACAATAGTAATAGGGAAATTCAGAAGAGGGAAGCATTTGGAGGGAAAGATGAGTTCCATTACAGACAGGACTTGACAGCATTAGAAAGCTAGCTGTGTGACTTTGGTCTTCTCTCTTGGGGTCTCTGTTGCTTCAAGGTAAAATGAGGAGAATAATACTCATGCTGCCCACCTTACAGGGTTGTTAAAGGATCAAATGAGGCAATAACAGATAGGAAGGTGCTTAGAAAACTATTAAGTAATATATGAATAGTGAAACAACTGGTGACTTTGTTAAAGGACTCCAGATTTTCCCTCCCTTTTCAGCAGTTAGCCATCAGCCAAATAATCCTAATAAAGTGCTTGGATCTCCGATTCAGAGTAACCCAGGCATCTGCTGTCTAGCCATTATACTTACTGGCTGTTAAACAGAAACCACAGTGTAGTACAGTGGAGCTAGCTATACTTAGGTGGCTGCACCCAGGGTCATGGGAGCTGAGTTTGAATCCCAGCTCTACCACTTACTACTTTTGTCATCTTGGGCAAGTCGCTTATCCTGTTTGAGTCTCCATTTCCTCCTCCGTAAAATGAAGGGGTTGGATTAGATAGATGGCTTATAAAGGTCCCTTTCAGTTCTATATCTATGATAATGAGAAAAATTATTATTAGACAACCAATTATTGGGGAGATCCAGGGTTTTCCCTTCTTGCTTTCTCATTCAAAAACATACATAGTTACCAGAGAAAGAAGCATCAACATCTGGGTTTTTCAAAGGTGGGGGGCTCCAACAGCTATCCAGAGTCTCCCAAAGTAAAATGCCAACCTCAGAACATATATACCCTGTTTAGGGCCCTAGGGCTTAATGCCTACTTAGCAAAAGGGTGTAGGCTTGAGGCTTAGCATCTATTTAGCAAAAGGGTGTGGGAAAGATCTTTAATCACTAACACCACATCATATGTACTGTTTCCAATCAATGACTCTTGATTCAAACAAAGGCAAGACTCAAAGGCACTTGATTGCCTTAGTGCTGAGAAGCTCTCCAAAACAAAAGACAACATTACACAGGGGTACAAGCTTTTTGATCCTGGATGAGAGACCCAACCCAACTAGAAAACTTTACAAGGAATTTAATCTAAGGTGAATTCCAGTCCATCATGCTCGACTAAGGCAGGTTCTGGTGGGGAGTAAATCCTTTGTCTAAATTGTCTGAGGCTAGGAATGGCCTGGGAGCAAGAGTAATCAAAGTCACATCCTTCAGCCTCTCATTAGAATAACCCCACCTCTCATTATAATACTTATTCTTATTAATTGTTAATCAATCAGAGTTGATTGCCATTTTCAGGATCACCCACTCTTCCAAGGGCATATAAGCATTGAATGGGTTCCATGAGGGGTCTTTGGCATTCAAGAGTACTACTGATCCCTTCTATTAATTATCACTAGCAATAATTAGTAAATGGATTAATTATCCAGAAACTATGTCTCTCAGGCTTTTGTTCATCACAATTCTATGCACCTATGAAGCTAAAAAGACTAGCATCTCCCAGGTCTGCACTAACATTGGAATAACAGGTACAGGATACCTTCTCTGTTCTTAGATATTCACTGGCCATGTCCCAGTAGTGAAGAACTCTCACCACTCAGTGTTTTGTTTGGGTCTAGGAGTCTAGTTATTCTATACAACTTACTGAATTTTCTGCTGCTTCCCTCTATTGGGCCTCAAAGGAATGTCAGTATTGGGAGAGGAAATTCAAGTTTTCCCAAAGAGTATTTTAGCTAGCTGGGCCAATAAATCACATGATGTGCTACATTTTAATTATCTATTTCATGAATGGTAGTAACCTATATTGTAGTCATTTCTAAAAACAAAATCCAGGACATTCAGTAGGAAAATTAGGTCCTTGTGTCACCAGTTCCTGAACTGGGACTAAAACACAGCTATTTGCCCTGTTCTTTCTCTGCTCCCAAGCTTGCATTCCTACTTTCTGTAGGTACCTGAAACATATGCTCTTAGCAGATCTGAGAGGGTACAAGAAGGAGTATTTGCTGAACAGTATTTGACCTCTGCCTTGAATTAATGTGGATCTTAGGTCGTCCTGCACAAACTTCCAAAAATGACAGATCTTATTGCCAGATAATGCCACGGGAACAGCTGGCCAGCCTGAGTATGAGCTCAGCACACCATAAGGTTTGGATAGCTATCTCATAAGATAATGGCAGTGGTATGAAAGTCCCTCCCAGCTTACAGCTATGAATGGACTCTCTTTTCAAGCGTCACTGTTTTATCCAAATCAGAGAGCAGTGGCCTGTACCTCCATGGAGCTACAATGACATTTTTTTTCCCAGACATAGTCAATCTCAAAATAATCCGTAAGAATAAATACTGAGAAAATTCATAGGAATAATCATCAAAGAGCACATGTTAATGGAGATAATGCCATATCTTAAGTCAGAGGACCTGGTTTTAAATCTCAGTTCTCTATTTACTACTACTGTGTAACTTTGGGTAATTTATTTTACTTTTCTAGCACTAATATTTTTGATCTGCAAAATGAATCATTTGGATAAGATGAACTCTATGATCTATTCTTGCCCTAAAATCTATTATCCTATGTGCCCGAACCCCATTACTAGTCACCTTAGGGCATTCAGTAAACAGCCACAATTTGACCATTTTGAGTAAGAAAGGTAACATTTTGTGGGTTTTTTTTTCCTCATGCAACTATCATATTATTTTTGTATTTTAGTTGGCTGATTGTTTATTAGAAGAAGTATGGCATAGCGATTGAAGAGCCAGCCTAAGAACTAAGAAGGCCCAAGTTCAAGACCTGTGTCTGACACAAAATCCCTTATGACTCTGGTTAAGTTATTTAACTTCTCAATAAGTTAGGTAACAAATATTGATTAAGTGCTCACTACATGTTAGGCCCAGTGCTAAGACCATAAGGTCTAGAGAAGGTTCTGAGCTACATTCATAAAGGGATTTCCTTATCCAGGAGTATCCTTTGTCAATGAAATCACAGGTACAACCCTTATCTCCATCCTTAATCATTTGTGTATTGGATTTATCTCCCTCACTAAATTGTAAGCACCTTGAGTGGAGGAGCCATGGCATCATTATCCTCTTCTTTTTCCTCCTCCTCCTCCTCCTCAACAACTATCATTTATACACTACTTCAAGGTTTGTGAAGCACTTTGTAAATGCCAACTCATTTTGTACTCACAACAACTTTGGGAGATAAGTGCTATTATTATCCCCATTTTATAGAAGAGGAAGCTGAGGCAGACAGCAGTTAAGTGACCTGTCCAGCATCTCACAGCTAGTAAGTGTCTGAGGCTGGTTTTGAACTCAGTTCTTCCTGACTCCAGGTCTAACTCTATGCACTGCACTATGTACATCCTCTAGTATCTGGCACACTGTTCTATACATAGCAATCACTTATTAAATGCTTGTGGGATTTGAAATTGAATAAAACAAATGTGGTAGGTATACAAGAAAAACAGTAGGGCAAGATAAATATTCTGAACAAAGAGAAAATTGAGAAGTGGGAATAAACTGGAGCCTAGCTAAGGGTCTTGGATTTCAGGGTTCAAACTACAAGGATTTATTATAGAATAAATTCTGTTATGAAGGTCTTTCTGGCATTTGGTATTCCTCAGAGGGAACTCGAGGAAGAACTGTGCAATGCCAAATTATTCTCTGTAGTATTGTAATGAGGCTTCAGAGTATTTATTTTAATGTATGTGGCATATTGTTCAAATTGGTCTACATATCATCTCCCAAACACACCTACCATTTTCATATGTGAAACTTTTAAAAAAAAATACGTTTATTTGGACATTCTTTTAATTTTATTTTTAAATTCCAAATTCTCACCCTCCCTCCTGCCTCTGCCCCACCGACTGAGAAGGCAAGTAATATGATATCAATTATATACATGATGTCATGCAAAATATATTTTCATATTAGCCATATCACAAAAAGCAAGAAAAATAAAGAAATGTGTACATCAATTTGCACCCAGAGTTCATCAGTTCTGTCTCTACAGAGAACTTTAGAAATGTTTTAGATCATTGTATTGATCATAGTAGCTAAGTCTTTCTCAGTTGATCATCATAACAATCTTGTTGTTACTGTATCCATTGTTCTGTTTGCTTATTTTGTACCAGTTTATATAGGTCTTCCCAGATTTCTCTGAAAGCATCTCCTTCATCATTTTTTATAACAATAGTACTCCATCACAGTCATATGATACAACTTCTTCAGCCATTTCCTAATTGATGGGCATCTCCTCAATTTCCAATTCTTTGCTACCACAAAAGAGCTGTTATAAATATTTTTGTTCATATAGGTCCTTTTCTTTTCTTTTTTCTTTTGATCTCTTTGAGTTAGAGACCTAGCAGTGGTATTGCTGGATCAATGGGTATACAGTTTTATAGATCTTTAGGCTTAGTTCCAAATTGTTTTCCAGAATAGTTGGACCATTTCAAAATTCCACCAACAGTGCGTTAAGTGTATCTATTTTTCCATAGCCTGTAATGGCGAGTAAAGTGAGACTTTTTGTTGTCTTTTGTTTTGGAGTGCTTTTCAGCTCTAAGGCAATCAAGTGCCTTTGAATCTTGCCTTTGTTTCAGTCAAGAGTCTCTGATTGAATTGAGAGTCTTTGATGATCTGCTTAAATCAAGGGAAGGCTTAGGTCACATGGGTTTGATTCCCATGGTTGCAATGCCCTCTGACCCTGAAGAAGTATATATGTACTCTGAAGTTAGCATTTTGTTTGGGGGCTCACTCACTGGAAGAGTGTCATGTGATTTGATCGGTCAAGACTCTGGGTAGCTCTTAAGGAGCCCCCTGACTTTGAAAACCCAGATGTTGGTGCTTCTCTCTCTGGTAACTATGTATATATATATTGCTATGGACAAACAGAAGCTCTGTCTGCTGATTTGTGTTATTTTACTGTTTATATAATTTCTGCTTGTAGTTTCTGTTTGTGTTTTCTCTAAAGTTCAAGGTGCTGACTGTTTCCCCTGAACTAAGTGAATGATATGTGTATGTTTAATTAAAGTGAGATTGTAAATCCCTTAAAGTTGCATTCCTTAGAAAAGCATATCAAAGAAGCTGTGCTAGCAGCCATCCTGTGTGCTGGTGTTATTGGTCTTACACAGCCACAGTAGCAGCAAGTAGCATTGTTGTTACATAGCCCCTCCAGCATTTGTCATTTTCCTTTTCTGTCATGTTAGACAATCTGATAGATGTGAGGCGGTACCTCAGAGATGTTTTAATTTTCATTTCTCCACTCAAATGTGATTTAGAGAATTTTTCTCACATGACTCTAGGTAGCTTTGATTTCTTCACCTACAAACTGCCTTTGACCATTTATCAGTTGGGAATGGCTCTTATTTTTATAAATTTGGTTTACTTCCTGATATATTTGAGAAAGGAGGCCTTTGTCAGAAAAACTTGCTATAAATTTCTTTGGTATTACTTCATTCTCTATGGTACCTATTAGCAAAATGTAGTTTCCCTGTTTATCTTTTTGTAAACTAGGTCCATTTTTGCTTTTGCTTGCTACCACTACCTTTTTTTTTATTTCGGCTGAAGCATAGCAGGTTATACTGTAGCCTCTTATTTTAACTACGTATGTGAGTCTTTATCTTTCAAATGTGTCTCTTCTAAACAGCACATTGTTGAATTTTAGTTTCTAATCCATTCTAACATCCATTTTTGTTTTGTAGGTGAGCTCCTATTCACTTTCACAGTTATGATTACTGTATCTTTCCCTCTATCCTATTTTCTTCTGTTTATCCTTTTCTCTTTTTATCTCATCTCTTCTCAAAAGTTTGTTTTGCTTCTGACCACTATCTTCATTAATCTGCCCCCCTTTTTATCATTTCTCCAACACACAATTTTCTTTTATCCTCTTCCTTCCTATTCCCTATTGGATAAGATAAATTCAATACCCAACATACATATACACACAAACATATATATTTTTCTTACCTCTTTGAACAAATTGTGATAAGAGTGAAATTCAAGCATTGCCTGCCACCCCACCCATTTTCTCTTCTACTGTAAAAGTTCTTCCTTACATGCGTCTTTTATATGAGATAATTGTCCCCATTCTTCCTCTTTCTCCAGCTTTCTCTCAATGCATCCCTCTTTCTTACTCCATTTTTTTAGATCATCCCAACGCAAGCAACTCAAACCCAGGCCCTCTGTCAATGTAGACTCTTTTTAACTACCCTAGTAATATTAAAGTACTTAGGAGTTAAATATATTATATTCCCAAGGAGGAATGTAAACAGTTTAACTATATTGAGTCTTTTATGATTTTTTTTCTTTCATGTTTACCTTTTTATGGTTCTTTTGAGTCTTGTGTTTGAATGTCAAATTTTCTATTCAGCTCTGGTCTTTTTATCAGGAATGCTTGAAATTCCTCTATTTCATCAAATATCCATTTTTCCCCTGAAGGATTATACTCCATCTTGTTAGGCAGGTTACTCTTGGTTGCAATCCTAGCTAGCTCCTTTGCCTTCCAGAACATATTCCAAACTCTCTACTTCTTTAATGTGGAAGCTGCTAAATCTTGTTTATCCTGATTGTGGTTTCATGATATTTGAACTGTTTCTTTCTGTCTGATTGCAATATTTTCTCCTTGACCTGAGAGCTCTGGAATGTGGCTATAATATTCCTGGGAGTTTTCATTTTAAGAGTTCTTTTAGGAGGTGATCAGTGGACTCTTTCAATTTCTATTTTACCCAATGGGTCTAAGATATTGGGATAGGTTTCCATGACAATTTCTTGAAATATGATCACTACCTCCCCCATTTTTTATCATGGCTCTCAGGTAGTCCAAAAGTTCTCCTCAATCTATTTTCCAGATCATTTGTTTTTCTGATAAGATATTGCATGCTTTCTTCTATTTTTTCATTCTTTTGACTTAGATTATTTCCTGATGTCTCATGAAGTCAATAGCTTCCGCTTGTCCAATTCTTATTTTTAAGGAATTATTTTCTATAGTAAGTTTTTATACCTCTTTTTCCATTTAGCCTATTCTGCTTTTTAAGTGTTCTTTGTTCAGTGAATTTTTATACTGCTTTTACCATTAGGCCAATCCTGTTTTTTTTAAGGTATTATTCTCTTAAATATATTTTTTGCCTCTTTTACCAAGCCACTAATTCTCTATTCACAATTTTCTTGCATTCTTTTCCCAAATTTTCCTCTACGACTCTCATTTCTGCTCCCAGAAATTCTTATTGCATTTGTGTTCAATTAATATTTTTCTATGAGGCTTTATTTGTAGGTATTTTCATATTGTTGTCTTCTGTCTTTATATCTTGGTGTTCCCTACCATCATAATAGATTTAATAGTCAAGTTTTTTTTTTTTGCTTGCTCATTTTTTCAGCCTATATCTTGACTTTAAACTTTATATTAAAGTTGTGTTCTGCTTACCTGGGGCTAGGTAGGCACTGTCCTAAGTTTCAGGATTTTTTGTTTTGCTGTTTTCAGAGGTAGTTCTGAGAGTCTGCAAGTTTTTTTAGTGCTTCCAAGGTAATGTGATCCAGAAAGAGGTGTAGTCAATGTTCTCCTGGTCTATGCTCTAGTTTTTACTCAAGAAGGGCCCCTGCTACCCTATAACTGCAAACACGAACATTCCTCTTGACCCTGGAACTGACCAGGTTCCTGCTCTCCTCCAGTTGCAAATGCTAGTGCCCTTTCTGACTTGGCACTGCGCCTAGGGCTCCTGCTCCCTCATAACTGATTGCAAGTGTTCCTCTTTGCTCTGTAACTGCAATCCAGAACTGTGTATAGGCAATAAAGTTGCCAATACACTCCAGCTTCACCCAGTGTCAACAAAAGGTCCTCTGTAACCTCTTTCTGACCAGTTGTACAATATCCTTCCCATCTCTGGGCTGAGAACTTCTGAAGCTGCTGTTGCTACTGCTATAGCAGCTGCCTCCAAAACCCACTGCTGGTGGTGCTAAAGTGTGAACACTTGGCAGGCTCCCACCCTGGTATTACAGATCTCTCCTGCCAATCTCCTATGTTGTCCCAGGCTGGAAAATAATGTCTTGCCCTGACCTTTTGTTGGCTCTGTCGTTCTAAAAATTTAAGCCATTATTTCAAAGTTGTTTGGAGGGAAATGTTGGGAGAGTTTAGCTGGCTTACTGCCTCTACTCCAACATCTTGGCTCCACCCCTATCTGACACTTTGCTGATAGAGCTTTGCTTTTCCTGCTTGGAATGTTCTTTTTTTAAAAAAAGATCATAGAATCTAAGCTCTGGAAGGAATCTCAGAGGTAGTTTTATCCTGTACCTGAATATAAAGCTCACCCGCAGGATGTAAAACATCCTGAACAAATGGTCAGTCACTTTCTGTTTGAAGATCGCCCAAAATGGGAAAATGCTGTCTCCTGAGTCACCCCACTTATTTCTCTTCATTCTTTCCTCTGGAGCCAAGAAGAATGAGTCTCTCTCATTTGATAGCCCTTGAAATACTTGAAGGCAATTCAAAATCTCTTTCCCAGGCTAAACATACCCAATTCCTTCAACAAATTATCATATGATACATTATCATGTATTTTTCCCACCCTGGATGTTATCTTGTAGACAGACTCTAATTTGTCTACATCTTTCTTAAAGACGAGAATCCTGATAGTCCTGAAGATAGTACTCCAGATTAGGTCTAACATGGAATAGTATATAGCAAGATTATTGCCTTTCTAATCCTAGGCACTCTGTCTTCCTATACAGCCAAAAGCATTAACTTTTTTTTTGGTGGGGGGACACAACTGTGGCATGTTGTTGACTTTAAATACAGTCCACTAAAACTCTCCAAACTTTTCCAAAGCATTATTGTCTTGCCACCACTCACATGCCATCTTTCTTCATTATTTTTTATAACCTAGGTGAAATTTTACATTTATCTTTAACTAATTTCATCTTTTTTTAAAAAATTTGATCCACCATTCTAACATATTATGATTATTCTGCATTGTGAATCTTTCATAGAGTGGATTAAGCATTTATCTGTACTTTGGGTCCTCCATGGATCTGATGTCATCTGTCTTTATCTAATTCATCAGTAAAAACTAAAAACTAGGGCAGCTAGGTGGTGCAATGGATAGATGGAGCACCAGACCTGGAACTGATGACATGAATTCAAATCTTGCCTCAGATACTTACTGGCTGTGTGACTCTGGGCAAGTCACTTAAACCTGTTTGCCTCAGTTTCCTTATCTGTAAAATAAGCTGGAGAAGGCAATAGCAAACCACTCCAGTATCTTTTCCAAGAAAACTCCCAATAGGGTCACAAAGAGTTGGATACAACTGAAAAATGACTCAACGTTATCTATCACATACCTAGAAAGACTGAATCAGGGAGCTAGAATTATGCAATAGAAATGTTATCCTTTATAAACTAACATGAAAAATCCCAGTTCTATAAATACAAACCTTAAAATATCCCTAAGAATTTAACAAATTCAACAAATATATGATATATGAATGAAATAGAATTCTATTGTGCTATAAGAAATAATGAACAGATGAATTTCAGAAAAACCAGGACTCACATGATGCTTTGTGCAGTGAGCAGAACCAGAACAGTGTACCCAGTAACAGCAACATTGTGTGATGCTCAATTATGATAGACTTAGCTCTTCTCAGCACTACAATGATCTAAGCCAGTTACAAAAGACTCATGTAGGAAAATCCTGTCCACATCCAGAGAAAGAACTATGGATTTTGAATGCAGATCGAAACATACTATTTTCACTTTCTTCAGTTTTTTTTTTCATGTTTTATTCTTTTTGTTTTGTTTCTTCTTTTACAACATGACTAAAGTGGAAATGTGTTTTATGTGATTGCACATGTATAACCTATATCAGATTGTTTGCTCTCTTGGTGGAGGGGGAGGAGAGGGAGGGAGAGAGAAGACTTTGCAATTCAAAATCTTATAAAAATGAATGTTGAAAATTATATTTACATGTAATTGGAAAAAATAAAGTAATATTTTTAAAAGAGTTAAACAAAAAAGTACTCTAACTAGAATATCATTAGTCAGAACTCTTGCCACAAACCACATAGATATAATATTAATCCATAAAAATTTAAGAAGTTGTTCTGTTGTTTCAGTTGCCTTTGCCTCCTCCAGTTCATTTCACAGATGAAGAAACTAAGGCAAACAGGATTAAGTGACTTGCCCAGGGGCACACAGCTAGTAAGTATCTGAAGCCAGATTTGAACTCAGGTTCTCCTGACTCCAGGGCCAGTGTTTGATTCATTGTACCACCTAGTTATCTTCAGCTGCCTAAATATAATGTTAACCTCTAACAAATTAAGAGATAAGAGATATGAAAGAAAGAATGGCTGATATGAAGGAGAGACACAGACCAATAGTGAAGGATGGAAAGGTTGAGATTAGGGAGCTTGGAAATGGGCCTTTGTTGACAATTTTAAAAGGGTCCTAAGGCTTCTTGGCAGTTCCTCTGATGACAAGCTTATCTTCCGGCCTGGGAAAAGTAGATCCTTTTTAGTGGGATCTGTTTTATATACTCTACATATCATGCTACCTCATTTGATTAAGATACATGTTACTTCAATTTCCTCATTCTTTACAGATACCAATTGTCAAGCATGGAAGATGAGTCCCAGGTCAGAGATAAATATAATGCTTTTTTCAATTCTAAATGTGTTATTCATTCATATGACACTATGACCATTATTCTATACCCCTCTCCAGACCATGCTTTCTTCTCTGGAAAGAATGTCTTCCTCAGCTTTTACTAAGTGCATATTTGAATTAATGTTTCTTATTTTACTTCCATTCTATCCAGACATAACACCGTATTATTTCACAAAGGAATCAGGGAAGGTTGTAAGAGCAAGAGTAGCTACTGTGTGTCTGTATAAAATCTACATCGACTTCTAGGAAAACCTGGAAACAAAATTCTCCATCCTAAATCTCATTACTGCTATTAACATGGTCTGTACCACATGTGTGTCTTGCTTGGCCATGTGTTGCTTATTATCAGAGAGTGTCTATGTCTTGCAGACTGTCCAAAGGGATTCACTAGTCTCCCATATACTTTCAGTTTGCAGGGTTGTCCTGATAAGACTTTAGTAGACATGTACACAATCAATAGGCTTACTGAGTATGAAAGAAACTGGTATTCTCTGCCTAATATATAAATTCTGAACTGACTGTAGTTGCTTCAGTAACATTAAATCAGAAACAGTACCAGATTAAGATTATCATCGTCATACCTTCACCACTATCACCATTTTATCATCATCATCATCATCATCATCATCATCATCATCAATGTATGTAAGGGTGGGTTTTTGACACCCTCTACCCCAATTAATATAACACAGAAGATCTATTTTTTTTTATTGACATACCCAGTTTACACATATAAACTATGTGAGAACAAGTTTTTAATTAAGCTAGGAAGAGGGAAGTGCTTGGATTCTCAATGAAAACAATCGATGCCACACAGGAAATATTTTAGAGATAGCTGAAAGAGTCATATACATTCCTTGGCCTATATATAACACAAGAAGACAGTTCAGAATTGCACATTCTAGCAGCAGAGCAGTCTATTGGGGAAGCTGCTCTAGCCAAGCTCATAAAATAGAATCTTTCAGGGAGGGGACAGGAAAAAGAGAAATGCAAGCAACCACAGTTTGGGAATTCCATGAGAGCCATCAGAAATAACTCAGCCAAATTCCCACTGGCAACCAGTAGTAAGGGGTAACATTCACCAGAGTCAGCAAGTCACCCCAGAGCAGGAGTGGGTGATAACAGCACCTTCACTGGGAACTGAGAGACATTTGAAGGACAAGTTGGACACACCAAAGAAAAGCATCTTCAAGACTCTACAGGGGCATTAAACTTCAGAGCCCAGCAGAGAGAGACATATGCATAAAAAGACTCCATGAGTACTCCAGACAGGGAGAAATCTTGTTTCAGTGACTAGGAATTGTTTGCCATATTCACTCTGTCTTTGAGCCCAGAGTGTGCTTCTGGCTTAGGAGGACGTTTTTGTAACACATGAACTTTCTATACCTCATGAATTCTAGCTGATAATCAGTGCAGAGATCACTGGATAGTATATCAGTAAGGCAAGATTCCTGACCTCAAGGATGACCATGAACATGCCTGTATGGTTTGGAATAGCAAAGTATGAAAAACTCTCTAGGTAGAAGGTAGAGGAAGTATAACATTTATTTAGACACCAGAGGATCCAATCCCAAGACCAATAACCCCAATTTGATACAGCAGTAATTATATTCCAAAACCAGTAAGCCCACCTCAATGTAACAACAAGGAAATTATAATACAGTATTACAGCAAGGAACCAAGTGATCCTATAATCTCTATCCTGCCCCAGGGCCTTCCTGTAAACAATCACTCATGAATCTTAACTGTCTGCTTGCCTTCATTCTCTTCCCCCTCTGGTCTCCAAAGCTCCCTGGTTTCCACTCTCAGTTCAGCACTCTCTTCTGCATCTCTGTCCACTCAGAATTCTTACTCCTTCCTCTTGGGCTGAATTCTGAATTCTGGCTTCTCTTCTGACTTCTGAATTCTCAGTTCTCAATGGCTACCTTCTGGGTGTATATACTCTTTTTAGGGCTCCAATGCTTCACACGCAATCAGCAAAAGGGTGTGGGCCTGAGACTTAGCGCCTAGTAAGTAATGGGAGCAGGCCTGCCTACAAACAAACCTCTGATCAAGCTTCCCTTCTTGGCTCCACTTGAGGTCTGTTGAGTGGGTGGGAAAGGTCTTTAATCACTGATTAGCATCACAAAGGTATGGGCCTGCCTCTAATCAAGCTTCCCTTTGTTGGCCCTACCTGAGGCCTGTTGAATGGGTGGGAAAGATCTTTCACTTACTGATGAGCTTCACAGATGTGGGCTTGTGAGTGACAGTATTAGAAAACTCCTGCTTCTTCTGATCAGTCGTAGAACCCTGAGGGGAGTAAGCAGCAACCCTTTGGAGCCTTGGCACACAAATGTGAAGAGGAGTTGTTGATGTCATCCCAAAGAGGGTGTTACAATTATCATCAAGCAGTGAAAGGGGATGAAAAAAAAAATTGGCACCAAAAAAAGTGAAATAAAACTTGGTTCTAAAGTTAGTCACGGAACCCAGAGTGACCATAGGAAACATATAAATCATCTAGAAAAAAAATAGAATCTCTGTAGAATTATAGACTCTGTTCCTTTAAATAAATGTCCTTTATATTTCCCAATGCTTTTTGAAATACACTTCATCAAACAAACTTCTTGATTGTATTTCACCGCCAAAAAAAAATTCCCTGTGGAATAATTTTCATAGTTAGACGATGAAGAAAAAAATCCTCGGAAATATTCTCTTACTCTTGGACACATGTTGATTTTTCTCATCTACTTTATGATAGCCCATGTCTATGTAACAAGAGTACTAGCCAATAAGAGACCAAAACCTTTGTTTGTTTGAGACTGTAAGAGCAGCAGTCACTCATGGGCCAAGTACCACTGCCAATCTGTACAAAAGCTTTATTTGAACTGTTCTGTTTCCAACCTGAGACAGATTATCCCTCCTTATGTAGCTTTGGTACCTCCCATGCTCCCAGAGGCTGAACGTAATTGGTAGCAGACTCCTTGAGGACACCTAATCAGCCTTAGCCCTACTATATTTCAGAACTCCCAAACACAAGCAATCCACTAGCCTCACCCTCCCAAGTAGCAGGGATTACAGGTATACACCACCACACCTGGCCAGCCCAATCCTTTATGCATATACACTGCATAAATTTGTATTACTAAATGTATTCCTCCACTGAATTCCTACACATCCCCTTAAAGACTTCCAGAAGCATATATGCTCTGATTTGTTGTTATTGTTGCTCAGTTATGTCCAACTCTGTGATCCCATGGACCATAGCACACTGGTACTGTCCATGGAGTTTTTTGGAAAAGATGCTGGAGTGCATTAAGGCAAATAGAGGTTAAGTGACTTGTCCATTTTCACACAGCTAGTAAGTGTCTGAGACTGGATTTGAATTCAGGTCTTTCTGACTCCAAGACCAGTGCTCTGTCCACTGAGCCATCTAGCTGCCTCTTAAGCTCTGAAAGATCCTAGGCAACTAGAAAGGTTCTAAGCCAGGGGTAGGGAACCTGAGGCCTCAAGACCACATGTGGCCTTCTAGGTCCTCGAATGCAGCCTTTTAACTGCGCCCATGTTTTATAGAACAAATCCTTTTATTAAGGGGATTTGTTCTGTGAAGTTTGGATTCAGTCAAAGGACCACACTCTAGGACCTAGAGGGCCACATGTAGCCTCCAGGCACAGGTTCCTTACTCCTGGATAAGCTAATTTATGTCTGGAAGATTGCTACAGTCTGAAGACAATGCTGTTTAGGTTGAAGAAACTGCAAATATTTAGTCCAAAGAACAGAAGATTTGTGAAATACATGATCACTGTTTTCAGTGATTTGAAGGGATTTTTCATGAAACATGGATTTGACTCATGATTTATACTGCGTGGGCCTAGAAGACAAGTCCAAGAACAATCTGTGGGAACTGCAAAAAAGGTAGATTTCAACTAGAGTAAGGAAATAATTCCCAAGAATTAGAGATGTTAAAAAGTGAAATGAGTTGCTTCAGGAGGTAATGAGTTCCTCCCTGTTCAAGTCAACAAGCATTTATTGAGCACCTTATTACATACTAGGTTCTATAACTTGCTGAAGATGCTTAATAAATGTTTATTGATTGACTGATTAAATGACCAATTGTCAGAACTGTTATGGAGGAAATCCCTACTCAATGTGATTTGAATTGATCTCAAAGTCCCTTTCAACTCTGAGAAACTTCCTTCCCCTGAATGTGGAAATGTGAGGAGGAGGCCACCCTAAAAGTACAATATGATTCCAATGTGCATATCTAAAAAGAGAAGGAAATACCTAACAAAAATATAGTGACATATTCATGATTTCCAAGGATTATACACTGCTCAGAAGAAGTGTGTTAGGCCCTGGGGAGGGATGGGGGTAGGGTGAACCTTCCATAGATTGATTTTTAAGTTACTCCCTAGGAGGAGTTTTACTATATTGTATTAAGGTAGGTATAACAAAAGTAACTTTATTGGCAGACTTGCTAATTTATTGGCCAAAGGATAGAATTTGTTGGGGAAGGGGTAGGAGTGGGGAGGAGGACAGACTCTTTCCTACTTCATGGCTGGAGTAGCACAATGTTAGGATCACACTTAACTGCAAGGGAGAAAATTGAACTGAATGTCTTCCAGGGACATCACCTGTTCTTCCACATCTGTGTGCTATAATCCACTAAAGGCCAGCTGTGCTTCCTTTCCCATTATGAGTGCACTATTAGCCCCATTCACTGTCTTTTATTACACAGCTGCAGCCGCTTCCTGGTCTACTACAGTCTTGCCTCTTCTCTGAAATCTGGGTTGCACTAAGCATTCTCTTCCCCACAGCCTGTTTCTCTGCTTCCATCAGCACCACCACAAGCAAGAAAGTGCTCCCAAACCACAGGCAGTGTGGACACGCCAACATGGGTTTAAGCACAGACTTTGCCTGAGGTGTGAGGACCATATGGATGCACTTGAGCAGCAGAGCAGCCAAAACAATTCCCAGACAATGCCAGAAAATACTTTTGGAAAAACATTTTGGAAATTCCCAAATAGATGTCCCTGAAGGGAGAAAAGCCTGAGAGTGTGTCCATCTTCAAAGCTCAAGTCTGTCTGAATTGCGTGCTTTAGATCATAAACAGGAGTGTAATATTCCAGATCGACAGTCTCTAAGGGTCTTGCAAATTGCTGTAAACTATATGTACATAACCACAGATTTCTACAAATTTGAGAGCAATTTTCTAAATTAAAAGCTAAAACCAATCAATGTTTTTCTATGGAAATATTGCAATTTCCTTGGATCTACATATGCTGTTTATAAAATAAGCATTCTACACCATTGTCCCCTGGCAGGAAGTCAGGGGGGCTTATGGTTGGATTCTCAGAAGATTTCTCTGGTTTTCCCACATTTTTAGATGCAGATCATCCCTTGTATCATATTTCTGAATTGGATAGGGTTGATCAGTCCCAGAAATTTTATCTCGTTCACAGATAATTTGTATAAAGAGATTCATTCAAAAAAAAAGTCTATTGTAGTATGTGCAAGAAATTGGGCTAGGGACTTTCATAGCTATGAAATGGTTTAAAGCAAGATACTTCCTCTCCATGAATTTACAATCTAGTTGGGAGGGTGTGGGGTGGGGATAGAATATGTATCTAATCTTGTCTGTGACACTAACTGCATGACAAAGGGCAAGTAATCTCACTCTAAGGCAGATCACTTTGTTCATTACACTAGGAAAATCCAGGGTGTCCCAAAAGTCTTAGTGCAATTTAAAGCTACACCAAGGTTTTTGGGATATCCTGTTCAGTATTTTCCCCACTAGCATAATAAGGTTGTTGTGAGGAAAGTGCTCTGTCAACTTTAAAACACTATAGAAATGTGAGCTATGAAAAAGTCCTACTCTGATGCCTTGTTATATAGTATGTAGGTGACCCTGGCTTTTGGAAGGCTATGTGAGAAGAACACAAGCCCTGGCAGAGTCCACCAAGATGGAGAAGATTTGAGTATAGGCCTAGAGATAGTGGCATAATTTAAAAAAAATTAATTAGAGACAACCTACCTGAGTTATAGGAGGCTCATCTTGAGATTAGGGTTTGCTTCTCATTAATGAGATTTTTAGCCGTGGCAGGTCTCATAAGCCATGAGAGAAGAAAGGAAGGAGGGAGGGAACTAAAGAAGGATGGAGGAATGGAAAGAAGAAAGGGAGGAAAGAAGAAAGGAAGAAGAGAAGGAAAGGGGAGAAAGGGAGGAATTAAGGAGAGAAAGGAGGAAGGGAGGGAGATTGAAGACCAGACAGAGAAAAATTAATTGAGAGGTTTTCCCATTTCTTCTCCATTTCTCCTATTGTGGAGTCCCAAAGGGAGCTGAGACCATCTACATTAGGTGACTCATTAAGAAATGGAAATAGAAGCATTCATCTGGGCTTTCCCTAGGTCCAGAATTGGGTCTGAAGATACTGAACTACTTACCCATAAAAGGTCTAGAGGCTGACTGTACAAAAGTGGTAATGAGTCACACAGAGATGCCACTGAACAGATTGACATACAGTGTTTCAGGGGTTATGGTTATAGGTAAATAAAGTTATACATGTAGCCAAATTATGTCCATTAGAGAAGTATGTAAGGGCTACTATAGTCAACTTTGATATGGATGTTATGGCATGTTCTTGAATGCAGCATATATGTAAGGATAAAGTCAAAATCCAGGACAGCTAAGTGGTGCAGTGGATAGAATGCTAGGCCTGGAGTCAGGAAGACTCATCTTCTTGTGTTCAAATCTGGCTTTGTATACATGCTAGCTGTGTGACCCTGGGCAAGTCACTTAACTCTGTTTGCTTCAGTTATCTCATCTGTAAAATGAGCTGGAGAAGGAAATGGCAAACCACTTCAATGTCTTTGCCAAGAAAATACCAAACGGGCTTATCAAAAGTCAGACATGATTGAATAACAACAGCAACAACAAAGACCAAAATTCATACACACACACCCAATGCCCCCAATTTAGTCCTGGTACATTTATAGGTATCTTGTGAGAACACATCTCATTTATTTACTGAATGAGGTGGAGCCAAGATGGCAGAGTAAAAGCAGGGATTTGCTTGAGCTCTTCCCCAAATCCCTCAAATACCTGTAAAAAGATTAGTCTAAACAAATTCTAGAGCTACAGAACCCAGAAAATGACAGAGCGAAACAAATCTCCAGCCCAAGATAACCTGGAATGCTGACAAGAAGGGTCTCTCACACTGGCCTGGGAATGGAATGCAGTCCAGCATGGGCCATGCTGGCACAGACCAGCCAGAGCTGGCCTCAGGGGATTGAATCACTGACAGCTGTGGCAGTTTCCAGATGTCTCAACCCACAAATGCCAAAGACAAAGTAGAAGGTCAGTGGGGAAACTCTATTGGACCTGGGTGAGAGAAGGGCTTGGTCTCGCCCCAACCCCAGGGCAACAGAGGTAGTGGTGGTAGCAGAGGCGGCAGCAGCAGCTGCTGCTGTTTCTGAAGCTGCAGGCACACAGATTGTGTGGAAATCAAATGGCTGATCAGAGGGGAATTGCATAGGTCTCCTTGCTGGCACTAGGGCAGGTGTTTTGCCATGCTTGGATCTGGGTCATAGTCCTGGATGGCATTCTTGGGGTAAAAAGGAGTGCTGGCATGGCAGAGCTTATTGTGGCTGTGGAGAAGGAACCCTCCTCACAGTTCCAAGGCAGAAAAGAATGCTTGTGGTCACTCATAAAACAGAGCACAGGCTGGGAGAGGAGTAAACACCTCTACTTTGATCATACCACCTTAGAAGTAATGAAAATTTATAAGTGCCTAGAAGTATCTCTGACTACAGCTACACAAAACCCCTGAAACTTGAAATGGAGCACTTTCCACCCTGGAAGCAGAGTCCTGTCTTGAAAAAGAGCTCAAAAGTCAAGTAATTCGCTGAGAAAATGACCAAACAGTATGAAAAAATCAGACTATGGAATTTTAATTTGGTGACAAAGAAGATCAAAACATACAACCAGAAGAAGACAACAAAGTCAAACCTCCTACATCCAAAGCCTGCAAGAAAAATATGAATTGGTCACAGGCCATGGATGAGCTCAAAAAGGAGTTTGAAAATCAAGTAAGAGAAGTAGAGGAAAAATAGGGAAGAGAAATGAGGGTGATACAAGAAAATCATGAAAAATGTGTCAACAACTTACTAAAGGAGACCCCCCAAAAATACTGAAGGAAATAACATCTTAAAAAATAGACTAATCCAAATGGCAAAATAGCTCCTAAAAGTCGAGAAGAAGAATGCCTTTAAAAGAAGAATTGGCAAAATGGTAAATGAGGTCCAAAAGATCACTGAAGAAAATAATTCCTTAAAAATTAGAATGGAGCAAATGGAAGCTAATGACTTTATGAGAAATCAAGAAATTATAAAACAGAACCAGAAGAATAAAAAAATAGAAGACAATGTGAAATATCTCATTGGAACAACGACCTGGAAAATAGATCCAAGAGAGATAATTTTAAAAAATATTGCACTACCTGAAAGCCATGATCAAAAAAAGAGCCTAGATATCATCTTTCAAGAAATTATCAAGGAAAACTTCCCTGATGTTCTAGAACCAGACGGTAAAATAGAAATTGAAAGAATCCACCAATTACCTCCTGGAAAAGATCTCAAAAGGAAAACTCCTAGGAATGTTGTTGCCAAATTCCAGAGTTCCCATGTCAAGGAGAAAATATTGCAAGCTTTCAGAAAGAAAGAAACAATTCAAGTATTGTGGAAACATAGTCAGGATAACACAAGATCTAGCAGCTTCTACATTAAGGGATCAAAGAGCTTGGAATATTATATTCCAGAGGTCAAAGGAGCTAGGATTAAAAGAAAGAATTACCTACCCAGCAAAACTCAGTATAACATTTCAGGGGAAAAATGGATATTCAATGAAATAGAGGATGTCCAAGCATTCTTGATGAAAAGATCAGAGAAGATACAAGAATCAAGAGAAGCATGAAAAGGTAAACAGGAAAGAAAAATCATAACAGATTTATTCAAGTTGAATTGTTTACATTCCTACATGAAAAGATGATATTTGTAGCTCATGAGACCTTTCTCAGGATTAGGGTAGTTGAAGGGAATATATATAGACAACTCACAGGGTGAGTTGAATATGAAGGGCTAATATCTAAAAAATAAAATTAAGAGGTGAGAGGAATATATTGGGAGGAGAAAGGGAGAGATATAATAGGGTAAATTAACTCACATAAAAGAGGCAAGAAAAAGCTGTTGCAATGGAGAGGAAGTTAGGGAGGTGAAAGGGAATGAATCAACCTTACTTTCATCAGATTTGACCTAAGAGAGAAGAACACAGACACTCAGTTGGGTATTTTACCCTACGGGAAAGTAGGGGGAAAAGTGATAAGGGGGGAGGGGTTGACAGAAGGGAGGGCAGATTGGGGGAGGGGTAGTCAGAAGCAAACACTTTTGAAAAGGGACAGGGTCAAAGGAGAAAATAGAATAAATGGGGGGTGGGATAGAACGGAGGGTATAGTTAGTCTTTCACAATATGACTATTAAGGAAATGTTTTGCATAACTACACATGTATAACCTGTATTGAATTGTTTGCCTCCTCAGTTAGGGTGGGTGGGGAGGGAAGAAGGGAGAGAATTTGGAACTCAAAGTTTTAAAACCAAATGTTAAAAATTGTTTTTACATACAACTGGGAAATAAGATATACAGGCAATGGGGTACAGAAATCTATCTTGCCTACAAGAAAGTAAGGGGGAAGGGGACAAGAGGGGTGGGGTGGGGTAATAGAAGGGAGGG
This sequence comes from Phalanger gymnotis, assembly GCA_028646595.1. NCBI lineage: Eukaryota > Metazoa > Chordata > Mammalia > Diprotodontia > Phalangeridae > Phalanger > Phalanger gymnotis. The sequence goes on from CM053626.1 coordinate 226,109,637, forward strand.
CAGACTGGGGGAAGGGGTAATGAGAATGCATGCCATCTTGGGGTGAGGGGAAGGGAGGAGAGATGAGGAGAAAATTTGGAACTCAAAATCTTGTGGAAATGAATGTTGAAAACTAAAAATAAATTAATTAAATTAAAAAAAGAAGTAGCTGAAAGTAAAAAAAAATTCTTTACTAAATAGGAACAAGACATGGACACTTCCTTTTATGCAACAGTAAGTCTCTTCCCATTAAATAAGCCACATAACACCATCCCTGTATAAACCTGGGATTTTGTTTAGAATCTGAAAGACTTATAGAGAACAAAGAGAGTTCTAGCTAAAACTCTAAGGAGGAATTGAATGGGACTGGAAGGGAAAACCCTGGACCTCAGTGACCTTTCTCCTCCTTTACTGAAGGAGGACTTTGAGATCCAGAGGAATTCCCATTTTCCTATTGCTGTTATAGCAGCACCACCAGATAAGCTGATGGCAGTGCCTGAATCGTGAGCCAAGGACAGACTGGATTCAGATTCAAGACTCTGCAAGGAGCTCAAGAGAAAAGTTCACTATATCTAAGAAGAAAATCATGAAGAATCCAGCATCTTTGAACCACTCCTTTGCTACATGCGCTCTTGAACACTGAGTTCATTTTCCCTTGGATTTTGTATATACTTGTGAGAGAGTATATCATAGACTTTGTGGGGCATGTTTTATGTGAGCTATTCTTTCCATACCACCTAATAAATATTCCTAAAAACTAATTGAATCTGGCTAATGAAATGATGCCAACCAACAATTATGGTGAAAGATACACTGACGGTGGTACATGAGCATAACATTAGAAAGGTAATCCCTATCCTCTCATCTTTACCATACAACCCTAATGAGGTGTTATAGTCATGTTTTGGTAACACAACTCTTCAGCTGATGTAGGAGTTGGCATAAGGACCAGTAGAGTCTATATATGTTAGGTTTGTATTTTTCTATGGTATACAACTCTAATATGGATGTATGTTCTATACACCTATATATAACCTGTATAGGTAGGATTAATCCATTTGTGATTATAATATACATACTTTTAAAAAAATGTTGCATTGTGTTTGTTTGTCTACAGCCTGTATGTACTAAGTAGAATTTTAGAGATTTCAATTTTTTTTAAAGAGAGAAACAATATAGGCTGTAATTTTTCAAAGTACAGACACAGTTTCCTCACCATTTAGAGAAAGAGGTATCTTGCCCAGTGGTAAGGTATGTAACAGCAGTACTACTTGCTACTATTGTGGCTGTGTAAGACAAATAACAACGTCACACAGGAGGGCTGCTAGCACAGGTTCTTTGATCTACTTTTCTAAGGAAAGCAACTTTAAGGGGTTTACAATCTCATTTTAATTTAACATATATATCATCCACTTAGTTCAGGGGGAAAAGTCAGCACCTTGAATGTCAGAGAAAACACAAACAGAAATTACAAGCATGAATTAAAAGCAGAGAAAAATAACAAAAATCAACAGATAGGCTTCTAACCATCTGACCATAGAAATACATACAGTTACCAGAGAGAGAAGCACTAACATTTGAGTTTTCAAAGCCAGGAGGCTCCTTAACAACTACCCAGAGTCTCGTCTGTTCAAATCACATGACACTCTTCCAGTGAGTGAGCCCCCAAAAACCTGCTATATACTTCTTCAGAGTCAGAGGGCATCACAACCATGCAACTCAAACTCATGCAATCTAAGTCCTCCTGTGACTTAAGCAAGTCATTAAAGACTCCTGATTTAATCAAAGACTCTTGATTGAAACAAAGGCAAGACTCAAAGGCACTTGGTTGCCTTAGTGCTGAAAAGCACTCCAAAACAAAAGAAAACAAAAAGTCCCACTTTATTTGCCATCACATCCCACCCCTCCAGGATCCTTAACATACACAATCTAAAAGGCCATGGATCCTGGAACAGAGAGAGACACTGTACTTTGTGATCACATTCAGGGAACTAAAGCATAATATTCATAGCAATATCCTTAGGCAAAGCATACAATTCAGTAGCATTACTCAGAATATTTATTTACACAATCAGGGGGTCCCAGGCCAGGGTCTTCCCAAGCACAACATATCATCCTTAAGGGGTAGCAGAAAATACAAATACCATCCACCTCTAGGTCACAGTAAGTTACGATCTCTTTAGTCAACACAGTGTTCAAGTAAAGTCCTTCTTGATGGTGTGTCCTCCTCGAACTGCTGTTGCAGGCTTCCTCCTGGCACCCTAAAGTACCAGCATGCTTTAATAAGCAAAGTTCCAACACAAATAAAAAAGTCCAAATAAAATTCTCTTGGGGATATGCTCTCCCCACACTGTTTCAGTCCCTGCTTCCAAGTCCTGAGAGGCAGCTGGGCAACAAAGTCAACAGGGTGGGTCCTCGGGGGTGCTCGGCACTTCCCCCGAAACACCATAGACAACTCTATAACCCCCTGGATCCCAAACTGTCCCAGGAGAATGCAGCAAAAAAAGCATACTCAGTGCCATGCTGCAAAGTTTTTATCTTGTCCTCGGGCTGAATTCCAAGCTCCTGGGTTTCATCTCCTCCAGCAGGAGCTGGCCTCTCCTGGTTTCTGCCTGAATGCCAATGCAGGCAGTTTTCGGCTTATGCTCTCACCTCACAAAGGTCAGCTCACAGGCAGTTTTCCTCTGTTACTGGGATAGTACGTGGGCAGATCTCTGCTTTTTCTCTCACCTCACCAACCGTTCCTGCTGAGTCTTTAGGAAGGCAGTTCTCTGCACCTGCTCCATGGCTCCACATAGAATACATTCTCAGGACATTCACCCCTCCAGCACAGTCCAGAGCCAGGCTAATCTACTCAAACCCTGGCTCTGGCCATCCCCACCTCCCCCAAGCTGCTGCTTGTTTTCCTCCCACAACCACTGCTCCTCCTGTCTTCTCCGGAGTGCTAGTGGGGAAGTGAGGGGGAGGGAGAGGTTATCTCCAGAGGCCCTGCTCTGTGTACCCAGGAAACCACTCCTGTCACTGCTGTTTGCCTGTTTCCCTTCAGGTCATTGCTGCTCCTGGGGCTCCACAGAACTGTAGTCACCAAAACTGGGAAACAATGAACAAGTATCTCAGGCCCTATGCTTTCATTTTACTTTACAGATCCTGCCAGACTATGCCATCTTTGTAACAACAATGCTACTTGCCACTACTGTGGCTGTATAAGACCAATAACATCAGCACACACGAGGGCTGCTAGCACAGGTTCTTTGATCTACTTTTCTAAGGGAAGCAACTTTAAGGGGATAATCTTCACTTTAATTAAGCATACATGTATCATTCACTTAGTTCAAGGGGAAAAGTCAGCACCATAAACTTCAGAGAAAACAGAAACAGAAATTACAAGCAGGGAAAAATAACACAAATCAACAGACAGGCATTTTACCATAGCAATACATACAACTATACAACATCTGGGTTTTCAAAGTCGGGGTGGGGGGCTCCTTAACAGCTACCTGGAGTCTTGTCTGGTCAAATCACATAATACTCTTCCAGTGAGTGAGGCCCCAAACAAAATGCTAACCTCAGAATATGTATACACTTCTTCAGGGTCAGAGGGCATAACAATCATGGAACTGAAACCCACGTGACCTAAGCGTTCCTATGACTGTTTCAACAATCTGGCTAGCAGCTGTTGTGGGGGTGTAAGAAAAACTCAACCCCAACAACAAGAATGTTACCAGCATGCTGCAAAAGCACAGGTTCTTTTGATATGCTTAACTAAGGAAAGCAATGTTAAGGATTGACAAGCT
>CM053626.1:226120758-226131408 GCA_028646595.1 Phalanger gymnotis
AAAAATTTATTCAGGGCCCAGAGCAACAAATTAGCGAACCAACCTCCCCATTCCAGTATTGTGAACACAAGCCTCCAGGCCCAGTAGGCCCGCCTCACAAGAGTAGCCAGGAGGCCACAGAAAAATAAGATGGCATAAATCATATTCACTGGCCTCAAGACCTTGCTCGAACTCCTGGGTCCACACAGGGGTCGGCTCTCCTTCAGATTTTTTTTCAGCTGTAGTTTCTCACCTCTCCTGGCAGCCAAGCCTCTGGCGTTCTCAAGCCTTACCTCAACGACTAGAGACCAGAGTCCAGAGACCCATTGGTTCCCAAATTGGCCCCTTTTAAGTCCTTAATCTACGCCCACACAGGTTTCACACCTGATAGGACTTTGGGCCTGGGGCTTAGCATTTAACAGGTGAAAGTACTTTAACTGTAAACAAAAGCCAAACTCCTCAAGAGCACCTGTTAAACTAAGCCCTTTTGGCCTTACTGGCACACCTTCTCTGACACCACAATTGCTTACCTTGTTTTCTTTTATTCCATCTGTAGTTTAGTAGGTTTTGCTCTAGCCCCTTATTTTAATTCTTCATAAATCTTTAAGTATGTTTCTTACAAATAATATGTTGTTGGTTTCTGCTTTCAAACTCACATTGCTATCTTCCATTTTATGAGTAAATTCATCCAGTTCACTTTCACCTTTCCTAGTGTATTACTTTTCCTTATTTCTTAAGATTATTCAAACATTTTTAAAAATTGCACCCAGGCTTTCAATCTTATTAACCTGCCTTTTATTATACTTGAAAGCATTAGGATTCTAAGGGGACATTTGTTTGTTCTTCCCCTATGAGAATATAAACACTGTATCATCAGAGTCCCCTTCAATTGTTCAAATATATTTGCCTTTCTTTTTCTCATGACTTCTGTGTTTATGTTTTAATCTCAATTCTGAAGTTTTCATCAAGCATGTTCATACATCCTTTATTTCATTAAAGGTCTATTTTTCCATGTAGGATTCTACTCAGTTTTGCCAGGCAAGTTATTCTTGCTTCCAAGTCGTTATTTTTTTTTTTGCCCTTTGAAATACCCTATTCTTGATAGAGGTAGCTGCCAGACCTTATGTGGTAATAATTGTGGTAATTGAACCCTTTCTTTCTGGTTGTTTGTTGTATTTTTCCTTTGACTCAGATATTCTGGATTTTATTTATGGAGTTGCTGAGAATTTTCATGTAGGGTCACTTTTAGCAGCTGATCAGTAAATTCTTTCTAATTTGACTGCTGTCAAGTAGAAAATTTTCATTCTTAACTTATAGAAGTATTATAACCAGCCATTATTTTTTATCATAGTTTTTAGGTAGTCAGATTATTCTAAGAATATCCACAACCTTTTCTTCTATGTCATTATTTATTATTTTTCCCAATTACATATGAAAACAATTTTAACATTTTTTCAAATTTTGAGTTTCAAATTCTTTTCCTCCCTCCTTGTCCCCCTCATTGAGAAGGCAAGCAATTTGACATAGGTTATACATGTGGGGTCATGCAAAACACATTTCCATGTAAGTCATTCTGTAAAACAAAACACAGGCAAAAAACCCCAAGAAAAATAAAGAAAATAAACAAAAAGTATCTTTGATCTTCATTCAGGCTCTTCCAATTCTTTCTTTGGTGATGGGCAGCACCTTTCATCATAAGTCCTATAGAAATTGTCTTGTATCATTGTATTGCTGAGAATAGCTAAGCATAGTAGATCATCATACAATATTGCTGTTACTGCGTTCAATGTTCTTCTGGTTCTACTTGTTTCACTTTGCGTGTAAGTCATGTAAGTCTTTCTATGTTTTTCTGAGAGCATCTTACTCATCATTTTTTAAAGCACAGTTGTATTCCATCACAATCACATACAACTTGTTCAGCCATTCCCCAATTGATGGATACCCCCTAAATTTCCAATTCTTTGCCACCACTAAAAGAGCTGCTATAAATATTTTTGTACACATAGATCCTTTTCCTTTTTGTTTTTTTGTCTCTTTGGAATATAAACCTAGTAGGGCTATCACTTAATCAAAGTATATGCATGGCTTTATAGCTCTTTGGCATAGTTCCAAATTGCTCTCCAGAATGGTTGAATAAGTATACAACTTCACCAATAGTACATTAATGTTTGAATTTTCCCATATCCCCTCCAACATTTGTCATTTTCCTTTGCTGTCATAAGCCAATCATACAGGTGTGAGGTAGTAGCTCAGTATTGTTTTAATTTGCATTTATCTCATCAATAGTGATTTACAGCACTTTTTTATATGATTATAGAAAGCTTTGATTGCTTTGTCTGAAAATTGTCTGTTCATATACTTTGATCAATTATCAAATGAGAAATGTCTCTTATTCCTATAAATTTGACTCTGTTTTCTATATGTTTGAGAAATGAATTATCAGAGAAACTCACAGTAAAAACTTTTTTCACAGTTATGATTACCAACTGTGTATTTCCCTCTATCCCATTTTCCCCTTGTTTATCCTACTCTCTCTCTCCTTTTATCCTGTCTATTCTCAAAACTATTTTGCTTCTGACTTTTACCTCCCCCAAACTGTCCTCCCTTCTATCAGTTCCCCCACCTTCTCTTATCCCCTTCTCTCCCTACTTTCCTGTATAGTAAGAGATTTCTACACCCAAATGAGTGTGTATATTATTCTTTCTTTGAGCCAATTCTGATGAGAGTAAGGTTCATGTGCTGCCTCCCCTGCTTCCCCCATTTCTCCCTCCACTGTAATATCTCAGTCCTCTTATGTCAGACAATTTATCTCATTCTATCTTTCCCTTTCCCCTTCTCCCAGGGCAGTCTTCTTTATCATCCCATAATTTTATTTTTTTTTAGATAATCATACCATCACATTCAACTCACAATTCTGCTTTCTGTCTATGTATCCTCCTCACTGTTCTAATAATTAGAAAGTTTTTTTAGGAATTATAAATATCACTTTCCCATGTAGGAATATTAATAGTTTAACCTTATCAAATCCCTTATGATTTCTCTTTCCTGCTTACCATTTTGTGATTCTTTTGCATCTTCTATTTGAAAGTCAAATTTTCTGTTCCACCCTGGCCTTTTCATCAGGAATGCTTGAAAGTTCTTTCTTCAAATATACATTTTTTCCCTTGAAGGATTATACTCAGTTTTGCCAGACAGGTAATTTTTGTTTGTAATCCTAGCTATTTTGCCCTCTGTAATATCCTATATAATTCCCTCAAGCCCACCAGTCCTTTAATGTAGAAGCTGTTAAATCTTATGTTGTCCTATATGTTGGTGGTTGTTTTCCCCAAAGAAGACAACCTTTTATTTTTCAGCCTTTGATTCTGTTCTAGCATTCCTTATTGTCTCATGGGGTCAATTATTTCTACGTGGTTTTCTATAATGTTTCAAAGTGTCCATTACTTGGGTAAAATTTTGTACCTGCTATACTAAACTGTTTATCCTCCTTCCAATTTTGTGCTCTAGAGCTCTTTCATTTTCTTTCTTCTAAACTTCATATTTCGTTTATAATAGCATGATCAAACTCTTTCTTCATTTCTTCCAGGAATTGTAGTAAACCTTGTGACACAAGGTTTTTGTTATAAATATTTCTTGTAGATGCTATGGTCTTAATTCTCTGCTTTTGGGTTTGTATCTTTATCATTGTTGGATCCAAAATATTTTTTACCACTGGCAAATTCTTCCACTTACTCATTTTTCTAAACTTGTTTACTTGAGACTTTGAGTCAAGTTCAGGCTCTGTGTACTTCTTGAATGAATAATGCTGCTTTGTTTAGACATGATGTGTATTATCTAGGGCCTTGACTCTTTTCCCTTCAAGTACAGAACATTGTCTCCAACCAGAACATAAGGAGAAGCTTAGGTCTGTGAGACTTCCTCCAGCTTTCATTCAAATAGAATTGAATTAGAAATTAGAGTCCAACAATGTGTTACTTACAAAAATCCACTTGTAATATAAAGATTCACACAGAGCAAAAATAAGGAACTGAAGCAAAATCTATTATCTTTAAGCTCATATTTTTAAAAGGCAAGGATAATTATCATGATGTCAGATATGACAAAAGCAAAATAGACTTCAGTGAAAAAGTCAAATGGGAAAATACATGATGAAAGATAAGTACCACAGATGTTGAATTAGCATCAACACTTAATTTGCATGTACTAAATGGTATGACATTTAAATGCTTTTTTGAAAAAGGTTAAACGAATTAGAGGGAGAAATAGATAGCAAAACTATATTAGTGGGATCCCACAATGTACTCTGATCAGAGCTGGATAAATCCAACAGGAAATAAACAAGGAAGAAGTCAAGGACCTAAACAGTATTTTAGAACAGTTCAATATGATAGATCTCTAGTGATTACTGAATGGGAAGAGTGTAGTATTACATATTTGTAATGTGTATATGACACCTTTAAAGACATATTATCTGGTCTCTACTAATGTCTTGCTGTTGAATGGAAATTTTTCCCCAATTCACATTTATTATTATACTCCCAAGACTGGCTGCTCCCAACTTTCTTTTCTCTCAAGCCCCTTATACTACATAATTCCTCTTTCTTTTATTCTTCATTTCACTCCAAAGGAAATACATGTAGTGCCAAGAACTCACATGAGCTAATGAAAATATTCTTCGATGGGGCAGCTAGGTGGTGCAGTGAGTAGAGCACCGACCCTGGAGTCAGGAGAACCTGAGTTCAAATCCGGCCTCAGACACTTGACACACTTACTAGCTGTGTGACCTTGGGCAAGTCACTTAACCCTGATTGCCCTGCCTTCCCCCTTCCAAATTTTTTTTAAAAAAGAAAATATATAGCAACATAAAGCATTCAAATAGTATGTTAGTTTCCCCTAGAAAGTGGCTAAACATGGGGTTGCTATTAGGGCAACTTTTTACCATTCTAGTGCGCCTGTCCCACAGACATAGATAATTCCCTCAAGTCTCATAGTCTCATCCTATTTTAGACTCCCTCAGAAAGTAGAAACTCTCTGAAGCTGTTGAATAGCAACCCATTTCTGTTGGATCTGTTCTGTCTGAGTAACTTACCAGCTTTGCCAAAGAATAATTTGGAATACTTTTTTTTTTTTTATCCAATGAGACTGATGCATCAGGATATATTCTTTCTCTAGATTCTGGACCCTAAAAGGTCTTATACCAGAATTTAAAAAACTTCAGGACTCTTAAACTTGGGATTATCCATGAGGCAACTCTCAAAGCTATTGCTACCCAGGAAATCTCCCTTTTTGGGTTAGAAGGTTAGATGCTAGGATCTAGAGGATTTACAATAATCTTCCTCTTCAAATTGTCATAGAATGAAGGTTAATTCTGCTGTGTGTGTGTGTGAGACAGAGAGAGACAGAGAGACAGACAGAGACAGAGACAAAGAGAGACAGAGAGAGATGGAGAGAAAGAGGGAGAGAGAGACAGAGAGACAGATAGAAGAGAAAAGACAAATTCTCACAAGGTTAATTTTCATTTCTAAATTAATGGATTTCTTTTCTCTTCTTCCTTCCTCTTGAATCTCCACATTCTGCTATTACAAGTAAATGATGCTTCCCTTTACTCCTATTGGAACCAAATTGTTTTCCTCTTGGTGTTTTCTTGGTAAACTCCTTCTAGTTGTGAGGATTGAAACCAAATCCCTTCTTTGTGTCTAAGAGGTGGGAAGGGACAGCTCTTAAATTAATTTCTCCTCCTAACTTAAACTAGGTAACCCTTTTGGAGGCAGTCATAGTCTTCAAAAAATAAATCAATGTATGGGCATGGTAGGCATGCTTATCTTCTATGATGACATCCCCTTAATTGCCTCCAAAGCCACAATCTCTACAATCTTCTCCATTGATTGGAAATTCATTGATGACTGACTCCTTCCTTACACCAAGCATTCTACTAACTCTTTAAATTTGTCATCAGAATGTCTACTGCCATCTGATCTTGAAAATAGATTATTTTTTAGCCAATGAATTCTCTGGCTCTATGTGGTCAACTCATTTTATGTGAATATTAGTAGTGGCTATATCTGAGACACATCCATTGAGTAATTTTCTTTTTAGCAGCTTTCATCATGTCAGCTATAAAAAACTTGTGCTATTCATTCAAAATAAAATCACATGGACAGTTAATCAACAAGGTAAGCTTACATTTTTCAGGATACTTTATTTCAGAGAGAACAAAACTTTTGCAACTTTATATGGCAGAAATAATTAGTTTTTTCAGTTATTAGATAAAGTAGTGAGAACATGTACATATGCATAAAATAGAGGTAAATAACATCTTTAAGAAATGAAAATTCACCTTTCTCTTGACTTCACTTGCATTTGTCTTCTTTCTGCTTTGAGAAGCCAAATACCCTGAGAGTAAGAACATAAGGAGGAGGAAACAGATGTCAATTCAGTTTGTGTTTTGAATGGTGAATATAATTTTATTTTCAAATGTAACTCTAGAAACACTTGAAATAATCCAATTACCATTGATAATATCATGTTTGAAGGAGGAAACTTGTTTTAGGAACATTTGACTTAAAAACAGAAGTTTGGCTTTTTGCATGTATTGTAGTTCCCCTAAAGAAATACATACACACATACACAAATACACATTCACAAGCATACACACATGAACACACTTTCAAGCATTTTTTCTAATATGACTACACTCATCATTAAATCAACATGAGGTGCTAGGGAGAAAACTCAGAGTCAGAAACCTGGGTTAGAATCCCAGTTCTTACACCTACCTAGATGACTTTTGTCAAGTCACTTATACTTTCAGGACCTCAGTTTTCTCATCTGTAAAAATAGAGATCATACTCTACCCACTGGTAAAATCCTACCCATCCTTCCAGGCCAGAACAATTTTCCCAGATTACCTCTCCTACTTCTTTTCCATATCACAGAAAGTAACATGTATAAAAATTATTGGCAATGAAACTATAAATGCATTATACAAATATCACTTATTATCATTAAATATTTCCAACCTTACTTCTTATAGACTTCCTTTAATCTATCATTACCAAACCACCAATTTGGTACTAGTACAAGCTATGCAAATCAGATAAAAGCAAAAATTTATTAAGCACACAGTAGCAGCTTAATTGATTTTTATTGACTATTATCTCTCAATGTTATTAAACATTTCTTAACAAATACTTTATTTTAGTATTCAGAATGTAGAAATGGACTAGAATTGGCCTAAGCAAAATTTCATAACAGACAAAATGTATTTTCTCCAATACTCAATTCCATTGTTATGATCTTTCCCATACTCAATCACAGTCATATGCCTTCCTCTTCTTTCTTACCCACTTCCCCCCCCCCCCATATTAAATACTACTTTCAGGAAAGAGATTGAGAATCTCATTTACCCCAAGTGCAAATAAGATACAACTTCTGCCTCCAAGGAGTTTAGAAGTCAAGTAGGGAGGTCATAAGTCTTATATACAAATATTTACTTAAATATTTCAAGAATCCACTGTTTTATCATTGGTATGGGTGGAACCTCAATAAATGCAGATTTTAATGCCTTTGGGCCTTGGTAGGCAGACTTCCTAAGTTACTAGTCTAAAAAAAATCATCACCAGGTGGTCCACTGTGTAATGAAAATACTCTCCAAACTTAACTTGTCTTTTTCCTCAATGAGAAAGATACAATCTGTCTGCATGATCCACTCAAAAATCTTTCCAGTTGGGTAGAGCCTATCACATATTTTGTTCTGTATTAGAAAACCCAGGGTCACCATTTAATTCAGAAGACATTATAAAGCCCCCACAATATGGGGTCCAAAGATAGCACAAATAATCCTCACCCATAAGAAGTTTACATTCTACTAGGAGCTACAGATTAGCATAGTGCTTGACACATATTAGGAATGTAATAAATTCTTGTTAGTGGACTGACCAATAAGTAAATACATTTTCTTGCAGAGGAAGAATAGACTAACTGAATCAAGAAAAGTTTTGAGTAGAAAGTGACACTTGAGTTGAGCCTTGAAGGACTATTATTACTACTATGGCAGGTTGGTGGCATAATAAGTAGAGTCCCAGGCCTGAAGCAAGAAAGACTGAGCTTCCTGTGTTCAAATCCAGCCTCCAGACACTTACTAGATGTGTAACCCTGAGCAAGTCATTTAACCCTGTTTGCCTCCCTTTCTTCATCTGTAAAATGAGCTGGAGAAGGAAATGGCAAACCACTCCATTATCTTTGCCGAAAAAACCCCAGATGGGGTCAGAAAGAGTCAGACATGACTGAACAACACCAACAACAATACCACCACCACCACCACTACTACTATTACTACCACCAGCAGCAGCAGCCCCAGTAATAGCTAGCATTTATATGTTGTTGATGTTGTTTAGTAATTTTTTCAGAGATAGCATTTAACCCAAGTGTATTGATTGGGTTTTGCTATCACAGACAGCTCACTAAACTCAGCTTCTTTGTCTGTAAAATGGAGATAATAATACTTGCACTTCTGGCTCACAGGTAAAGGGAAACTATTTTGCAACCTTCAAAGCATTATCAAAATGTGAGTTATAGTAGTTTGCATACTCTGACAAAGGCCACTTGCTCATCATGTTATGAACACTGAATTTGGGCACTGTAATTGGGCCTCTGAGTTTATCCTTCTCCTCAATATGTTGTGATATGTACATAATTGCATGAAGTAGGGGGAGGGGAGAAGAAGAGAGAGATCTTGGTAAATGGCCTCCATTTTTTTTCTAAATCTTAGCCCAATACCTTTGACTGTTAGTGGTTAAGTATTTCTGTGTCAAATTGAATTGTATCTATGGTCATTGGCAAACTCTAAAAAGGTCTCTAACCAAATCCTATATTACTGAATGGCCTGTAAGAGGCCATTTTAAAGAGGGTAAAATCCAATTGTGTTGTAGAGAGTAGTGTCTTAGTTTTCTGTTTATAGTCTAAGCCCTTCCCCCATCCTACTTTTACTTTCTCTCCAGCCTTGTTCTTTCCTCCAGGCTTGCCTTTATCTTGCCAATCCCTTCCTTAATAGCCCTTAATCTCATCACTCAACCACACTACTCCAAGCAGTATAACAGTAAGATACTGAATACTTTCAATTAGATATGGGTGAACCTGCCCACATCTGGAGATTTGCTTGAGTGTCTCAAAGAACTTATTTTTCCTCTTTAAACAATCCTAGATTTACTAAAACTTCAAATGTATTTTTCTAAAGTACTGAAAATTTATGTGTAATTCAGGAGAAATTACATCTAAGATTCTGATTCATTTACACTTTACTCACCCAAATGATATGGATGTCCAATAACTCATGAGTATTACGGGAGGAGACTTGAGAGGAGAAGCTCTACTTTTACAGATGTAAGTAGTAGCGACAATAACAATAACAATGACAGAGATACACTTATGCTTATATATGGTCATAAATAAAAAAATATGCATTTAAATGAATGCATATAAATTTCTCCTTTCCATGATAGTAAAAGATGTATTTCATAGTCTCTTTTTCCCTCCATGTTCTCTCTCTGTCTCTTTCTCTGTCACGCACACACCCACACACACAAACACACACCCACACACACACACACACATGCTAGATTAAAGAAAAGTTTGTAAGAACTGATATAAAGGCAGCTCATATGAAGCAGAAATAGAATACTATGAACAATAAAGACCAGATTTTTATTAGTAAAGGGAACTTCTAGGTCAGTCAGGCAGCTCACCAGTCAACAATCAAGAAGCATTTATCAAGCACTTACTGTTTGTCAGGTAGTGAGCAATACAAATAAAGTAAAAAACAGTCCCTGATGAAAGGAACTCATACACTAATGGTGGTGACAAAATGCAAATAATTGGCTACATAATATGCATATATAAATACAATGTGGATGTTACATTAAAATATGTATGTATATGTATATGTGTATGTATATGTATATGTGTATGTATATGTATATATATATATATATAAATACATGCGCACATATAATAGAAATCATAGGAAATGAGGCTACGTGGTACATAATGAGGCTCTGGAGTACACATATACACATATTTGTATATTTATATATAACATCTATATTGTATATATAGGTATGTATACATGTAAATGCACACTGTATATGTACCTACATGTGTATACATATATGCTTATATATGTGTGTGTACATTATATATGTACATATATATATGTGTATATATATATATGTGTGTATATATATATATATATATATATATATATATATATATATATATATATATATATATATATTACCATATTGTCATTGAGTTGTTTCAGTGATGTCCAACTCTTCTTGATCTCATTTTGGGGTTTTCTTGGCAAAGATACTGGAGTAGTTTTGCCATTTTCTTCTCCAGCTCATTTTGCAGATAAGGAAACTGAAGCAAACACAGTTAAGTGACTTGCCCAGGGAAATTCTGGTGCCAAGATGGCAGAGTGAGGAAGGAACCCTCTGAAGCCCTCCCAAATAGCTTTACAAACGACTAGAAAACCAACTCTGAATTTATCTAGGAACGGGAAAGCAGCTTACCAGCCTGGCAGGTAAGGTCTGTCTCACTAGGGTGGGAGGGGATTGAGGTCCAAGAGCAGCAGCCAACCTTACAGCAGGGGCCCTGAAGCAGGGCTCCAAACCT
>CM053626.1:226131508-226153087 GCA_028646595.1 Phalanger gymnotis
CAAGGTCCCCACTCCCAACACAAGACACCAGGAGGCCTTGACCCCTTGGCTGACCAACAGTGAGATCTTGCTCCTGGGGCTTACCAGAAACAGAGGAAGAGAGAGAGACAGACAGAGAGAGAGAGAGAGAGAGAGAGAGAGAGAGAGAGAGAGAGAGAACACGAGCTTATTTCTATAGCAACCGAGCAGCGGGGCCCCACCCTGGAGTAGACTAGCAGCTAAACCCCATGTCCAGGAGAGGCCAACAAAGAGGTCCCACTCTCCAGTATAAGCCAGGATGGAAGCCTACCCTCCAAAGGAAGTATGCCCAGGGAAAGCCAGCAGTAAGACCCAGAGCCCCAGCACAAAAAGCTTGGGACGGTGCACAACCAGAGCCCAACTCTCACATAGAAACACTAAGTCACAAAAAAAGCACATAAAAGAGCAAAACAACCAAAAAAAGAGCTTGACTATAGAAAGTTACTATGGTGATTGGGAGGATCAAGGCATAAATTTAGAAGAGGACAATTGTGCCAAAATGGCTCTGTGAGAAACCTCAAAGAAAAATGTAATTTGGTCTCAGGACCAAAAAGAATTTCTGGAAGAACTTAAAAAAAGATTTTAAAAAGCAAATTCAAGAAATAGAAGAAAAAATGGAAAAAGAAATGAGAGTAATGGAAGAGAATGATGCAAGGAGTTAATAGAAGGGGAGATGATACACAAAAATTTACTGAGGAAAATAACTCTCTAAAACATAGAATTGCCTAATTGGAGAAGGAAGTATAAAAGCCCACTGAAGAAAATACCTCTTCAAAAATTAGAATTGAGCAAGTAGAAACTAATGACTCTGTGAGACATCAAGATGCACTAAAACAAAAGCAAAATGTTTTTTTCAAAAATAGAAGAAAATATGAAATTTCTCACTGGAAAAACAACTGACCTAGAAAATTGATCCAAGAGAGATAATATAAGAGGTATTGGACTACCTGAAAGCCATGATAAAATTTTTTTAAATCCTAGACAACATCTTTAAAGAAATTATCAAAACTACCCTGATTTATTAGAATAATGGGGCAAAATAGAAATTAAAAGAATTCAATGATCATCACCTGAAAGAGATCCCAAAATGAAAACTCCCAGGAACATCATAGCCAAAATTCAGCACTTGTTCCTATTAAAAACACTACAGAACATAAGAATAAATGGAGCTTACCTTAAAATGTTATGTATGATTTTTTTTAAATGGCCTCTTGCTGAAGAAACATTAATCATCTAGCTTTTATTAATGTGCCAGGCCCTGTGAAAAGTATTGGGGATACAAAGAAATGCAAATAAACAAATAAATGAATGAACGAATGACTAAAACCCAACCAACCCTCGCTTCAAGGAACTCACAGTATAATGAATAAGGGGAAGCTGAATGCCTTTGAGGAAGAAACACCTTCTTGCTACCCAAGAAATAACAAAAAATATCCAAAGATTCTGTATACTGAGAGCTCATCTGGTTAAGCTTAGAGAAAGAGAAGAATAGAACTGGTTGGTGACTTTGTTCAAGGGTACTGAGGCAATTATTTATTGACTTGATAAAACCAACAGAGTGGTCTATTGATTTACTGGTCTGGGTCTCAAAAAATAATATTTGAGACTGAAGAGTTCATAGATCAACAAAATCCAACAAGGGAGCTAATAGAAAATCCCATAGTTTTGCATGTTCACATACAAATGCACAAAGTTTAGGCAATGAGCATAATAAGCAAGGAGTGCTGGTCTGATGAGAAAAATTTGACTTCATAAGTATCAATGAGTCATGGATGAGATTTATGACTAGAATGTGGTGTTAGATTATTCAAAAGAAATGGGACAGATAAAAGGATATGTTTGGGGGGAAGAAGGGTAGCATTTCACATTTAGAAGTTATACCCATGTGAGGAAATGGATATAGTGGAGGGGAAAATGGTAAAGATAAACGGAAGGAGAAAAAGAAGTCACTTTCTCATGAGATTATAGTACAGACCACCTGGACATAAGCAGGTATTAAATGAAGAGTTTAGGGAATAAATAACAAGCTTTGCACAGACTTGTATGCTATGTATCACTACATCATATGGTAGTGATGAGGGACTTGGATTATCTGAACATCGCCTAGAGCCTCTTTCTGTCTATCTGTTTCTTTCTGTCTCTCTCTCTGTCTCTCTCTGTATCCGTCTTCCTTTCTCTCTCCTCTGTCTTTCTTCCTGCTTCCCTGTCTCTCTCTCTGATTCTTTCTCTGCGACTTTATCTCTGTCCCTCTCTCCCTCCATATCTCTTGTTTTTTTGTTTCTGTGACTCTGTCTGTTTTTCTCCTTTAAAAACAGTATAAAAAAATAAAAAAAAACCCAGTTTTTAAGTTGGCAAAAATAAATTCGTTCTGAAAAGGGAATCTGCAAGAGGAAATTGTACTACTATTCTGATTCTCACTAATGAGGAGGAGGTAGTTTTAGTGGTGGATATGACCAGAACTGTGAGAAGAAGGGACCATACCTCATTTAATTTGTGATAAAGGAGAGAAAAGTTGGCCATTATTTGACTTGGAGGTAGATTTTGGGACATTCGATTTCAAAGGGTTCAGAGATACATAAGTAAGGTCCCCTAAATTTCTACAGGGGAATTCAGCCTAGAAAACATGAGAAACACTGAAATATGAAATACTGTAAGTATTCTGCTTCCTGTGTTCCTTCTTGTCATAGCTAAAATCCCACCTTCTTTAGAAAGATACACTCAAGTATGAACCCCTGATCATGAACGAGAAAAGATTTCTGTTGCAGGGGAAAAACAGCTGCTGTCCAAAATGACCCATGTGGATGCACAGAGAATTTACCAACCAAGTGAGATTTGTACAGAATGGAAATTGAAGCAGGTGACAAAGGATGGAGATATGTCTGGTTTAAATGTACTGTAAGAACTGGGTCAGAAGTGCTAAGGATCATAATAAGCTATTGAGGAAAATGAAAGACAACAAAAAAGGTGTGATTAAAAAAAAAGCAGATAGGTGGCTCAGTGAATATAGCACTGGCTCTGGAGTCAGGAGGACCTGTTCAAATCCGGCCTCAGATACTTGACACTTACTAGCTGTGTGACCTTGGGCAAGTCCTTTAACCTCAATTGCCTAGTCTGTCCCTCTCAAAAAAGAAAAGAAAAAGCTACATTAGTGAAAAAGAAGAGCAAGAAAAAGATAAGTAGTTTGAGATGATGATAACTGGCAACAGAAAAAAGACAAAGCTACTCAATTTTCAGAGGTAGCAAAATGAAAACAGTACAAATGTTCAAATTATGGGTCGGTACTTATTACCTATGTGAACTAGTGATAGGCTAGTTACTTCTCTCTTGACCTCAGTTTTCTCATCTGTAAAATGAGAGTTGGACTAGAATGGCCTATGAGATCTTTTCCATCTCTAAATCTGTAATTTCATAACATAAAACTAGAAGGGGTAGGTAACTGAGTCAGGATTTGATATATCTTGACAGATAAAAGTAATATATTGAATCTAACAGGATGATATTTAATGGAGATCAATTATTCAATGAATAAGTATTTATTAAATTCCTGTTACATGCCGGGCACTGTCCTAGGTGCTTATATATTCTGTTGATAAATATAAAATCATACGCCTTTTTCCAAGAACCCTTAATGCTTAGGGTGTTACTAAATGTCTAAATGATTGTCTAGGTGACAAGAGTAGGTAGGGCCTCATGAGAATGTAGTTAGCTCTCTAGCAATCCCAAGTGTGCCTCACTTATGGGGGAGTCTGACTTTATAAGGAGAGAGTAAGAATTTGCTTTGATAGTCTATGGGCTCCTATAAGTCCTTTTTTTTTTTACTGTCTGAAAGGTAAATAAATATTGTTTTGTATACAATACTTATCTAAGTGCTTAGGGCCCTTTTACTCACTTTTCCAGAGTCTAAGAACTGAGATACATATTCTGATATTCTCAAGGAAAATTGAGTGGTTCGTGAACCACAGAGTAATTTATAAAAGCCCCTAGTATTAAGACTAATTTATGCATATTCTGACTGTGAAATTTCAAGGTACACATTGTACTTACATTGAAATAAATATTTATGCAACTAAAAGACATGGAGTCTCAGCTTACCTTGAAAAGATCTGAGGACTTTAGTCAACATATATTATAACATGTCAGTATGTCGGTTTGTTGTTCAGTCTTGTCTGACTCTTTGTGACCCCATTTGGGGCTTTCTTGGCAAAGACACTGGAGTGGTTTGCCAGTTCCTTCTCTGGCTCATTTTACAGATGAGGAAACTGAGGCAAACAGGGTTAAGTGACTTGTCAGGGGTTACACAGCTAACACGTGTCTAAGGCCAGATTATAACTGAGGAAGATGAGTCTTCCAAACACCTAATTTTACAAATAAGGAAACAGAAGTTCAGAGAAGTTAAATAACTCATCTAGAGTCATAGAGTGGAATTAATAATCTGGAGAATGCCCAGTGGAGGGTGAACAAGATAGTGAAGGAACTCAAGACCTTGGCATTTAAAATCAACTGACATAATTAAAGATGTTTAACCTGGAGAAAAGGAGTCTTTAGGTATCTGATTTAGTGTCCTTGTCAAATGGGATTAGACTTTTGTTTGATCCTGAAAAGAATCACTTGGATCACTGGGTTGTGCTTGTCCTTCCTTCTCCAACAGGACCATGGCATCAGTGAAATGATGACATGACTTGCAGTTGACTTTGATTTGAGTGAGGGAGGGCTGTTCAAGGTCACCAGCCTCACTTTCTCCTCCAGAGCCATCTGGGTCCAGTGGCCAGATATAGATTAGGATGACTGGAGATGGCCCTGATGCGATGGGAGACCTATAGAGGCAGATTATGACTAGATGTAAAGAAATACTTTCCAACAATTAGAGCTATCCAAAAAGTCGAATGGGCCGCCTTGGTAGGTAGTGAGTTTTCCCTTACTTGGGATTTGCAAACAAAGGCTGAGTGATCATTTGTTGGGGATATAGTAGAAGGGATTTGGGTTCATACAAGAGTTGGAATAGACAGTCTCTGAAGTCCCTTCCAACTCTGATTCTGAGATTCTTTAATCAGCACTTAACCATAAGGGAATTACAATTTTCTACTATTGCAATTCCCAGCCAACATTTTTGGCTTTACTCCATCTAGTGGTTAAAAGCAGACATTTTTATTTCAAATGCTCTCCCAGCTTCTTTCACTATTGTTATTGCTTCTCTCTTTTTTTAACTGCCTTTTCATGCATCTTATACCTAGCCCCTATATCATTATCCCCTGTACCTCTAGCCATTAAGACAGCTATTTAACTACAGTTATGGAAGATTTTTCTCTGACCCATCTCAGAGAAATAAATGGATTATAATCCAGAGCTTGAATCTTTATAACATATTGCTGACAGCAGGAAGTTCACAATTCTGTTTGTTGCTAGGATTGAATGTACAGTGCTGTACCTAGAGTCAGAAAGACGAGTTCAAATCCAGCCTCAGACATGTGCTACCTGTGTGACCCTGGACAACTCATTTAATTCCCGTTTGCTTAAGTTTCCTTATTTTTACAAGAAGGATAACGATAGCACCTATTTCCCAGGGCAGTTGTGAGGATAAAATGAGATGTTATTTGTAAAGTGCTTTACAAGACTTAAAGCACTATATAAATTCTATCTATTACTATCATTATATCCAGAGTTTTAAGAAGAACTGAATTCGGCCCTCATTAGATCACAGTTTCTGTTCAGTTTTGAGAACCACATTTTAGCCAGTCTCTGACATTCAGAATCTAGTCAGTACCTAGAGGAAGATGATCATGTCGATGAAGGACCTTGAGAACACATCTCGAGAACATGAAAAAGAAATCAAAGCAACCGGAGATGTTTAGCCTCCTGTCTTCCTTCATGTCACAGACAAAATATACAACAAAAATGAAAGGTTTCCCCAATCCTACTTAATTCCAGTTCATCCTATTTATAGATGGTTTGAACCATAGTTATTTGCATCTTATCACCACCATTAGATTGTGAGACCCTTCAGAGCAAGAGCTGTCTTCTGCTATTCTTTCTATCTCCAATGCTTAGCACAGTGCCTGGTACTTGGTAGGTGCTAATAAATACTTATTTACTGACTCATTGGAGGAGGAAAGAATTATCTGTCTTAGAGCATCTGAGGGATTATCCTGTGAAAAAAGGACCAGGGCAAATCCAATTTATTCTGTGAAGTTTGGTTTCAGTCAAAGGGGTGCCCTTGTGGACCTAGAGGGCCACATGTGGCCTTGAGACCACAGGTTCCCCACCCCTGGAGTAGACTTTTCCAACTAGGGGTCTGAAGAAAGAACTGGGAAGAAAGGGTGAAAGATTGGGAGAGACAGGCAGGCTTCAGCTAAATGCCTGGGAGCTTTTCCTAACAGTGAATGATATCTAAAGTTGGAATGCAGAGGTAGCTGAGGGTGTCCCCTCAGGGGAGGCCTTTAGGAGAGGCTGGGTGATCACTTGTTAGAGATATTACAAAGACGATTTCTTTTCAAGTATAAGGTAGATGTTAAAGACTTCTGAGGTCCCTTCCAACTCTGGATTTCTGGGATTTTATAATGAACTACTTCCTCTACATTTTCTTAGCAGAGGATCCTCAGGTCCTTCTAACTGGAATATAAATTATTTTACTGTAGAGAGGGATGGTAAAATGCATGAATTTAATGGAAGAAAATGGTGATGACAAGAGAAATGTCTTATAAATAAGGAAAATTTTAGGAACATCTTGTTCTATACATCATTGACCTCCTTGACTAAAGCAAAAGTTGGACCATATCGCTTTTGATCAGGAAGCTCTAGATGTTTCCTATTGTCTGCAGGATAAAATACAAACTCCTTTTTGTCATTTAAATCCCTTTTATAATCTGGCTTCAGCCTGCCTTTATAGGTTTGTTATCCATTACCCCATTTTGTACACACACTATTCCAGGCAGACTGGCCTTCTTTCTGTTCCTTATATGTGTCATTTTATTTTCTGTCTCTGTGCCTGTCAGTAGGCTATTTGTTATGTCCAAAATGCTCTTTCCTTAGCTTCATCTAGTGGGACCCTTACCTTTGTTCAAAGCTTAGTTCAAGTACCAAGTCCTATATGAAGTTTTATTATTTTTTTGATGTACCCAGTCTCTAGTGAATAATTAGCTTCCTCCCCTCTTGTGTTTACATATGTTTTGTGTTCATTTGTATATGCACATTTCATTTTTCCCCCTCTGATGGATTTAAGTTCCTTATGGGTATTTTTAATCTTCATTCTTATCTTTGTATTCCTACTACCTAGCACTGGACCTGGCACAGAGTAGACACTTGAATACTTGTTGATTAAGACAAAAAAAAAAAAAGAGATGAGTATATCAGGGATGATACCTACTTCCTCTTACTCTTCTTGGTCTCCTCTCTAGATCTCTTTATTTGGAAAGCTTTTCATATTATGTAGCTTGGACAATATGATACTTGGTGTGGTGCTGCCTATTAAAAACTTTTTAAAATTTGGATAGATCGGGGTAAATTTCTAAGAGATTGTGGGCAACAGTTTGATAGATGATAATGTTCCAGTTACATTATAGTTTATTGACTGACTTCTTGGGGAAATTTTGGAATGTATGTTTGTAGTATGGGAATTTTTTTTTAAAATCTACTATTTTCGATAGTGAGCTCCTATTGTGCAATTGTAGCCACCAGGTCATGAAAAAGGTAAGGTGAGGTGTCTAAGCTCACATAACTAGGAAATAGCTGAGGAGGGATCTAAATTCAAGTCTTCCTGATTCCAAGATACCAATGTACTCACCGCACCGCCTAGCTGCCCAGACGTCTGTGATTTAATGAATACGTCAAAAATCAGTACTATCTATTTATTTAATTCTAAGTTTATAATTCTGTCCACCCACTGCCCCTATACCAAACCTAAAAAGAAATAGCATATTATTGCCATAACATCTTTATCATAGGATACTTATTCAGAACTACAAGAGTAATGTGGCTATATACTCCACATTTATTACTCAACCATCTTCATTCATTTGTGGCATATCCATAAATCTAAAGTATTTAGCCAATCTTTGGGAGCCTTCCTCTAGGTCCTTTAATACTTTGTGGATACTGATACAGTACTGGGGTTCATCTGTTATCTTTTACCCTCCCTACATGACTGTCTTCCTTTTTTTAATCATACATTTCCCAGATAATATCTTTTATGCTATCTCTTTGTAAGTCATCACTAGTACTATGTCACAACCTGTATCATGCACATCTCTGTTTCTCCTTTGCTTTTGAACTTACAAATTTGATTCATAAGAGATCAGAGTGATTTATGATTTATAACTATATAGTGACATGAGGGGGGTTGTTTTTTGTCCAGATCCATGATTTCACCAGGATGCCCCCACCCAATTGCAAAAACCTTTCTGCTTATGAAATCAGGTATTTACTCAATAATATAAAATCATAGAGAATTGTCTGGTACATTGAGAGGTTATCTTTCTCCCATGAACATATAGCTAGCATGCTTCAGAGTTGCTGTTGATGTTTCTGTTGATCCTCTGTTCTTGAAGAGGACCAATAACGGCACAGATGATGACTTGCCCATGAATTGGATTTAAATGAGGCAGAGTTGTGAAAAGTTGTTAGCTTCACACTCTTTTCAACCTTTGAAGTCCAGTGGCAAAATCAAGAGGTTTAGCCATGGACTGGGTGTCTTAGATGCCTGACCAATGCTCCACATTACCACAGTTTACAGAGGTAAACAAGTCTTGAAGCTACTTTCTCCTACTTCTAAGTCTCACCTTCTTTCCATGATGTCAAGCTCTCTCTGGAGGGGGAGATGGGTGTAAAAAAGATAGGTGTTTGTTTTAGGCAGTATTTGGGTATTGTTGAAAGTGCCCTGCAATATCCTAAATGCCATCTAGCACTTCTAGCCATGATGGCTACCTGAATGGATGTGGACTGCCCACCTCTCATGTACGTATTCCATCGAAAAGCTGAAATATGTAAGTGATGAAATAATGACAAAGAAATCCAATGACAAAATAAATAAAGTCTTCAACCCCAGAACTAAAAACAAGAAAATCACCCAAAAATCTCTGGACAGTAGGAAAGGTGACCACCAGCAAATCCAGAAGACAAACAAATCAACAGAATCCACATATCACCAGAAACAGCATTGAAAGAGGTTTATAGCCTGCAAGAATCCATTTTCTGAGACAAGAGTGGAAGGTTCCTCTGACAAATCCATAGGGTTTTCAGTCAATAAACAAATAGATTGAGTCAGTGTTTTTTTAATTGTAATTGTTTTTTTTTCTTTCATCTTTTCTTTTAGTTTGGCACTGATTTTGAACTTTGAGGCAATTTTTTAAAAATCTGATGGCATTCATATGGTTTGCTCAGAAGCAATTTCCAAGTTAGTGTCCAGTAATTTTATGTCTCTTCAGATATAGTTATTCATCTAATGCTGCTGTTACATACACATCAGGTCCAATGTCCTTCAACTAAAGAGTGAATGAGCATGATATTTAATTGGTTAGAATCTACTAAGTGCATACTTAGTAGGCCAGGTACTCTGCTCAAGGCTGAGAATGAAAAGAAAAGTAAAAGATAGTATCTGCCCTCAGGGAGCTCACAAGATATTCAGGCTTGAGCCCTCTGAGTAGTCTATAGGTTTTAATTGCTTTCAATCTTGTACCAACATATTTTTAGCTGTCCTTTCTTGGAGACTACCTTTGAACTGAAGACACTGAGTATTAAGGTATATGACGACACGGTCTGAAGAATATCTCAAGGTCTCTATGTAATTTATATATTCCTTTTCCATCCTCAACAGATTTTAATGCACAAGCAGCAATTATCTTCACTGTGGTCTTTTGTCTTATAATGAGAACATTATGGACAAATAACCATTCGCGTCCCATGAAAAAATAAATGTTTCATTAAATGATGTTACTTATTGTCCTTTGATGGACCATGAATCAAGGTCTATCAACTCAAATAGTCACTTAATTTATAAGGAACTGATTCAAAGTAATATGAATAAGATGCAATTTGAATTGATAAATTGTCAAAGGAAGTGATAAACAGGCAGTTTTTAAGGGAAGAAATTCAAGCTATAAGTAGCCATTTAAAAATTATTCAAATCACTAATAACTGAAGAAATGCATATTAAAACAACTTTGAGGCTCAGTTACCCACATCAAATTGGCAAAGTTGACCAAAAAAACCCAAAATGACAAATATTAGAAGGGATGAGGGAAAACAGGCACATTTGTGCACTGTTGGTGGGAGTGTGAATTGGACTGCTCACTCTGAAAAGCAATTTGGAACTATGTTCAAAAACATAGCCAACTGTGCATACATTTTGTCCCAGTGAAACCAGTCCTTAAAGCCTATACCCCAAAGAAATTAAAGAAAGAAAATATGGATCCGTATGTACAAAAGTATTTGAAGTATATCTTTTTGTGTGGTGGATAAGGACTAGAAACTAAGGGAATACCTATTAATTGGGAAATGGCTGAACAAATTATGGCATGTGAAGATAATGTAATGTTTTTCTGTAAGAAGTGGCATGAAAGGGATGAAAGTGATGATTTCCAATAAACCAGGGAAGTCTTGTATAAACTGACACAGAGTGAAATGAACAGGAGAAAAATTATACAATAAAAAAAAAAAAACACTGAAAAGACAAACAACTTTGAAAAGTTTAGCTCCAGTGGATTGACCAACCACGATTCCAGAGGAATAGTGAGAAAACATGCTATACACATGCTGGCAAAAAGTGGATAGACTCAGAATGCAGATTGAGATGTATTTTTTTTTTTACATGGCCAATATGGAAATTTGTTTTATTTAACCACAGACATTTGTTTCAAGGATTTCTTCTTTTTCTTTTTCTCAATGGGGTAAGGGAGATGAGGGAAGATAGATTTTTGTTAATTGAGGTGAATGGTCAGAGAATTCCAAGTATGGGGGTTAACCAGTAAAAAAGCATGTAGAGAACTTAGAAGAAGCTGAAAATAGGCCAGTGTTGCTATGTTGTAGAATGGATGGAGAAGAATAGAGGATAAGAAGCCTACAAAGGTAGGAAGGGGCCAAATTATTAAAAGCCAATTGTGGGATTTTACATTTGATCTTAGAGATATACAGAGCCATAACTCACTGAGCTGGGATACAACATGGTCAGATCTACACTTCAAGAAGTTGAATGGAGGATGCATTGGAGTGGGAGTGACTGGAATTGGGAAGACCAATTAGAAGGCTATTGCAATAGTCCATGGGAGAAGCAATAAGGATATGAACTAGGGTTGTGGCTATGTGAGTAGAGAGAAGGGCCACACTTCAAGAAATGTTGTGATGACAATAGAACAAAAAAACCCAAACGAGATTTAATAGTTGATTAGATATGTGGAGTGAGTGATAGTGAGTAGTCAAGGATGATACCTCAGTTGTAAGCCTGAGTGCCTGGAAGGATGATGGTGTCCTGGACAGTAATGAGAAAATTCAGAAAAGGAGAGTATATTGGGGATGGAATAATAATTTCCTTTTAGGACATATTGAGTTTGGAATATCTACAGCACATTCACTTCAAGATTTCCAAGAGGTAGTTGGTGATGTGAAACTGTACCTGAGGAGAGAGACTAAGGCTAGATGTGTATTTCTGAGAATCATTTGAATAGAGATGATAACTGAACCCAAGGGAGCTGATAAGATCGCTGAGGGTAATGGTACGAAACAGAAAGTGATGTGACTTTTGGAGGACACACATTTATAACCAGTCTTTACCTGACCAAAGAACAAGTAAAAGATACTAAGAAGATGCAGTAGGACAAATAGGAAGAGAACCAGGAGAGAGCAGTGCCATGAAACCCTATAGAAGAGAAAGTATCCAGAAAGAGAATGTGGCTAACGGTGTCAAAAGCTACAGAAAGGTCAAGAATGCTGAGAATTAAGAAAAAGCCAATTAAAAGATCATTCGTAACTTTTCAGAGGCCAAATTCAGTTAAATGATGAAGTCAGAAGCTATATTGAAGTAGTTTAGAAGAGAGTAAGAAGACATTTCTGTTATGTACCCCTTGTTGCCTCAACCTCAAAATCCTTAGCTTCTTCTAAGGCTCATCTCAGGTGGTATTTCCCCTGAGAAGCCATTTCTGATAATGGCCTTTTCCTGCCCCCAAGCCCCAACCAACTACTGAGTGCATTCTGCAGCCTCAAACTATCTTGTACTTATCTAACTGTTTACATATTGAATTCTCAGGGTATTATAAATTCCTAGAAAGCAAGGACTACTTTTTTTTTTGGTTGCACCAGAACATATTACAATATCTAGGTCACAAAGACAAAAATACGGACTGGACCTTTGATTTCATTGGTGTGGGGAGTTGGCTTATGAGGATAACTCCCTCTGTCAGTGCAGATCCACCTTTTTCCCTTGGGGTAATGGGACAGATTGAGTGGCTTGCCTAGAATCTCACAGCAAGTATATATCAGAGGTAGGACTTGAACTCAGGTCTTCCTGATTCTGAGGCATTCTCTCTATCCACTATACATACTGTCTCTGATCTTGTACATAGTAAACACTTAACAAATGTTTACTGGATAGAATTGAACTTAGATATGCCATAGATTAAGCTAGGCTCACCATAGTACACACACCATAAACCTAGCA
Organism: Phalanger gymnotis; assembly: GCA_028646595.1. NCBI lineage: Eukaryota > Metazoa > Chordata > Mammalia > Diprotodontia > Phalangeridae > Phalanger > Phalanger gymnotis. The sequence goes on from CM053626.1 coordinate 226,144,167, forward strand.
TGATCTCTAACATAACCCCTAGTCCTCGTTCATAAAAGGATTGTATTTTGCCTTTTCTTTTAAATAAGAGATAATTAAAAGTGATCAAGTAGATAGGGTTAAGATAGATAGATAGATAGATAGATAGATAGATAGATAGATAGATAGGGAGAGAGAGAGAGAGAGAGAGAGAGAGAGAGAGAGAGAGAGAGAGAGAGCTATGGAGGCACTGAGCATAGATGGCTTTTTCAAGGAGTCAAGGAGTCATGAAAGGAAAAAGAGATAAAGGACAGTAGCTGGCAGGGATAGTAGGATCAAGTGAGGGTTTTTTTTAAGAACTGAAGAGACATGGCTATGTTTGTAGGAAGCAGGAAAGGAGACAAGGGAAAGATTGAAGATAAGGCAGCTAAATAATGAAAAATATCTCAGTTTTATTGGGGGGATTTAATATAATGTAAATGCAGCATGTCCCAATTAGCTTGAACCCTGCTAAGGTTTTTGGAACATTCTATAATTGCACTCATTTACTTAGATAGGCTTTCCATACAGTCAGCTAGACCTTCAGTAAGAGACTGTCCCCAGACTCATACTTGTAAGATTTCTAGAGTAGTAGAACCTACACAATTATTTTAGAATTCAAGTGACTTTTGTGCTACAAGACAGAAGAATATGATTTTGTGGGTGTTATCAAAGGATATCAGAAAACATTGAGTGCTTTATTAATGTCTATGAGAAGAAAATCTCTAAATCAAGAAATTGTTCTAGTTTCCTCAAGCTATTATAAAAATTATATCTGAATATCAACATGCTTAGTAATACATTGACTTTTAGTGTGTTTGAGTCCTAGTTCCATCATTTACTATCCATATGACCTTGAGTAAATCATTTCACCTCTCAGAATCTCAGTTTTTCCATCTATTGAATGAGAATAATATCACTTGTGTGACTTAGTTCTCAGGTAGTTGTAAAAAAAAATTGCTTCTTAAATTGCTATATAAAAATCACTATATAAAGTACTATAAAGTGTGAACTATTTTTCCAAAATTTGCTTTTTTTGATGACTGAAAAGTAGTCATGGTCATTATCTAGTTCTCACTGTATCCCCATCAAGTAAATAGTACTGAGGTATAGAGCCAAGATGGCAGAGAAAAGGCAGTGAATTTCCTGAGCTTAAACCAAAACTCCATCAAAATTTAAATAATGCCATAGAACAATTGCTGGAGCAGCAAAGCCCACAAAAGGATGGCATGAAATAATTTTCTAGCCAAAGATGGTTAACAGAAAAAGTCTAGCAGGTCAAGAAGAAAGATCTGTTGTAATTTGACAAGAGTGGAACACTGTCCAGTGCAGGCCTGCCAGCACAGCTCCAACTCCAGCAAACCAGGAGTAGGCCTTGGGAGCCACTGAATCAGCAGAGGCAGTGGCTGCTTCCAGACCTCTCAGCCCACAGACAGTAAGAGGGTCAAACAACTGGTGAGAAGGAGATTACAGGGGTCTCTTTGCTGGCATTGAGGCCGGACTCTGTGCTTTGCCCATGCTCGGATCCAGGTCTCAGTCCTTGGGTGGCAGTCCCAGGGCAAGGAGGAGCACTAGCACGCCAGAGCTTGCAGCTACAGTGGAACACTCAACATAGTTCATGCAGAAAAATTCTTGTGGTCACTCACAGACCACAGCACAGGCCAGGAGAGCAGTAAACACCTCTCCTTAGGTTATGACACATTAGAAGAACTGAAAACTTGCAGGCCCCTAGAAGTATCTCTGAAAACAGCTGCACAAAAGCCCTGAATCTTGGGATAGTGCTCCCTTTACCCTGGAAACAAAGCCTTACTTTAATAAAAAAAAAAAAAAAGGCTGGGAAAATGAGCAAACAACAGAAAAAAAATCTAACTATAGAAAGTTGCTATGGTGACAAGGAAGCTCAAAACACACACTGAAAAGAAGATAACAAAGTCAAAGCTCCTACATACAAAGCCTCCAATAAAAATATGACTTGGTCCCTTGGTCCCAGGCCATGGAAGATCTGAAAAAGGATTTTGAAAATCAAGCAAGAGAAGTATAGGAAAAATTAGGAAGAGAAATGAGAGTGATGTAAGAAAATCTTGAAAAAAGAGTCAACAGCTTGGGAAAGGAAACACACACACACACACAGACACACACACATGCTACTGAAGAAAATAACACCATAAAAAACAGAGTAGGCCAAATGAACCCATTGAGCAGAAGAATGCTTTAAAAAGCAGAATTGGCCAAATGGAAAAAGAGGTACAAAAATTCAATGAAGAAAAAAACTCCTTGAAAAGTAGAATTGGCCAAGTGGGAAAGGAGGCACAAAATCTCACTGAAGAAAATAATTCCTTAATAATTAGAATGGAGCAAATGGAAGATAATGACTTTAGGAGAAATCAAGAAACAATAAAACAAAACCAAAAAATGAAAAAAAAAAGAAAAATTTGTGAAATATCTCATTGGAAAAACAACTGACCTGGAAAATAGATCCAGGAGAGATAATTTTAAAATAATTGAAGTACTTAAAAGTCATGGTCAAAAAAAGAGCCTAGACATTGTCTGTCATGAAATTATCAAGGAAAACAGCTCTGACATTCTATGACAGTGGGTAAAATAGAAATTGAAAGAATCTACTGATCACCTCCTGAAAGAGATCCCAAAATGAAAACTCCCAGGAATATTATAGTCAAATTCCACACCTCCTAGGTCAAGGAGAAAATATCACAACCAACCAGAAAGAAATAATTCAAGTATTGTGGAGCCACAGTCAAGATGACACAAGATTTAGCAGCTTCTACATTAAAGGACTGGAAGACTTGGATTATGATATTCTAAAGGGCAAAGGAGCTAGGATCACAACCAAAAATCACCTACCCAGCAAAGCTGAGTGCAATATTTTGGGGCAAAAAAATGGATATTCAATGAAATAGAGGACTTTCAAGCATTTTTGATGAAAAGAACAGAGCTAAATGGAAAATCTGATTTTCAAATACAAAACTCAAGAGAAGCATAAAAGAGTAAGCAGGGAAGAGATATCATTAGGGAATTAGTAAGGTTAAACTGTTTACATGTCTACAAGGGAAGATGATACTTATAATTTATAAGATCTTTCTCATTAGTAGGGTAGTTAGGAGTATATACATATATTTATCTATATATCGACAGAGGTCACAGGTGTGAGTTGAATATGAAGAGATAGTACTTAAAAAATTAAAGGGTGAGTGAGGAATGTATTGGGAGAAAGGGAAAGGGAGAGGTAGAATGGGGTATAATATTTCACATAAAAGAGGCAAGAAGTTGCTTTTACAGTGGAGGGGAAGCGAGAGGAGGAAAGGGTGAATGAATGAACCTTATTCTCATCAGAATTGGCTAAAAGAGGGAATAACGTACACACTCAATTGGGTATAGAAATCTATCTTACCCTACAGGAAAGTAGGAGGGGAGGGGGATGATAGAAGGGAAGATGATAGAAGGGAAGGAAGATTGGGGGAGGGGGTAGTCAGAAGCAAATCACTTTTGAAGAGTGGACAGGGTGAAAGGAATAGGATGGAGGGAAATACAGTTAGCAATAGGAACTGCAAAAAAAATTTTGGAACAAGTTTCTCTGATAAAGGCCTCATTTCTCAAACATAGAAAATTGAGCCAAATTTATAAAAATAAAAGCCTTTCTACAATTGATAAATGATAAAAGATATGAACAGTTTTCAGATGAAGTAATCAAAGTTATCTATAGCCACCTGAAAAAATTCTCTAACTCACTATTGATTGGAGAAATTCAAGTTAAAATAATTCTGAAGTACTACTTTGTTCTTATTAGATGGACCAATGGGACAGAAAGGGAAAATGACAAATAGTAGAGGGGAATGTGGTGAAAATGAGACATTAATGCATTGTTGGTGGAGTTGTAAACTGATTAAACCATTCTGTAGAGTGATTTGGAAATATGCCTAAAGGATATAAAACCATGCATACCCTTTGACCATTACTAGGTCTATATCCCAAAAGAGATTAAAAACAAAAAAGAAAAGGACCTATATGTACAAAAATATTTATAGCAGCTATTTTTCTGATGGCAAAGAATTAAAAATTGAGGGGATGCCCAGCAATCGGGAAATGGCTGAATAAATTGTGCTATGTGATTGTGATGTAATATTATTGTGCTATAGGAAATGATGAACAGGATGCTCTCAGAAAAACCTGGAAAGACTTATACAAGCTGATGCAAAATGAAATGTACTATGTACAAAGTAAAAGCAATATAGTAAGATGATCAGCTATGAATGACTTAGCTATTCTCAACAATACAATGATCCAAGACAACTCTGAAGGATTTATGATGAAAAATGCTATCCATCCCTAGACAAAGAATTGGTGGTGTCTGAATGCAGATTGAAGCATACCTTTTTTTTAACTTTCTTTATTTTTCTTGAGGTTTTTTTTTGGGGGGGGGCTCTGTTTTCTTTTACAACATGACTAATATATAAATGTTTTACATGACTGTAGGTGTATAACCTATATTGAATTGCTTGCCTTTTCAATGGGGCAAGGGGAGGACAGAATTTGGAACTCGAAGTTTTAAGAAATGAATGTTAAAAAATATTTTACATGTAATTGAGGAAAATAAAGTACTAAAGAAAAAGTAAAAAAAAGGGGGGTGGTAGAGTAAATAGTACTGTCTTAAAGCAAAATAAATAGACACCTAGGATGATTATTCATGGTTCTATCAACTCTACTTTTTTCAGGGCAAATTTTGAATCATTATTATTTCCCAAAATTCACCACTCCTCCTTCCTTCCTGTTTCTGTCAAGTTTTCCAATATTCTTCTTATCATCCAGGTTTGCAGTCTTGGAGTCACTCCTCCATATATAATTAGCTGCCAAACCTTGCTGATTCCGCCTCAACATCTTTTGAATCTGTCTTCTTTTCTCTATTCACATTATCAGCAGAAACCAGGCCCTTGTCACCTATTGTTTGGACTGGTAAAATAGCTCTCTAATTGATCTCTCTACATTTAGTCTCTTCTGTCTCTGGACCTTTATACAGACTTTCCCTCACACCTAGAAAGCCGTTCTTCTTCAACTCTGCTTTTTAGAACCCCTAGCTCTCCTCAAGGATTAGCAAAAGTGTCAAATTACAGGAAATAAAAGTCTTCTCTGCTTCCCCCAATTGTTAGTACCCACCTACCATTGCTGTAAACTTATTTTTTCTATATCATTTGTGTGCCTTTTATATTTGGTACTTGATAAATGCTCATTTCCCTGCCTTATCTGTGAATATTCCATATCTTTCTAGGAGAATATAAGACCCTTGGTGGCAGAGACTCTCTCATTTTTGTATTTGTATTTGTAACACCTAACACAGTAGCTGACATATTGTAGGTGCCTAATAAATTTATGGATCGTTTTAATGTATTTTGTCAGAATATATTATAATTGATCATCAAGCAATAACATGATTACGAATATTGAACACATTCTGCATATGCTTGCTATGCTGTCCATCCCATTTGGATGTCGTGCTAGCATCCGAAAGTCAACATGTCTGAAATTAATATCATGATTTCTAATCCTGTCTTGCCTTTCTTTCAACTTCCCAGTTTCAGTAGAAAATGCCAACGTTCTCCTAGTCACCCAGGCTTCAAAACTCAGAATTAAATTATATTTTCTCTATTGATTACCCTACAAATCCAATCAGTAGCCAAATCCTATTACTATCCTTTGAATGAACAGATGTGTCCATCTACTGCTGTGTTGTGAGGACAATGATATTTTTGGGGAATTGAGTGGCATTCCCTGAAAGGAAGTGGATATGGTATCCATTCGTGCTAAGAATATTTATATACCTGATCCAGTTCCTTATTATCACTTTGTCATTCTGTTTGTTGTCAATGTCTCTTATGTCAAATTATGTATGCTTTAGCTTAGTCTGGTATAACAATAAAAAAAATACATCAATGAGGGTTTAGAACTGAGTGTTTGAATCTGATCAGCTAGAAAAATACTATGAACCTGAGTGTTCCTAAGCAAGGAACAAATGAAGTGGTCTCTAGCTAGCCATTTGTGTGTTTGTATTTTGATAGCTCAGTATAGCATCTTACTCAAAGAAGGCACTATATATGTATACTTGTTGAATTAAATTGAAGCTTCAAATGGCAATGGTAGGGGCATAGCCATGGACATATGAAGTGAATAATCTTTGATTATTCAAACAGTCTCTGGTGAAGACAAGAACAAAATAAATATCTGGGAGGCTTATCCCAGGGTGTTATCTATCCAAGTGACTAGACAGCTTCTTAAAGCAAATAAATAAAAGTCCTCTGGTCTTCAAAGCATGTCCAATATTTCTCAGCCAGCTTCTCTCTTTCCTATCAGCAGGAGTTATATCCCACTTGTTTCCAATCACATTTTGATTGTTCTACAGCTAAGTTAGAACAAGTGGTTTGGAGAGGGTAAGCTGCTGTTTTCCTTTGCTCTCCACTGAATGTTTGGTTTACACGAGCCATTGTGCTTGCACCATTCTTCGCTCTTCAGTTTGCTTATCCAGTCCCCAATGTGACACCACAATGTTTGCTTTCGCTCATTAAGTTGTTTGAATGTCAGGAAAAGCATTGCAACTAGAAGAGGAGTTAGCAGAAGAATTATGTGGCTGAGCAAGGAGATAAAGTGGAAAGCACAATATTTAACTGGTTGGGTTCTTAAAGAATCCAAGGGAAATTATATACTGACTAAGAAATCTTGATTTCTCAATAGAAGTTTAATTTCTGATATGAATGTTATTGATTATAGTTAGGATAAAGTCATATTATCATATGGTTTTTATGCCAACATAGAGGCAGGATACTATAGTTGAAAGAGTCTTGACAAAAGGTAACCAAAAAAGGAACATGATAAATGTTGCAGGGGCTGTGGGAAAACAGGTACACTGATGTACTGTTGTTGGAATTATAAATGCATACAAACTTTACATATTAACTTAAATATATTTTAAATTAGGCTTTAAAATCCAACTCCTTTATTTTCCATCTGAGGGACCTAAACATCAATGAAAAGAAAGCTGATAAAAGACTATATAAAAGGCATTTTTTAAAAACGAAGTGTCAAAATTCCATTTAAAGTTCTGCAGAAATTATAAAATATTTGGGAGTCTACCTGCCAAAAAAAAAAAACAGAAACTATATGAACACAATTACAAAGTGCTTTTCACACAAATAGAGTCAGATCTAAATAATTGGAAAAACATCAGTTGCTCATGGGTAAGCTGAGCTAATAATAAAAATGGGGGGGGTGGAGCCAAGATGGCAGATGGAAACCAGGGACTTGCCTAAAGCTTGCCCCCAGGACCCTCCAAACACCTATGAAATGGCTCTGAATAAATGCTAGAACTGCAGAACCCACAAAATAGAAGAGGGAAGCAGGGCTCCAGTCCAGGACAGCCTGGATGGTCGCTGGGTAAGGTCTATCACATGGAGCTGGGAGTAGAGTGGAGCAGAGCCCAGTGTGAGCCACACCTGGACCAACCAGACTGGGAGCCAGGCAGAACAGGCCCTAGTGCCCTGAATCAGTGAGCTGTGGCAGTTACCAGACTTCTCAACCCACAAACACCAAAGACAACAGGGAAGGTTAGTGGGAAAAAACAGTAGGGACAGAGTGAAAGGAGTTCGTGGTTTGGCCACTGCCCCGGAGAGGGGGCAGCAGAGGTAGTACAGCTCTAAGGACAGAACTACAGCTGCAGTTACTTCTAACCCCAGGCCCACCTGGTCAGAGGAACTAAGATCAGAGCGGGAGTGCAGAGCCTGCTTATATCTGACTCATGGTCCAGGTTGGCTATTCTTGGGGGAGGAGGAGTACTGGTGTGGCAGAACTTGCTTTGTAGCAATAGCTCTGAAAGCAACAGCGCAGCTCCTCAACCTTGGGACAAAGGACTCTATACTCTATAAGCAGTCATACCCCGACAGAAAACTCAAAGGTCAAGCAGTTGGCTGGGAACATGGCCAGGCAGCGAAAACAGTCTCAGATTTAGACTCAGACTTTGGAATCTTTCTTTGGTGACAAAGAAGACCAAAACATACAGCCAGAAGAAGTCAACAAAGTCAAAGAGCCTACATCAAAGGCCTCCAAGAAAAACATAAACTGGTCTCAGGCTATGGAAGAGCTCAAAAAGGATTTGGAAAAGCAAGTTAGAGAAGTAGAGGAAGAATTGGGAAAGGAAATGAGAGTGATACAAGAAAAGTATGAAAAATAAGTCAATGACTTGCTAAAGGAGACCCAAAAAATACTGAAGAAAACAACACCTTAAAAAATAGACTAACTCAAGTGGCAAAAGAGCTCCAAAAAGCCAATGAGGAGAAGAATTCCATGAAAGGCAGAATTAGCCAAATGGAAAAGGAGGTCCAAAAGACCACTGAAGAAAATACTACCTTAAAAATTAGATTGGAGCAAGTGGAAGCTAGTGACTTGAGAAATCAAGATATTATAAAACAGAACCAAAGGAATGAAAAAATGGAAGACAATGTGAAATACCTCATTGGAAAAACCACTATCCTGGAGAATAAATCCAGGAGAGATAATTTAAAAATTATTGGATTACCTGAAAGCCATGATCAAAAAAAAAAAGAGCCTAGTTATCATCTTTCAGGAATTTATCAAGGAGAACCGCCCTGATATTTTAGAGCCAGAGGGTAAAATAGAAATTGAAAGAATCCACTAATAGCCTCCTCAAAAAGATCCCAAAAAGGAAACTCCTAGGAACATTGTTGCCAAATTCCAGAGCTTCCAGATCAAGGAGAAAATACTGCAAGTAGCCAGAAAGAAACAATTTGAGTATTGTGGAAATACAATCAGGATAATGCAAGATCTAGCAGGTTCTACATTAAGGGATCAAAGGGCTTGGAATATCATATTCTGGAGGTCAATGGAGCTAGGATTAAAACCAAGAA
>CM053626.1:226153187-226175786 GCA_028646595.1 Phalanger gymnotis
ACTTACTAAAGTTGAACTGTTTTGTTTACATTCCTACATGGAAAGATGATGTGTATAATTCATGAGACCTCTGTATTAGGGTAGCTGAAGGGAATATATATACATATATATATATATATATCAACAGAGGGCACAGGGTGAGTCGAATATGAAGGGATGATATCTAAAAAAATAAAATAAAATTAAGGGATGAGAGAGGAATATATTGAGAGAGGGAGAAAGGAAGAGATAGAATGGGGTAAATTATCTCTCATAAAAGTGGCAAGAAAAAGCAGTTCTGTAGGAAGGGAAGAGGGGGCAAGTGAGGGGGAATGAGTGAATCTTGCTGTCATCGGATTTGACCTGAGGAGAAAATAATATACACACTCAGTTGGGTATCTTACCCCACAGGAAAGAAGGAGCAAGGAGATAAAAAAGGGGATGATAGAAGGGGCGGGGCAGATGGGGAAGGAGGTAATTAAAAGCAAACACTTTTGAAAAAGGACAGGGTCAAGGAAGAAAATTGAATAAAGGATAGGAAGGAACAAAATATAGTTCGTCTTTTACAAAATGAGTATTGTGGAAGGGTTTTGCATAATGTACACATATGGCCTATGTTGAATTGCTTGCCATCTTAGGGGGGGGTGGGTGGGGAGGGAAAAGGGGAGAGAATTTGGAACTCAAAGTTTTAAAAGGGAGGTTAAAAAAAGTTTTTGCATGAAACTAGGAAATAAGATACACAGGCAATTAGCATTGAAATCTATCTTGCTCTACAAGAAAGTAAGGGAAAAGGGGATGGGGGAGAGTGGGGTGACAGAAGGGAGGGCTGACGGGGGAATGGGGCAATCAGAATATATGTCATCTTGGAGTGGGGGGAGGGTAGAAATGGGGAGAAAATTTGTAATTCAAATTCTTGTGAAAATCAATGCTGAAAACTAAAAATATTAAATAAATAAATCATAATAAAAAATGACAATTCTACCTAAATTAATTTACTTATTCAGTGCCATAGTGAGTCAAACTACCAAAATATTATTCTATAGAGCTAGAAAAAAATAATAACAAAATTCTTCTGGAAGAACAAAAGGTCCAGAATATCAAGGAAATTAATGACAAGAAATGCTAGGGAAGATAGCCTAGCCATACTAGATTTTAATTGTGTTATAAAGCAGCTATCATCAAAAGCCACTTGGTACTGGCTAAGAAGTAGAGGGGTAGATGAGTGGAATAAGTTAGGTACATGAGACATAGTAGTCAATGACTATAGCACTCTACTGTTTGATAAACTCAAAGACCCCAGCTTCTGGGAAAAGAACTCACTCTTTGACAAAAACTGCTGGGAAAACTGGAAAAACAGTATGGCAGAAACTGGGCATAGATCATTGTCTGAAGCCATATGCCAGAATAAAGTCTAAATGGGCACACAATCTAGGTATAAAGGCTGATACTATAAACAAATTAAAGGAGCAAGGAATAGTTTTTGTGTCAGATTTATGGAGAATGGAGGAATTTATGACCCAATAAGAGACAGAGAATATTATGAAATGCAAAATGGATAATTTTGATTACAGTAAATTGAAAAGGTTTTGCACAAACAAAGGCAATGCAACCAAGATTAGGAGGGAAGCAGAAAACTGGGAAAGAATTTTTACAACTAGTGTCTCTGATAAAGGCTTCATTTTATAAAATATATAGAGAACTGAGTCAAATGTACAAGAATACAAGTCATTCCCCAATTGATAAATGGTCAAAGGATATGAACAGGCAGTTTTCAGAGGAATTAATTAAAGTTATTTTTAGTCATCTGAAAAAATGCTCTGAATCACTATTGATTATAGAGAGATACAAATCAAAACAACTCTTAGGTACCACATCACACCTATCAGATTGGCTAACATGACAAAACAGGAAAATGATAAATGTTGGAGAAGATTTGGGAAAGTTGGAATACTAATTCATTGTTGGTGGAACTATAAGCTGATCCAACCATTCTGGAGAGCAATTTGGAATTACGCCCACAGGGCTATAAAAATGTGTATACCCTTTGATCCAGTAATATCACTCATAAGGCTGTATCCCAAAGAGATCATGAAAACGGGAAAGGGACCTATATATACAAAACTATTTATAGCAGTTCTTTTTGTGGTACCCAAGAACTGGAAATCAAGGTGATGCCCATCAATTGAGGAATGGCTGAACAAGCTGTGGCATATGAGTGTAATGGAATACTATTTTGCTATAAGAAATGCTGAGCAGCTGGACTTCAGGAAAACCTGGAAAGACTTACATGAACTGATGCTGAGTGAAGTGAGCAGCAGAACTTTGTACACACTAACAGCCACAGTGTGTGAGGACTGATGTTGATAGACTTAGCCCTTCCCAGCAATGCAAGGACCTAAAACTTTTCCAAAGGAATCATGATGGAAAATGCCATCCACATCCAGAGAAAGAACTATGGAGTCAGAATGCAGAGCGAAGCAGACTTCTTCCTTTTTTATTTTGTTTTGTTTTCTTTCTCATGGCTTCTCCCATTCTTTATAGTTCTTTTATGCACCATGACTAATGTGAAAATGTGTTTAATAGGAATGCATGTTTAGAGCTCATATTGGATTGCATGCCTTTTTGGAGAGGGGTGGAGGGAGGGAGAGAAAATTCAAAACCTTATGGAAGTGAATGTTGAAAACTGAAAATAAATAAATTAAACATAAAAATATTTTAAAAATGAAGTGTCTGGCTTTCCTATACACATCTCAATGTATAAGTTCTTTAGGTGACTTAAATTTTTGTCAAAAAAAATTATATGACAATAATTTTAAAAGTCCATCCAAGTCTAAAAAAAATTGACCAAATGTAAACAATCAGATCAAATTTATGACAATGAAGCCCAAGTGACATTACTTAATACATACATTAGTTCTTGATTCCAGACCCTGTAGACAATAGGAGGTAAAATTTAATGCTTCAGAGTAATAAAATGGATTAGTAAGAGCACCCCAGGAGAGCTCAACTAGCTGAAATTCAACCCTTGGGAGTTTCAGGATTATTCATAATAAAAGTGCCAAAAATTGAAAGTGTGAAACCAGACAAGTTCAGCTCATATGAGCTACATCCCCTCAAGTTATTGGATTTGGAAGTGTTATGTAGAAAATAACAGCGAGGCAAGACCTGGGTTCAAGGTAAAGTTAAGTGTGGATTTATTGGCCAAGCACGCGACTACCTGGAGTACATATTCGAAGTACACTCAAATGAGGCAGTCCCGACCTGAGAGACTACAATGCTTATAAAGGCAAAAACCACAATTATGCAATTAAGGAGGTTCGCTAGCAGAAGCAATGACATACAGAAGCAAAGATCAGCCGTTGGTTGAATTCATCAGCTCAGAGCTAATTTGGGAAAATGGCGAGATTCAGGGATACGACCATCCTGTGACACAGGGTAGTCACCTTTCTAGAATGGGTGGCCCTCTTAGGTCATAATCAGTTTTCTATAACTGGGTGGAGGGTTCAGGGTGGAATTTCCCAGAAAGTAACCTCTACTTGATCAGCTATGGTCTGAGTGGAGGGACCTAGCTTGCTCAGCAGAATAGTTGCACCATAACCCAGGGTGTGGGGCTATTTGGTAACCTGGGGGGTTTCTCCTTAAAATAAACTTATACCTTGCCCTAGCAACTGATCCTTGCACATAATGCTGATGTAGAGAAAATATACAGAATGCTGAATCATAGGGAAGGGGGGGCGGTCAGGGGACCAGCTTTGGGCAATCTACCTAGGACTATGCCTTAAGCTGTTTCAAGCCATTTCAGGGTGTGGACAGAGACAAAGATATGAATATGAAGGGGATTAATGGTGGACTCAAAGGGGATTAATGGTGGGCTTCTAATGGTGGGCTTCATTTGGGTGTAACAGAAGAGTCAGTCAGTCAACTAACATTTATCATGCCTCTACTGTGTGCCAGGCAGTGTGCCAAGGGATGGGGGTACAAGAAAAGCTAAAGAGAGTCCATGATCTCAAGGATGTCACAGTCCAGTTTTACATCTCTGTCTCTCTGTCTCTGTCTCTGTTTCTGTCTCTATCTATCTATCTATCTATCTATCTATCTATCTATCTATCTATCATAAACTAGAGATAATTCACAAAGGGAAGACACTGGCTCTAAAGGAGGTTGGGAAAGGTTTCTTGCAGAAGGGTGGGTGTTTAGATTTAAAGGAAGTCAGAGAAGGCAGATGATAGAGATTAAGAGGCAGAGAAGTCCAGTGTGGGAGACAGCTAGTGAAAAAACCATTAGTTTTGTCAATTAAGAGATTATTGGTAACTTCAGAGAGAGTAAATCCAGTTGAATGAAGCACAAGAATTATGATTCTATCATCTTCAGGGTGCCCCAAATCTTCATCATGTGAAGACAAAGGAGGACATGTAGCAATGGCCCCACAACTCAGGATTCTTTTTGAATCACAGACATACTCCTGCAGGGCAGTAGGAAGAGAGAAATTATTTTCCTTTCCATTTCTCCTATTGATAAAGTTATGCAAAGAAATACACAAATGCATAAATCAGTAGGCTGAGCAAGAGATGTTTAATACAACCTTCTTTAAGAAGAAAAATGTGCATATAATTGAATTTGTATTTCTTTCACTCTTGCTAGATGTTTTAAAAATTACTGAGCTACCTGAAAACCATGACCAAAACAAAAAGAACCCATATATTATATTTCAAGAAATCATCAAAGAAAGTTGTGTATGTAGATCTTTAGAATTGTGGGGTTTTTTATATCACATTATCAAAGGGTATTAGAGGAAGTCTACACAAATAGGGAAGGATTAAGTGAGCAGGTATAATTTGAATTTCACCTTGAACTAATGCAGAGTGGCATGAACAGAACCAGAGGAATGGTTTTTGCAACTACTGCTACTACAATAAAATTATAAAAATGAACAATTTCTAAAAAGACTTAGTAACTTTGAGGTAGGGATTAACTTTAAGTCCAGATCAACAATGAGTTAGAAAATTTATGCAGATTGAGACATACACTTTTAGATATGGCCAATGTAGGAATAAGTTTATTTGACCCTGTTTATTCATTGAAGGGATTTTGTTTTTCTTTTTCTTTTCTAGTGGGGGGAGAGTGGCAGAGAGGAAGGGCAAGTACTTGTTATTTGAAAAAATAATAATTTAAAATATACTTCTACTGAGAAGGAATGTGGCTGAGACAGATAGAAGCCACATGATTGAGACTCAGAGAAGCCATGTAGTAAAGATACAGAATAAAAAGTATAGTTGAAATACAAAGAAACTACATGGAGAGATCAAGGTGTAAGAAAACTGCATATTGAATTGGTGAGAGAAAGCAGGAGAAATCATATAGAATTGGGACTTTGCAGTGTGTCAGAGCTTGGATGACAATTAGGAAAGATGTGATTTGAATGGAAAACCAACTACGGTTGGTGAAACCACCAGAATGTACTCTTTAGCATCTGTCTTCCTGTAGTGCTGCCTCAGAAAAACCCTATTTCCTCTTACCTGTTGATCATTTCATATTGTGTTTTCCCTCTTACTTGTGAGGGAAGGGTCGAGTTGGAACAAAGAGGTTTAGTGTCATAGTTTGAGTCATCATAGCCTAAAGTTGGAAGTTTACTCCTTTAAAGGATGATTTGTATTTTTATGCTACTTGAAATTGCTGTTGAAGCATATGGTGGTTTAAAATGTTTTTAGTCCTAGTCTATAAGTGTGTTAACTCAAAAGAGAGAGATTTTTCTCAGCCGTGACTGAGGTGGGAGTGTGGTGGGAAAGAGTGACAGTGAGCCAAATAGAGAAACAAACTTTGCAATATATCCCTGAGATATTCATATCCCAATCGCTTATGAGAAAGACAAAAGCCTATTTATTTGCTCAAGTAACCATCTTATATATGGCATCCAGCCAATGACATACCTGGCTGTGAAGAGATTTAAAAAAGGAAAAAAAAAAGCCAACATTCTACTGTCCTCTAATCTAACTTCTGGAATATTTCTGATGAATTTTAAAGGAAAGTCTAAAGAAGGGCAAGGTAGACATTTCATGCTAAGCACTACTAAATACCACATCCCTGACCAATATAGTCAGGAAAAAGTAAAAGCTACTGAGCCACTGGTATATCTTTGGCATACTCATGTCAACATTTGAGGCCTGTTGCTTGGCATTTGGGGACTCTACCCTGTAAAGGTTTTACAGGTGCCTTGAAACTTAATCCTTCTGTTTGCTTTGTCTCCTAGCAGGTAACAGCAAATGCTGGTGCCTGGAAGGATGAAGTTTAGTAATACCTAGAAAGAAGGTGCACAGCAAGTATATATTTTTGTAATGGTTGATATGTGATATTCAGTGACGTAAAGAAAACGAGTGCCAAGTTGTGAGAGTGCTTACATTTGGACTGGCCAGAGCCAAGTGTCACCAGCTTATAACAATACATTTATCTCCATGTAGAGAAAAAAAGACCAATTCATCCTCTCAATACATGTTCTTTTCATGACAAATAAAGGTTCCTGATAATCAGAGGCTCCTGATAATTCTGATAAAGGAGAAAGAATACTGAATTTAGAGTCAGAAGCCTTGGATTCAAATACTAGCTTTTCCACGTTCTACATGTATGGGCAAATCCCTCCTCTTCTCTGGGCCTGTTTCTTCATCTGTAAACCGATGGGATTGGATTAAACAGCTTTTTCAGGTTCCAATGAGCTCTAAGTCTTTTATTCTAGTTTCCATCAGTCTAAGACATGACAATGAAGAACATTCAGCTTGAAGAAAGCATAAGGAGATAACTAGTCAGAAGCTACAAGACAGCTGTTTCTATCTTGTACCAGGCTACATCTAATCCATTTTTCAGTCTTCCTTCTTTCAAGGGCAACAATGGGGAGAGATGTTATTACCGATAACCCAAGGATAGAAGTATCCCCTGTCTGGCACTTAACTACCTGTGTGTCGCTGGAAAAGTCAGTTAATCTCTCTAGGCCAGTCTTTCTCAATTCAACTTAATGTTAGTGCATTCTACCCTGAGATTATCTTTGGTTTATCCTGTGTATATCTTGTTTGTACATACTTGTTTGCATGTTTTCTCTCCCATTAGGATGAGTTCCTTGAGAGAGAGGAGGAAGTGTTTTCGCCTTTTTTTTTTTTTTTATCCCTGGGGCTTAGCACAGAGCCTGGATCATAAATATTTATTTACTTGGCTTATAAAGTGAGGAGATTGGACAAAGTAATCTTTAGGGTTCTTTGGATATATATGCTCCTATGATATGGTATTCTACCATGTTAGGAACATTTGAGAGTGGCTCAACGTGTTAAGTAAATAACCAACCTCTAGAAATCTGGCTTTGAGTTCTTTCTGTGTTTTCTTGCTATGTGACCTAAGATAAATCATTTGATTTTTCTGTATTATAATTTATTTTGATTACTAAAGGTTATAATAGCAATACTTTCCATGGGTGTTGAGTAATACAAGATCTGTTAATGCAAAGTGCTTTATGCTATTTTATAATCCTAAAATTTCAATTGAACTGATATTATATTAAACTGAGATACGAGTTTTTGAAAGGAAAAGAAAAGGTTTTTTTAGCATGAATTTTTCTGCTTGGACTATTTCTCCACGAGACCATTGCTTTGGGGATTGTATGTGATGTGTTTGAAATCCCGTGCTTTGGCAAAATCATCAAATTCCTTTGTGGAATATTGAGGCCCATTGTCAGAGATAATCTTTTTCAGGGATTCCGTGATTGGCACACACAACCTTCAATTTGTAGACTGTTGTGGTATTTGTGGTATTGTTCAGTCTTTCCAATTCAAAGAATCTCCTAGAGTAAAGTTCAGTTATAATGTGCCCTTTGTTGTTTCACACAAACAGATTGGTGCCAATGGTCGGCCATGGTTCTATTGGCATATCATGGTGCATTATTGGCTCTTTAGAATTTACTGTATACCTATTAGAACAGATTGGACATTTTGAGATGTCAGTCAATTTGCTGACACAAAATAAACCACAAGAATATGTCCAGATTGCTGGTTTGCATTTTTCCATGCCCATGGGCTAAGAGTGGATTTGTGCTAACACAGCTAATCTTGATGCATGTGGAATAACCATTTTCATACTGGCCTAGAACAATAGCTCATCTCATAGAATTAGAAATTTGTAATGCTAAATACCCTTCTTGTTGGATCATTATCTAAATTAGTAATCTCCCATAATTAACCCTAATCCCTCTTTCTATAGGAAGAATGGGGGAAGGGAAAATTTATCAAATTGCCCAGTACACTCATTTGTACCTGGGGCAAAGCAGACCTAGAAACAATAATTCCCCCTTAGATACAAAGGGGAGAATCTAGCCTGGCACCAGGACAGGCTGAACTAAAAACACTATCTCTTTTCAAGACCTTGTACTTGCAGAGATTGATTCTCTGATTAAATTTAAGATCAGGATTTTACCTTCATTATAATACCTATTGTGCGATTCTTTGTGTTGGTATGTGTGGCATTCAGTAAAATGACTAGTACACAGTGGGTGCTTAATAAATACTTGTTGATTTTTCTTTTTTTTTACAGATGGAGAATTTATGCCCTTCTGCAATAGGATAGGACAGGAAATATATTTTCTTAAATGGCTTAAAAACTAGAAAGTGTTGGGGATTGTCTCCTCCAAACATATCATTTGAAAGGTAAAGAAATTGAGCCCTGGAAACATTAAATTGCAAGATCATGTGATCAAGGTCAATAATAGAGTATTAGAACTCAGGTTTCTTGAGTTTCAGGCCATTATGCTTGCATTTATATCTCATGTCCTTGCCACTACCCATTTCCTTGACCTTTTTATATTGTGTTTCAAGTGTCCCCAGAACTATGTTCCACATTTACCTTGGACTAAAGCAGTAAAGGATCCAGTGCCTCCATTCAGAAGTCTTTATCTGCAGTTCTAAACTCAACTGAAATCCCACCTTCTGTAAGAGGCCTTTTCCTCACTACCCCACCCAAACATCCCTGTGGCTAGTACCTTCTGTCTAAGATTACCTTCCATTTATACAGTCTATAGCTTGTACGCATGTAGTTGTCTATATGTTGTCTCCCCCTTTAGAATGTGAGAGCTTTGAGCACAGGGACAGCTTTTTGCTTATCTTTGTAGCCTTTCAATTAGCATAGTGCCTAATGTGTATCCTTGTTGGCTGAATAATATAGTACACAATGGCTCTGGAGTCAGAGTACATAGATTCAGATACCATTTCTGATGTTTAACTCCATGTATGACCTTGGGTAAATAAATCATTTAGCCTCCTTGGGCCTCAGTTCCCTCATCTGAAAAATAAAGGAGTATTTGGATTCAATATTTGAACTTAATAGCCTCTGAGGCCCCTTCTAGCTCTATGAGCATGATCCTTTAAAGTTGAGATCAGACCCCATTAATATCCTAAGGCCCCAAATCTGCTACTTTTTTTTTCTCCTGCGTGTGTTCGTACATTCATGTGTATATATGCACTTATGTATTTTTGTGTGTGTGTGTGTGTATTTGTGTGTGTGTGTGTGTGTGTAGAAAATACCAAGAAGTGCCTCATCTGAGAAGCAAAACAGATATATTATAAAACGCTCTGAGAACTATTCTCACCATCAAGTTGAACCAATGTGTGTGGTCCATCTCTCTGGCATTCTTTTGATCAACAGATACCAGACTGATAGACTGTGTTGATTGACTTGCCTGAAATTTGTGGCCACCATTCACATAGAAACAGCCCCTGCTGCTTTTAGTTTCATTCTGAAATCCTTTCCCATGAGGTGCCCTTCCAATGGAAACTGCAGTTGTGCCAACTGGTTTGGGCTCCATTGCCAACTGCTGTAGTGGGGAATGGTTCAGGTCCACACCCTGCCTCATGCTGAACAGTCTCATCTTTGCAATCCAGCTGAGACTGAGTTGTTGTTGCTTATTGTTCAGTTGTTTTTCAGTCATGTCTGACTTTCCATGACCCTATTTGGGGCTTTCTTGGCAAAGATACTGGAGGGATTTGCCATTTCCTTTTCTAGTTCATTTTTACAGATGAGGAAACTGAGGCAAACAGGGCTAAGTGAGTTGCCCAGTGAGGCCAGATTTGTACTCAGGAAGATGAACCTTCCTGACTCTAGGCCCAGCATTATATCTACTGAGCCACCTAGCTACCCTAAATTATACAACTGCTAGTAGGCCACACAGCAAGGCTGGAGTCATAGATGAGCTCCATTATTTATCAATTTGGTTGTTTAGTGGCATAATGCAAAGTTACTTGGGCGGGCAAGGAACCACTCATAAAAACAGAGAGAAAGATTACAATAGGGGCTTCTGTCTCATCTTTTCAACAGACCCCCAGAAGACCAATCTGTCCTATTCAAATAATGGAAAGTAAGTTAGTGCCTCAGATCATATGCTCAAAGGCTTTCATGGCTGGAGTCAATTTAAGCACATTATTCTCTGGGGCTGTTAGGTCATGCCCAATATTTTGTTGTTGTTCTGAGGTTTTGGATGATACTATTGCCTCCATCTTCAGGATTTAACAAAAAAAAAAAAAAGGATGTGGCATAACTGACAGACAGAAAAAAAAAAGTTTCTGGGTTTTAGTTTAGTTACCTGCTAAGTGGTTCTACAGCCCTTAGCTGACTTTTTCATAAAATTTGCATCTAGCAAAAAAAAAAATTAAAAAAAGGATTTGTGCTCAAGGCAGCAACACATGTTTCGTATTTACCAAAGAAAGTTTTTAGTACCTTTGCATCTCCTTCCCTGATCTTTCCCTGTCTGATGTGCATCTCTTCCTTTTTCTATCTGAGTAGCAGTAGTAAGTAGCTGCACCCTGCCCCTTCAGATCATAATCTTCAAATGACCGGGAAATACTGACTTCAGAAGTTGTCTGAATTTTTCTATGCCTCAGGAATGTTGCCAGACTCCCAGACCATTTTGAGTGCAAAAAGGCTAAAATAATAATAATTATATTAGAAAAGTCTGGGGATTTAGTCTACTATTATGGCAACAGGTAACCTTTGGTGTTGTGTAGGAATCGCATTCAAGAACAGCATGCTCTTGATTCCTGCTCTTAAAGTTGCAAAAGAACATTTTTAAATAGTGGTTGCAATGGAATAACATTCATATGTCATCATGGGTTTGTCCCTGGGTTCACATCCTGTCTCTGATACTTACTATTTGTGACCTTGGCCAAATCATTTAACCTTGCTGGTTGGTCCTCAGTTTCCTTATTTGCAAAATAAGACCAGATGGCCTCTGAGGTCTCTTCCAGCTCTAAATTTTTGATTCCATGAATGTACTAGTTAATTAATGCATATGCATCCTTGGCCAAGTTGTTCAAACTCTTTGTCCTCAGTTTTTTCATTTGTAAAATGAGAGTTGTAGTAAATGACAACTGAGGTCTTTTGTTTCTCTAAATCTATATTCCTATGCCAGCAATGCAAACGACATATATCTCCCAAATATAACTTATGATAGGAGCACAGACTTTCATAGAACTTCAAATTTAAAACATTTTACTCACAATAGTCCTGTGAGAAGGGTGGCACAAAAGTATTATTGTATCCATTTTGCAAAAGAAGAGTTAGAGGCATATTAAGTTTAAATGATTTCCCCAAGGCCCCATGTCTAGGAAATAGGAGAGCCAGGATACAAACCTAGTCCTTCTGTCTTCTAGTCTAGTATTAATCACATTACAACACTTTGCCTCTCTCCTATATTGTTAGGTTCACCACAATTTTGTTAAGATTTGCATTCCTTATCTCTCTTCCTCTTCAATAATATCTCATCTGTTCAAAAGTCTTTCTTTGCATTGGTGCTGATGAGACATCATCATTGACATTTTCTGTAGACTGTAGCTACCTTGCTAAGAGTCTTGCTCTACCCATGCCAGGCTTGGAGTCAGGCAGACCTGAGGTCAAATCTGGTCTCAGGTACTTACTAGCTTTGTGACTGTGGGCAATTCACTTAACCACTAGCACCCACTTCCCAGAACTGTGGTCAAAAGAGATAATAATTATAAAACACTTAGTACATAGGTAGCACAAAGTAAATGATATATAAATGTTATTATTATTAATATGACCTCCCAAATAGAGATAGCTGTTCCTAAGCATTCAGAAAGTACATTTTCTACTTATTGACTATACCCTTTCCTTCTTCTAAAATAGCAGGTCTGGCTTTTATCCCAACTATAAAAATTCTAAGTCTTAACTTCCTTCCTAGACATCCTTTATCCTCTCTTATCTTATAAAATGCCTAAAAGTAGAGTGATCCTACTACATTCCCTCTTAGGCTTCTTTTTCTGCTCACATTACCATTCTTCTTTCATAAAACCAGAAACTCCTCAGTGACTGGAATTTCATCTTAATCTTTGAGGGCTGGCTGGAAAGTCTTTGCCCACCCCGGTTTGTTGTTACAGTAGCCTACTGTTATCCAGTTCTGGGTGGCTTTCTGCTGGCTGGTCTTGCCTACCACTTTCATATATCTTCCAGCATCCTCAACTAAGAGGAATTTGTATAAACAGTAACTTCTCCTGGGATTTCAGATGGGCAGGTTCTGGAAATCACATTTCCACTTTCGTCTTATCCTTTATAAACACCCATCCTGATTTCAGTCTTGATCAGGGAACATTGACAAGAGTCTTCCACCTCAGTAGAAATTTTATATGCAAAGGTATAGTAGAATTTGTGACTAGAACATTAGATGGACGTTAGGATTTTTTCCAATTCAATTAGCTTTATTTTCTTGACCTTGAAGTCTGGATGACCAAGGAAGGACCCAATCCCCTGACCTATTTCCTAAATCTCCATAGACTATAGCCCACAAAGCCACCCAGGCAGTCTTCAGCAGGGCTATAGCCACCATAAACTTTGTTTAAACAAAGATTACAAGGCTGGGGCCACACATGGTTTTCCCACCAGGCCTACTGAGAAGACAGTTTGTCAAGAATTTGGCCAGAACAGAATAGTTTCTGCTAAAATCCGGATGGGTTCAAAGGTACAGTGTTGCTGTTAGAATTTAAAAATATTCTTTTGAGAAGTATGAACTGGTCAATGGGAAATCAATTAGTGGATGAGGATATTTTTTGAAGATAATAGATCAAAATTTGAAATTGATTTTAAGAAAGGGGGTAAGAAAAATATCATTCTGCAACTCTATACTGTGGAATGGAGAAATAATACTTATTTAGCTAAGACTAGTCATTCTCCTCAACAAATATTTTTTTCATGTGTGAAAAATATCCTAAGCATTGGATAAAGAGATGTGATAATGTTCTCCCCATATTCAACTTTTTTCGAAATAGCTAATGACTAAAAGTCCATATGTGCAAAGTGTTAGTATTCCTGAGGATACCTTCAAGAAGCTCTAATGAGAGAGAAGACATGCAAACAAGCATGGACATACAAGATATATTACAGGATAAACTGGAAATAAGCTCAGAGGGAAGACATATTCATTTAAGGGGATTAGAAAAGACCTTTCAAAATGTGAGATTGTAGCTGAGACTTGAAGAAAGCCAGGAAAGAAGAGGAGGTGAGGAAGAAGAGACTAGTCTCTTAATTCTCCACGTCTAAGTTTCCTTACCTGGGATATGAGAGTTTGAACTAGATGATATCTTAGGTCCCTAGCTCGAGATTTATGTTTCTATGATTTTCTATAGCTAAGGTATAAAAGTGCAATTGGATATAATCCTTAGAAAACGAATCCAAAGAATTGCCCAGAATATTTTGCTTTCATAGGGGACATTTTATTTTTACTAATTGCGATGTATTTGGTAATCAGTAGCTGAGCAGGAAAGAAACTCTGGAATTGAGAATTTGAATCCTGACTCTTGTAATATAGAAAGAATTGCCCAGTCTTCCCACAGGAGCTCCTGTTGGGCTGCTGGTCACTTGGAATCTAACCGATGAGCTAAGTTCCAAAATACCAATACTCATTGACAGTGGTTAAGGCTATTTTGCTTTGACAGAGATGAATAAACCCATTAATGTCAAAGGGAATTATGAGTGCCTGTCCAAAGAATATACATTTGTATTTTAAATTGCATTATCCAGTTTATTCTTTGGATAATAGCTGTTTACCTTCCCAAATTCCAGGCATCCGAGCTGACCTAAACAGGGCAAGTTTAAAGACAGAGGCTTTAGTAGAGTTCATAGCCTTTTAACAGTTCTGATTTGGTCTGCCAGGGCTGAATTAGCAAAACCCAGACCCATCTTTGGGAGATATAGACAAAACTGCCAGAGCTACAAAATATGAGTTTTCAGTTTTTCTATTAACTGCAATCTTAGAACATATAGACCCCAGGAAGCCCCTGCACTGTCTCTAAGCATCATGGAAAAGTTCTTCAAATCATATTGTTTGGCCACAGATGAATGTTTGCAGATATGGCTCCAGTACATTGCTCAACAGCCCTCAAAGACCAAAGAGTATCTGCCATGACATCAGTGCAATTCCTGGATAAGTCATTTCAGGCTTAAGTCCAATTCGGTTTGTATGGCCTAACTTGGGGGTTTTCTATCATCTGAGTGTTTCCAATTTGTAGCGCTTCTGTGAAAGAATTTCTTTATCGCTAGGATGAGAAACAAGGTGATTTCAGAATTAAAGTCAGAAATAAGCAGGCTATAACATATCCACTCTTAACTTTACCCCCATTCAAGCACATTTTCCCTTGCTTGCAAACAAGTTGCTAATGGTTCTGTAAAAAAGTATCACGGCTGCATGCTGCCATCTGCTGTACTCACTGCTTCTAGCAAGCACCTGAGCCAAGGACTGACTGCCTCAAGGAAGGAGGAAGGGTAACCCCATTGGACAGAGGGCTGCAATTAGAAACCTTTGGCAACAAGGAAGCAAAACTAACAACAGATTCTCTATGGAACCATACCACCCTTTTCTACCCCATGCTGGAGTCATTGTCCACGCTTTAGTAGATGACATTGGTGCATTGGTTCTATATAGAGCATCTACTGATCTACAAAGGCATATGTACATGGAAAAAAGAGGTCTATTATATATGCCCCAAAGTAAGGTGTTCTACCCTCCAGAAGCAAACGTTTCATGATCCTGTTGTTAAGGGTCTGCTCCATTGTTTTTCCTCTCTCCAAATGGTGGAGTGATTACTGTGAAAGATTGTAACAAGTGCATTTAGGAGCAAAGCCTAAGGGAGTTCAAGATGCTTTGTTTCTGAGAAAACCGTCTCTAACCACTGATCTTCCTTATTGTAGCCCTGCCTCTTTGCTCTCACTTATCACCAAATTTACTTATCTCTATTTCTTCTTTGTGTCCACTGAAATGTAACTTCTGCCGTCATTCTACGAATGAAATGAATCCCATGAAATTCATCAACAACCTTTTTGATTTTTCTACCTTTAGGCTTCCTGTCTTGTGTCTGGCCCCATTGAGTATGATCTCTTTGACATTATTCCAATTCCTACATAAATTCATGGGTATGACACTCTCCTCATTCTCTCCTTACTTCCTTGACTTTTCTATGCCTCCTCTGACTAGTTCTTTTCTTCATCTTTCCCTTTCCGTTAGCTGTAGAAATTTCTCAAGAGCATTTCTGAATTCGGTGCTAATCCTTCTGCTTTTCTGCCTTTTGATTTACAGCTTAGAAGAGTTTGGTCCACTGAAGTGACTTCAATGATTATGTGCTTTCAGCTGATTCATTCTAAAGATTTCTGCTTTCTTACTGGTCCTGTATTTTCCACTGCTTTGAGGGTACTTAGTGAAATAAAATCTCCTAACTTTGTGACAGCTGGATCAATATAGCCTTCTAAAAAATTGGCTCCGGTATTTACTTCACAAAATTTAACTGAGAGTGAAGTAGGTATGTCCTTTGCAACTTTAGTGCTATGCAAAGACAAGCAGAAATTTTCCTATTCCTCTAAATCTGTAAGAGATCTACCCTTTGTTGTCTCATTTGAACGCAGTCTCTAATCCACACATTGGAGAACAGATCACTGATTAAGTTAAGTACTACAATGTCAGTACCTTTATGAGGATGGATCTGATTTTAGATTCTAGCAGATGCCATTATGGAGTTGAAAAGAAGAAACTCATCATTGTGTTGCTGTATTTGCCAGGCTTGTATTGGCCCATGGAATGACTTTAAAAAGGAGGCTCTCTGTCATACACTCAAACACCTGTTGAGAATAAATATTCCTTCATTCATTCATTCAACATATCCATTTATGCTGTATTTTTCATAACTTGGGAATCTATCTAATTAAATATATATTCCATATTTTAAGGAGTAAAGAAAAAAACATTTTAGATACTGAAAATTTCATATACCAAATAAAATATTTTTAAATTTATCAGATCCCAAATATTAAGTACCTATGATATACAGAGCACTACTTGGTCTTCTAGGAATGGTCTACACCAGCATGATGTTTATAATACAACATCGTAATAATTGTGCACTCTTTCAATCCCCACCCGAGAAAAAAAAATCTCTTTTTGCTCAGGTCACTGTATTCCACCTTCTGAGTTCAAAATAAAGAAACAGCCTTCTCAAGTAGATAAAGTCACAGTATCCCTTTGGAATTTACACATGATCACAGAATTAGAGAGGGAAGAGACCCTATAGGCTATTGAGTTCAACTCTATTATTTTCCAAATGAAGAAACCAAGGGTGAAAGAGGGCTTATAACAACCGTTTTTACTGTTCCAACAATCCTTTCTGCTCTTGAGATGTAGTGGCAGAGTAGTGGCCAGGTCATGATGCATAGTTATTTACTAAAAATGCAGTCATATCTTCAAAGAAATGTCACAAATGTTGGATTCTGCATGTGGAGAGGGTCTGAGCTCCTCCACATGTGAAATCACGCTCATTAGTTTGTCTCTCTGACATTCGAAAAATAAGCTAGTGGAAAGCTCATTATTCTCATTGTTCATGTCTTCTTTCCATTTCTGGGTCCTCTACTCTTTGCTCTGCCCTTTTCAAAACTTCCAACATATCAATACAGTTTAGAGCCTGTCTTGGCAGGAGATTAATCATCATTTACAGAGAGTTTCAACCTAGTATCCAGTAAATTTGGCATCAATGCTAATTAAGTCCAGCATATCTCACATTTTCTCTCTAGATATAGTTTAGGACTTGGTTAAATATTTACCATAGGATTGCTGTGAAATGTTTGAATGTTGTCCTTCAATTTTCCCAACTGACTAAGTTGTTGACCATTTATTCTTCACTTAATTACAGAGGTTGGAAACACTTATTCCCAGTGAAAATCTGAATTCTATTATCAAGCTTTCATTTAATGTTATAACTTCACCTGGTGTTTACACAGTAAAGCCATACTGATGGAAGAAAAAAAAATAGCATACACTCATGCTACTTTGAAGTTCACCAGCCATGTAATGGGAGTGGAAAAGGGCCAGCAACTATGGAGTAGTTGTAGAGGTCAGACTGATGCATCATTTTACCTTAATGCAGACTGAAATAGTGACTAAGAACCAAAAGATTTCAAAGGAGCATTAGATGGCAATCACTTGTTAGGCCTACATCAAGATGAAGTCATCCTACGTATCTAATTGTGCATGTGTACTGGAGTGGCATGGTAGAAAAAGTACAGTGGTCAAGAGACCAGGAAACCTGAGTTGTTACATTGTTTCTATCATTAATAAGCCATGTGACTTTGGGCAATCTAATCAGCCTTTCTGTATTTCAGTTTTCTCGCATTAAAAGTGTGGGAGTTTGACTACATAATATCTAAATTTCTTTCCAGATCCAAAATCCTAAGTTTTAAGTAATCCAGAATGCATTAGGGATAGCTAATATACAGTAAAACAGGGCAAAGTTAGTGTTTCTACTTTATAACTAACCAAATCATGACTCAGAAAGACATAGTAATACCTTTTTGAATAATTCAATGAACTGATGGTGTAATTGTGCCTGAAATCTAGGTCTTTTCCTTCAAATCAGCACTCTGATGTTTGCTCAGACTAACTGGTCTTTATGTCCCCTTCTGAATAAGAATCCTATGACCTTTTGGCAATCTAGGAGGCGTTTTAAATAAAATGTATTCATCTAACATTAATAATAATATTAATACCTAACAAAAGCATTTATATTTGCTTTAAAGTCTGCAAAGTACTTTTAAAATATTGTTTCTCTCAATCCTATGTCCAAGGGAGAGATAGGATATTGCTATCCTAGTTTTGATGAAACTGAGGCAGACAAAGGTTATGTGACTTGCCCAAGGTTTCACAGCTAGTAAATGTATCTGAAGCCAGGTTTGAACTTGTCTTCCAGCTTCAGAGCTCTATCCATTGCATTTATTAAGTACCTACAATGCATCAGACATGATGCTAGGCATTGAGGCTACAAGGACAAAACAAAATAGTCTCTTTTCTCAATAAGCATATATTTATAATTCCTTTTTCACTGACTGGAAAATCCATTTATCAATCAACAGGGTAGCTGGCACCGATAGGTGGTTAAACTAGGTACCTGCAGCTGATCTTGTAATCAAGCTGTCTTATAATGAGTTTACCAAAAATTAAGGTTGGAAAAGCCTTTATGAAAAGGCTAGGGCTACAAAGAGTACAAATTATGCATACGGCCATTGTTCAGACCCAAATCTAAACAAATAGGAAACTTTTGAGGGTCTTATAAGAAAGCTAGGCTCCCTCTGTATCATTCCAAAAGTACAGGACAATCTTTGAAACTATGCAAAAGTTTCTTCAAATCACAATCAAATCATCAAAACTAAAGGTAGATAATTTTGAAAATACTCACCTAGAGGAATCTGACAAAAAGTTATCAGGCTGAGTAGCAATAGATACAGAATATAGACATAGGCTATATTTTGCTTAGCCTGGGAATCCACTTAATTAATTATACATTCTCTGTTTTAACAAGTAAAGTAACAAAAAAATTATTAGTTTAGACACTGAAAATGTCGCATGCCAAATAACATATTTTAGAATTTATATAATCCAAACCTTCGGTGAATTAGATTTCCTGCAAAGCCTTTCTCTGCCAAGTTTGAGCGCAAAGGAATCTTTTCTTTCAAATGTAGAATTATAAACTTTTGAAAATGAGATTTGCTAATGAAAATGCCAAGGGTAGCTTTGTTCTAATGTGAAGATATCCACGGTGCTATTAACATTATAATTGTTTACAAAATTTAGATCAGTTTTATATCATTATGTTAATGCCCTTTGGTAATTAGACTATGAAAGAGATTTTCATTTTAGCTAAGGCTATCTTCATGGTGACTGTTTCCTATGTAGCACAATAGCATGGAAAGGGCAGGGGACCTTGGACCAAACATCTTAGCTCTCTAGGGGTAAGTTTTCCTCATCTGTGAAATAAAGGGATCTCTGATTGAGTGTTCTCTGAATTTCCCTCCAACTCTGGCGCTATTATTCGACACTTATATTGAGGTCACATTTATTTACCTATAAACACTTTTTGGTAAGTACTCATTTTGGTTGACAAAATTCAGTGGGCTCTCTTCTATGCCTAAGAAGTCATTAGTCAGTGATACTTTGAGCTATTGACACGAGTTATATTTTTAAAGGTCAGAATTTCTGCTATTGGGACAATGGCTGCTATTAATACTGCAAATTTAAACTCTGATAACAGATATTTTTTGACATTATTGTTATAGATGAAAAAAAGTATGATCATTAAACCATACCATCTAGTCCAACTGTCCCTTTTTTAGATGAGGAAACTGAATATCCCAGCTCTTCAATCTACCCAGCTCCCGTGACCTCTAATCCCCCTCTGCAATACACAGGAATGGTTGTACACCTGATCAGCTAATTACCTATATGTGGTCTAATTCTACTTTAAAGAATTCCAAAATTCCATTATCTGATCATAATATTCACCTCTCCCTATGCTGTATTGCTCCGAAACTAATCCTTCACCCAATGGTGACCTCCGCCACCCTCGGTACATTCCTAAGCTAATATCACTGCTATAAGTATACTCTATTCCCTTACCAATCTCGGCACTTTTGTGTACCAGTTCAACTATATACTGGCCTCTACTCTCAAGTTCCTTGTTTTTTTTTTTTTTATCCTATTACAACTCATGCTTTGCCCAACATCTACCCTGAATTACTCCTGTTGCTGTTTAGTTGCTTTTCAGTTGTGCCCAACTTTTTGTGTCCTTGTTTGGGGTTTTCTTGGCAGATATTGGAGTGGTTTGCCATTTCCTTCTCCAGCTCAATTTATAGATGAGGAAACTGAGGTAGATAGAGTTAAGTGACTTGCCCAGAGTCACACAGCTAATAAGTGTCTGAGGCTGGATTTGAACTCTCAAAGAGGAATATTCTTGACTCTGGGCCCAGCACTCTATCTACTACACAATCTAGCTGCCATTATCTACCTACTTCATTCCTATTCATGTGTAGTTGAACTGAGATGGAGGAACTCACAAAACTATTAACTGGCTCCACTACAAATTTGTTATTTAATCTCAACTGGGGGCAATTGAGGAACCTACTGGTTCCTTTTCTGCTGTCTACAAACATTCCCAAGTCTTCCCTCATCTTTCAAAAAACCTAATTAGAGGCTACCATTCCTACTCCCTAACATTCCATAATTTTTCTTCCCTTTTTAGATAAACTCTTTGAAAATGATGTTTCTCTCCCAAGTTAAATGCTAAATTTAACACTTTTCTCAATCTTCTTCCTTCTTGACCCTCTGCAACTATAGATCACCTTCTCCTTCTGAATACTTTCTCTTCTGTAGATTTCTGTAGTGTTTCTCTCTTATTTTTTGTCCTAAGTGTTTGAAAACTCCTAAGGCTCCTTGAGCAGATTTTCATCCATCTCACTCTCATCAATTCTGGGTATATTCCAAGTTTCTATTAGAGGTCTTCTTTTTTCTTTCTGTAGTATCTCACTTTGATCTCATCAGTTTCCATGGATTCAATTACCGTTTCCAAGCAGATGATGCCCAGATCTACATATCCAGCCCTACTCTCTCCTGAATTCCAGTCCTGAATCATGAACTCCCTATTGGAGATTTCCAACTAGAAAACTTCAACATTTCCAAAATAGAAATTATCTTTCCCCTAAAACCTCTTTATTACTTTCAAGGGCACCATCATTCTTCCTGTCAACCAGGTTTAAGACTAATCTTCTTTCTTAACCCGCATCACTCTAATCACTTACCATATCTTATAACTTCTAACTCCACAACTTCTCTCATAGATAGACAAACAGACAGACAGACAGACAGACAGACAGACAGACAGACAGACAGACAGACAGATAGATAGATAGATAGATAGATAGATAGATAGATAGATAGATAAACATCCCATTCTCTCTACTATAATAGTAAATACTATAGTAACCACCCTTGCTCGCCTGGCCCTCATCATTTCTTACCTGATTTACTGCAATAGTTTCCTAATTGGTCTTCTTGTCTTAAGCCCCTCTCCACTCTAATCATGCACGTAGTTGCCAGAGTAATTTTTCTATAACATGGGTCTGACTATGTCTCCCACCTGCACTAGCTTTGGGATCAAATATAAATTCCTCTGCTTGGAAATTATATCTCTTTGGGGCCATTCTTATGCTTCTAGGCTTTTTACTCATTACTAAACTCCATGTACTCTTTGGTCCATACATATTAACCTACTTACTGTTCCTCACAAATAATGCTCTATCTTTGTACTTTTGCATTGGTCATCTGGAAAGCCTAGAATGCTCTTTCCCAACCTCTTTCTTGTAGAATCTCTGACTTCCTTCAAGATTCAGCTAAAGCATAATTTCTGTTTCTTCCAGACAAAAGTACCTCAGCCTTTAAGGTTATTTTGTATCTATTCTGGATTTTTGCTGTCTATACGTATGTGCATATTTTCTCTTGAATTAGAATGTAACATCTTTGAGAGCAGGCATTTTTTTCTCCCTTTCTTTTGTATTTCTAGTACTTAGCCAGTGCCTAAAACTTAGTACATAAATTATAAATACCTGATGATTGAGTTATTGATGAAGGAAATTGCTTGGATATCAATGTCTTCCTTAGATGACCTAACTTTTTTTTTAATCTCAATACTTTCTTGCACAAGCTCTTTGTCCTAGCTAGACCTATCTGCTTACTATACCATAACTATGCTGTGAGCATTGATGAATATGTTTTAGCTCATGTTGGTTCCTTGCCTAGCATAGCTTCTCTCCTTTCTCTCCAGTTTCAGCTACTGAAGATGAATGACTAACTGGACCTGGAAGAAAAACACTTGTCAGAGACTCTCTCCTTCTCTAGAATCTGTAAATCTAAGCTGATATGCTACCTTTCCTTTTTCAGTCCTCTTTCCCCTTTTCACTTGTATCAATGGCAGTTGCAGTACAAGTGCACAGAAGAAATGAATCAGTCCTTGTACACAGCCTGCCTACTGGAGATTAAACTTTCCTAGCTCAACACACAGTCCTCCCACCCCCCCCCCACCCCCAAGTCACATAGCTGGTACGTCAGAGGCAGGACTTGATGCCAGATCTTTCTGACTTTGAGTCCAGTTATTATACCACAGCTTCCTCCATTTTCTTAACAAGTGATAAATTAGGTCATATGAAAGAAGATGGCGGCTGGAAAGCAGTGACTGGCATGAGCTCCCCACCAAGTCCCTCCAAAAAGCTATTAAAAAATGGCTC
>CM053626.1:226176286-226200238 GCA_028646595.1 Phalanger gymnotis
TGTACTTTTTAACAATTTTATCAGTGATTTAGATGAAAGCATAGATAGTATGGAGATCAGTTTGGTGGCACAGTGGTTAGAGCACTGAGCCAGGGGTCAGAAAGACCTGAGTTCAAATCTGACCTCAGACACTCACTAGCTATGTGACCCTGGACAAGTCATTTACCCCTCTTAGCCTCAGTTTCCTCATCTGTAAAATGAACTGGAGAAGGAAATGGCAAACGACTCCACTATCTTTGCGAAGAATACCCCAAATGGGGTCATGGAGAGTCAGACATGACTAAATTTGCAGATGACATGAAGCTAATAGGGATAGTTAACAAAGTGTTTGACAAAATCCGGATCCAGAAGGACCTTGACAGATTAGAGTTGGGCTGAATGTAATTAGATGAAAGTTTAATAGGGTAATAGTACTAATGTAAAGTAATGATATAAAGTATTGCTCTTCCATGCAAAAAAATTCAAGCTCAAAAGTCTAAGAGTAATAGACAGCAGTATGTGAGAGATCAAAGATTTTAGTGGAATGCAAGATCAGCATGAGTCAGTTGTGTGATGTGACCACCAAAAAAATCTTATGTGATCTTGGAGTGCAAAAAGTGTGGCATAGCTTCCAGAAACAGAAAAGCAGTAGGTTCCCTGGACTCTGCACTTAGACCACTGGAGGTCTGTGTTCACTTCCAGGTGCCATGGCTTAAGAAAGTATTGATATACTGGAGAGCAACTAGGATGGTGAATGACCTTGAGTCCATGTCATATAAAGATATAGGCTGAAGAAGCTGGGCATGTTATCTTAGAGAAAAGAAGATTCGCATGGAGCATAATTGCATAATCTTCAAGTATCTGAAGGACTACAAAGTAGAAGAGAAGTTAGACTGGTTCTTTTTGGACTCAGAGGGAAAAACCAAAAAAAAACTGTTAGAAGTTGGTAAGAGAAAAATTTAACATCAAGAAAAATTCCCTAACAATTAGAACTATACAAAAGTGCAATGAACATGTCAAAAGATTCCACTATAGATATCTTCAAGCAAAGGTAGGAGGACCACTTGTAGATATTTTACAGTGGGGATTCCTTTCAGACATGGGCTAGACTATATGGCTACTGACATCCTTTCCAACTCTCTAATTCTGAAATATGTGAAATGAAGGATTTATATTAGATCATTTCTAAGGTCTAAGGTTCTTTATAGCTTGAAATCCTATGGTGCTTCATTTTCCAGATGAGAAAAGACCAGTATGATCCAATGACCTTCCCAATATCATACAACTACATCATAACTGGCTCAGTATTCAAACCTGGGTTTTGTGACAGGCAATCCAGTATTCTTTCCATTAAACTATAAAATATATATTTAATAATGACCCTATTCCCAAGGCACAAAGAGAATCAAAGTAAGTAAGGCAAGAAGCAAGTATTTTAACCAATAAGATTTAATGTTATTTTTTTCCTGCTTTGGGTTAATTTTTGGCCAAATAGAAGCTTACATACATTCTGGATAACTGTCAATTACTCTAGGTACTGGAATGCCTTCATGCTTTTCCTTAAGAGGTCCCCTTACCTTGGAAGGCCCTCCTTTTTACCTGTCCTTCAAAGATTTTTCAAGTGATTCAGGTCCTAGCTTCTCTACAACAAAATTTTCCCTACCACATTTATCATAGAAATGCTACTAGACTGGTATCAGATACCAGCACTGACACTTTCTATAGCTATGTTTGGCCCTGACAAATCATTTAACCTCTCTGAGCTTTAGCTTTCTTTATATATAATACAGTTTATAATATAGTGCAATGTATTTCCTTTGGTAGAGGGAAAATGCTTTGCAAACTTGAAAATACTATTATTGTGGGAAGAAAACTGATTCTTTTACTGAAAATGCTCTCACCTTCTAAGGACCATTCAATTTCAGTTGTTCCAAGAGTTTTTCTTTTAGGTCTGAAGAATTCCCCCTATTACATGGATAGGAAGTCCAATTTGATGGTTCTTACAAGCCCCCAGAATGGGCCAAGTAACCCTGATGTACAGGAAAGAGGCTCCTCCCTCTCAAATAGTTGCTGCCAGACTATACCTTTGTTAGAGAAAATCCCTCTGAAGTGAGTTGCCCAAGCTGTGTGTCTGCTGTGACCCTACCCAGACTATGTAAATGTGAATTACTATTATCTCAAGACAATCTTGAATTTAAACAGCCCATAGAACTTATTGTCAATATCATAAATTTTGGAAATTAATTCTTTCATTGCTTTGTTTGGGTGTAATTGTTTCTTGTATGTTCCTATACTGTTTCATTAAATTATTGTAATCTCCTTAAGGGAGAAGATTGTTTTTTCGTGTGACAGCATAAGATGGTGGAAATAGAACTGTACTTAGAGTCAACAGACCTGGATTCGAGTCTTAGCTGTGCCATGTGCTAGTTCTAGGATCTTAGGAAAATGCCTAAGATTTTCTGGGTCTCAGTTTCCTTATCTATAAAATAGGTATAATTAGTACTTGCACTATCTGCCTTACAGAGTTGGAAGAATCAAATGAGAAAGTATTTTATGATATTTTAAAACCATTAATTGCTCTAGAAATGTGAATCAGTCACAGTATCAGAGACAGTGTTCATCCTTTTGTGTAGGTTTAGATGTCACGAGTTCAAGATTGGAGATGTTTAGGACCACCAGAAAGCAATTTGTCTGAAAGAAAAGATCTGGCGGTTTGAGTGGACTGCAGGTTGACAGTTGATATGGTAGCCCAAAAGGCAAATGTAATCATATGCTATATTTAGAGAGACATAGGATCAGCACCAGGGAATGAATGAAAGAAAAAGCATTTACTAAATACAGTGTTCCAAGGATTGTGCTAAGTGCTAGATATACAAAGAGGAAAAGTGACATAGTCTGCTCTCAGGGAGCTCATACTCCAACTGGGGGAAAGAACACATACAAGAAAGTTTCATCATAAGGCAGATGAAAAAACCTGGAAATATTGAGATCTAACAGTAGAGCAGATGACAAGGCCCCAAGATCCTTATGTTACATAAACTAAGTCCAAGGACTGGGGACCACGGAGTGTATAGGTAGAGCATTTTGCAAAACCTGGAAAAATTTAGGAGGCAGTGTCAGGGTAAATGGTAAGGCCTGGTGGTCCTCCATCTCACCAGAAAGAACAGAACCGTTAGCTCATATGTCACCAAAGCCATTTGAGCAATAGCACAGCCTGAGTAAAGCAGTAAGGGCAAGGGTAATTTCAATATTGGCAGCCCCACCCCATACTTTGGCCATCCCAGATGTGGAGCTTATTGGGGCTGGCAGGGCGAAGGATGAGGGAGGTAAAAATCCTACCACGCTCTCCCTTGATCAGACAGCGTCTGGAGTTTTGTCTTAAGTTCTGAGGATCTCATTGCAAGAAAGACACTGACAAGATAAAAGGGAATCTGAGGAAGAGCGCCTAGATGGTGAATGGCCTCAAGATCATGCCATAGCAATTCAATTCAATTCAACTAATAAAAACTTATTAGGCTATGTTGCACAGTGGATAGAGCACTGGCCCTGAACACAGGAAGACTCATCTTCCCGCGTTCAAATGTGGTCTCAAACACTAACTAGCAGGGTGACTCTGGGCAAGTCACTTACTCCTGTTTGCCTCAGTTTCCTCATCTGTAAAATGAGCTGGAGAAGGAAATGGCAAACCACTCCAGTATCTTTGCTGAGAAAACCCCAAATGGGGTCATGAAGAGTCAGAGATGACTCAAAAATAACTTTTATAACTACAACATGTGACAGACACTGTGCTAAATGCTAGGGACAACAAATAAGAAAAAGGATAGTCCCTGTCCTCAAGGAGCTTACCATCTAATGAGGGGAAGACAACGCAGAAAGAGAGAGAAAGAGAGAAAGACAGAAGGAGAGAGAGAGAGACAGACAGAGACAGAGAAACTGTAAAGGAGAGGTAGACACTTGGGACTACCCAGCATGGAGGCATCTAATTCCATGGAATTAAAATCAGGCAGATCTGCAGATTCAAAGTGGAGTGAACTGAAAGTCCAAGTTCTGCCCTCTGAAAAAGAAGGCACTGGGAGAACTTTAGTATTCCACCCTCTGGCCTGCCAATCAGAGATGAGAGGAGGCTAAGGGAGTTAGAATTCAAGGCTTGAATCAATAGCATGGTGATGCGATCCAGTCATGTCTGACTGTTTGTGACTCCATTATGGATTTTCTTGGCAAAGATACTCCAGTTCACTTGACAGATGAGGAAACTGAGGTAAACAGGACTAAGTGACTTGCCAGCCAGGGGCCAAATTTGAACTCAGAAAGATGAGTCTTCCTGCCCCCAGGCCTGACACTCTATCCACTAAGCCACCTAGCTGCTCCAGATGAGATCAGAAGTGATTAACTTATCCTAGCAGGGATGTCTTGTGAGGATAAAACCAGGCTGAATTATAGATGCAAAGTAGAGTGAAGATTGGTTGAAGGTCCTGGGAATGTTTACCCTGCAGAATGGAAGAATTAGGGAGAACATGATGGCTGTCTTCAATCTGTCTGGTGGAAAGGGAATTCAATTTGTTCTGCCTGGCCCCAGGGGACAGAACTATTAACAATAGATGGAATCTGTAGGGAGCCAGATTTAGGATCCAGCTAAGGAAAACTTTCTAACCATTAGAGATATCCAGGATTAGAATGGCCTGCCCCAGTAGAGATCTTCAGCAGAAGGCTGGATGTCGTAAAATGAATTCTTGTATAGATACAAGATGGGCTACGTCCCTTTTGAGATCCCTTCCAACTCTGAGATTCTATAATTCTAACAGTCTTGGGCAGAGAGTAGGTGCTCAATAAAAACTTGTTGAATTGAATATGTTTAGGCAGCTTGCCTGGAGACCTCCGTAAAAATGCCATTTCTCTATAACAACACACCTCCCAAATCCCTCTGCCTCTTCCATTAATCACGAATCAGGGCATCTGCAGAGGACAGAGAGCAGAAGTCCGCCCACAATGTGCAAAGTGCCCATCTCTGAGCAGTAGGGTGTAAGAGACACATTGCTAAGCGTTGTTTAACAGGCTGTGGAATCTTGTCATCTGTCACAGAGGAGACAGCATTCTGACTGCGTCAGATCTTGAAATATGTGGCTCCCTTTTGTGTTTTGGTCTCCTACCCAGCAGCAGCCTTGCCTCTGACAGCCGTTCCTTTGAAATAGATGTGCTGGGAGTCTGCCCGCTGAGTTTGGAATGGATGCAACACCAGCCCCAAACAGAGATTCAAACTCTCCTCTGCCTCGCTTCTGGGAGGAAAATGGGGACAGATGCCAGATTATTGAGAAAATGCATTTTTCCAGATACTAATCCATGTTGAACCATGAAAACAAAATGGGCCCATTAGAATGTTAGGGTTCCATGTTTGTGGGCCTTCTGACAACACTACAACTGACATTGCCCTCCCAGTACAGTGGAGCTTGCTATAGACACAGTGGGGTAGGATTTGGAACAAGAATAGAAGGAGTTGGGCTACCTTTAGGCCATGAAGCAATAGAGGAATATGTAAAATTGCAATTTACTTTAGTGGCTATTTTCAGAGGACCATGACTATAGACCTGGAAGGAATCTTAGAAATCATCTAACCTAAACCCTTGATTTTAGAGATGAAAGCCTGAGGCCCACAGAGATTAAGTGTGCAAGCCAAAATAACAGAAATAACAAGTGTCAGGTTTGGAATTGGAACTCAAAGGGCATTTTACTTTGGAGTACTCTTATCCCCATTCTGGGAGCCAGCCTTTAGGCCACCTTGAGGGGACATAAAACTGACCAAAGAAATTATAAGCCACCTTTTCTGGGTTTTGGACAACTAATCTATAGCACCATCCTGATCAGCATGAAGGAACAAATAATCATTTAGTCCCTGTTTCTAGGGATGTGATTGTTTAAAAGAAGTTAAAGACAAACCCTGCCTTCCGAGTCTTTCATAATCTAAGATGGCTGAAAAATCTACATTCTGAGAATGTATAGATGCAGAAACAATTGTAAAAACTGAAGACAGCTTTTTAAATAGATTCAGTAAACATACATCTCACTAACAGTAAACTCAAGCTAAGTGATGTTTTGTAGGACAAATAGGGAGCACCACACATTGAGACAGTGCTGTATATTGAAAGAAAATTATTTCTCTTAGTGAGATAACTCAGGTTTCAGAGCTGTTTCAGGGGTGGAGGAAGAAAACAGATAAGCAAATTGGGAAAGGAAAGAGGTACAGCAGCGGAGAAGGTATGAAAACAACAAAACTAAATAGCTGAATTGGCAGCTGAGCTGTTTCTCTTTGTTTCATTTCCATTCAATTGTACTTGTATGCTTAAAATAGCACAGTGCTTGATGAATAATACACAGAGGGGAAGGAATGAAGGAACGAAGGAAATAGGCATTTATTAAGTGCTTACTATGTGCCAGGAATTGGGCTAAGTATTTTACAAATATTAATCCTTTTGATCCTCACAGCATTCCTGAGAGATAGACACCAATATTATCTCCATTTTACAGTCAGGGAAACTGAGGCAAACAGAAGTTAAGTTTCTTGTCCATTGTCACATAGCTAGTAAATGGGGACAGATTTAAACTCAAGTCTTCTGAACGCCAGGCCTAGCACTCTATCCTACTGTGCAACCTAGATTAATAACTACTCATTGAGTGCTTGATTGATGTATTTGGTGCCTACTGTGTGCCAGATACTGTTCTGGGTGCCGGGGATATGAAAAGAAAAGTGAAATGGTGAAGCTTCTGTTCTACAGAATGATGACAATAAGTTGAAGCAAAATATTGGAGAGGAGAATCCACTGACAATATTTAAGAGTTAAGGAGAATTTCATGCTAGTGACTTAAAAAAAAAGATATCTGTTTGGCCTCCTAATATCTTATGTAATAATTGAATGTCAATATGAAAGAATGGAGATGAAGTAGTGATACTAGTGGATGGCATGATCGATAGACTGAAGATGGATTAGTGAAGCACCTGGAAAAACACCCTGAGAGGTGCAGCAGAATCTGTTGTTATCTTGACTAGCTAGAGTCTTGCTGGATATAATCCAGAATTGTGTCTTTGACAACAGCCAAGTAGAAGATTGTGCAATCCTGTCCTTGGATGGATTCTAGAATCCATCCCTCTGATCCAGAGAGTCATTCTAGGCAATAAGTCATCCTTATCAAAATTATCTAGATTGGCTCTGTGGAGGGCTTTGAAGTTACTGGAAGTCTCCTTAGCCCCTGTTTCCTTTTGACTAGGCAATAGATGAAATTTCACATAAGCTAGGACCCCAAGTACTTTCATTTTATAAGAAGGAGTTGTTTTCCATTTTTTTCCCAAAGCCTTGAGATAACTACAGTGCACTGTGAAGAAGCTGCTGCTGGTGACAGTCTCTATGCAGACCGAAAATGGGTTTGGGTTCTGAACAGAGTAGAGGAGAGAATGTCCCTGTTGGTTACATTTGCTTTGCTGCTCAGCATCTTGCAAAGCCCAGGGATGATGAGTAAAGGATAGAAGAAGGGAGGATGAAGGAACAAACATGATGGTGGCAACAAGCCTGGAGATCTACTTAGGTAATGAGGTTTCCAAACTACCTGTATCTACCAGAGCTAAAGCTACTGGGCACGATAAATGCTTTATTCATAGTAGCTCAGAGGGGGTAATAAACAACCTAGGTTAAATGATGAAGCATAGGCATATAACACAATTAAAAGAACAATATGCCATTCATTTGTTTACTTATGTGCATCTGTGGTTATCTTGATTCTGAGGACTGAAAAGGATGAAAGGAAGGAGGGAAAAGAGAGAGAAGAGAGATGTACATTTTTTTTTTTGGTCCAGGCCTAAGACTTGATCTGTGTAAAGTATTTTCAGGGTGGATTCTTCTTTCATTCTCCAGATGAATGCTTCTTTCCAAGCTCAATGACTTGTCTGTAATTTGTAATTTGAGAAAGATGTCTGGTGTATAGGAACCTTATGTCACTATAACATGGTCATACTGCTGATATGTGTCAGGGAAAGTTCTTCAATCCAAATCATCCTGACTCTAAATCTAGTGTGGTGTGTGTGTGTGTGTGTGTGTGTGTGTGTGTGTGCTATACGTAGAGAGAACTCATGAAATCAGGCTAGATTAGACTAGACTAACTTCATGGGTCCCTTCCAATTCTAAATTGCTATAATTTTATTGTATGACCATCTATTCATATGCATGTATGATATGTGTATTATTTATGCTAAATGATGCATTAGGACCATGAGAGAATAGTAAGGCATTTAATAAGACCCTAATTGTGAAGTACAAATATGTAAATCACACAAAACTGGGAGAAATAGCTAATAATTTTAGACAATAGATCAGAAAACACAAAAAACCCTAGTAAACTAAAAGAAAATCTAAAAATCAATCAATAGAAATTATAGTAAATATGTGCATTTTCATTTTTTTAAATTGCATGAGAACATAACAGGGTTGTCATGCCCCACCTAAGTCAGAGCCAGCACATACCAGTAATTAGAGAATCCAGGATAGAGAAGGAGTAGAGAAGAGAAGTGTAATCTTTGCCTGGAGAGGAAAGATATGAGAGAACACTACCCTCTCAAAACAGGCTAGATCAGTTAGTTTTCTAATGTGACTTGAGCTCAGATACTGACACAGATGGGCTAGATGATCTCCCATCAAAAAGTTGGAAGTTTTGCCAAAGATTAGAGTGTCTTCTTTCTCAGTTTTTGAGGATAATTTGTGAAGTATGGATACTCATTGTTCCCTAAAAGTCTGACAAAAATTCTCCTGGGAATCCATCAGGACCAATAGTTTTTTTCTTTGGTAGTTCCTTTACAGCTAGATTTATTTCCTTTTCTGAGATTGGATTATTTTAGATCTCTATCTGGATTTTTGTTTAAAAACAATTTTGTAATTCTGAACTCAACAATCCTCAACAAACATGAACATTTCCATATACACAGAAGAACAGAAAAGCAGGGTTGTACAAGAAACCACAAATCTCTATTACATCCAGGTTTTATTTTAAAAAGAATGTAATAAAGTCAACATATTATTTTCAAAATTGTTTTGTTTGTCTCTCTTTCTGAACTTCCTCCTGTTTTTTTTTTCTGTGCTTAAAAAAAGGCTATAAGTACTCCCTTTTCTGTATTTTCTTCTTTTTTTTTAGCATCATTATTGCTAGTATTCCTTTCCCTCCCAAATCCTCTCACCTTGAGTGGGAGTGGGGCAAACCTTATAACAAACAAGCATAATCAAGGAAAACAAATCCACAGACAGGCAACTTAAAAAATATGTGTTTTTCTTTCTTCCTTAGAGGCTTTTTTAACGTTCTTTTTTTTTAAATTTTGAGTCTCAAATTTTAACCCTCCCTCCAGCCCCTCTTTCATTCATTGAGAAGGCAAGGAATATAAAACCTATTATACATGTGAATTCATGTCAAACATAGTTCTATAATAGTCATGGTACCCCCTCCCCACAAAAAAAAAAGCAAGAAAAAATGCTCCAATCTGCGCTCAAAAGTTATCAGTCCTGTTTCTTGAGGTGGATAGCACTTGCCATCATGAATCCTTTGAAATTTATCTTAGGTCATGTCTTTCACAGTTTTTTTATCATTGCAATATTTCTGTTGCTATGTATGATGTTTTTCTGATTCTTCTCATTTCAGTTTGTATCAGTTCATATAAATCATCTCAGTTTTTCGGAAACCAGCTCCTTTGTCATTTTTTGTTCTATCTAGTCTTCTGATAGTTTGCATATTTTTCTACTTTTTAAGGAATTCCTCTATTTTTTTGTGTGTTCTTTGTTTTGTTAGTAGATAACTATGTATAATATGTTTTAATTGTTCTTATCTTTTCCCCTGGCTTTTCTATGATCTCACTTTGCTCATTTGCTATTGTATTAATTTAATTTCCTGCTTTCTTTTAATTAGATTAATGAAAAGTTTATCAATTTTTTTAGTCTTTTTTTCAAAGAACCAGCTTTTAGTTTTATTTGTAATTTCTAACAACATCATAATTATCCATCATCTATAATTGTATTTATCATCATATCTGTCATGTTTCAATTTAACTATCACCCACTTTTTTAATATCCTCTCTTTTGTACTGATTTTACATTTATTTGTTGGCCTTCTGATTTTTTAAATGCATATTCAGTTCATTAATCCTCTCTTTTTCTATTTTGTTTTGGTATGTTTATAGGGTTATTACTTTCCACCTAACAACTGTGTTAGTGGCATCCCAGAAATATTGGATGGACCCCAGAAATTTTGGATATTATTTTATCATTATTGGATAATTTTTACATAATTATTGTTTCTATGTTTTGATTTGTTTTTTGCTGACTTATTATTTAGGATTTCTGTGTTAAATCTCCATTTATATCTAAGTATTTTGTTTGTGTTCCCTGAACCAATTACAACTTTTATTGTGTTATAATCTATCAAGAACATATTAACTATTTCTTCCTTTTTATATTTGTTTTCCAAATATCTGTACTCTAGTACATGGTCAATTTTTTTTTAAAGTTCCATATGGTTTTGAGAATATGTATATTCTTTTGTAGTTCCATTTAGAAGATGTCATAAATCTTGGAATTCTGGTTTCTCTAGCAATTTGTTCAGTTCTACATTTTTTCATTTCTTTATCTTACTGTTAGACTTATCCAAAACTGAAAAAGGAATATTGAAGTCTCCTGTCATTATTGTCTTAATGTCTATGTTTTCTTGTAGCTCAGATAATATTTCCTTCTTTAATTTTGATGCTAAGGCATTTGGAGCATGTGAATTTATTATAAATATTAATTTATTGTCTGTTTAGTATAATGTCATTTCCTTATCACTTTTTAAATTTTTGAATGTTTGTTTTCCTTTCATCAGAAAGAATGATTAAAAATCTTGTTTTTCCTGAATGCATGGTAAAAAATTTTTCCATGCTTTCAGTTTGATTTTCTTTAAGTCTTTGTTTTATAAATGTGTTTCTCATAAGGAAGATTTTTTTTTCTTATCCAGTCTGTTGGTCTTTTCCATTTTCTTGGATGGTTCAATCCATTCACATTTAAAATTATGAGAGTAAAGTTTATGTGTTCTTTCATTTGTTTATAACATTATGTTTTTATCAAGTTAAGATTAAGTTAAGCTTAATCTTTTTTTTTGAGGATTTATTTCCACTGAGTCTCTATCCCTCACTCCTATCTACTTGATTCATTTATTACCCTTTATCCCTTTATACTTTGTTGATTAGTTCCTTCTTTCATACTTTCATATGGCTATATAATTCTTCCCCTGCCTTTTCCTCTCAATTAATCAAGTAGATCCCCCTCACATCAAGTAGCTTCTCCCTTTCAACTAGTCTTTTTTTTATTTCATTTTTGTGCCCCTTTTCTAGAGACAGCTTCATTCAGTACCTTCATTATCCATCATCTCTTTCTGTCTACTCTAGACCCCCATTTTCTGTTCATGACCCCTATAATTAACTAATCTCTATTTGATGGGTCATTGCCAGTTGTCCTGACCTACATCTTGCCATTGAACTCCAATAACTCTGGAGGAGAGTGGGGCAGATGACTTTTCATAGCTCTGCCTCACTTACATCCAATTCACTTGTAAGTGAAGACATCACCCTGCTGATGTTATTGGACTTCTTCAGGAATGAGCAATCTGTTAGTAGTAGCAGCTGCCCTTCTGGGGGACCCAATCGGCCAGTTGCAGTTGGGCAATGCTGCTATTTTTCCTCCTTCTTCTCCTCATTTTCCTTGTCATCCTCCTCTTTATCCTCCTTCCCCCCCTTCTGTCCAACTGAAGAGTCAGACCCTGAAATGTGCATACTCTGTCCAAAGGATTATAAATTTTGATCATTTACACTTCTCAGGGTAGCTTGGGGTTTGGGGGAGGACTAAATTATTTTCTTCCCTACTTATTTGTTCTGTCATTTTTTTTAAAGAAAACTGGGACAATTAACTCTTTTGTCTCATGTAGTTTTTTCATTTATGACTTCCTGAAATATAGCTC
Organism: Phalanger gymnotis; assembly: GCA_028646595.1. Lineage (NCBI taxonomy): Eukaryota > Metazoa > Chordata > Mammalia > Diprotodontia > Phalangeridae > Phalanger > Phalanger gymnotis. Next base: position 226,188,275 of record CM053626.1, read on the forward strand.
TGAAAAATCAGGTGTTGATAAAGCCCATTGTGATGCAAATGGAGCTACTTGACTATGCCTTTAAACTCAAATCATTCTGACTCTCATTGATTAGGCAATAACAGGCCCCAGTCCAAGCCTCACTTGCTCATTGTTTGGGTTTTGATGGCTCAGAGTGAATGCAAATGGCAATTGTTGCCCTCCCTGATTGATTCTTTTGTGAAGGCAAAGTAGACCATCTTTTACCTCAATTCTTACCTGGACTTTAACCACTGAATGGGTGTTGCCTTAGACAAAGTCTAAGACAAGCTTAGATACTTCCAAAGGAGTAAAACCAGGCTGCCAAGAGAACTTGAATAGAAAAGTTGGTTTGAAGGAATGGGGATGTTTAGTGTGGAGAAGAGAAGATCTGAAGCATAGGGGTGATAATTCTTTTTAGATATTTGAATAGCTGTCTTCTAGAAGAGGTATCAGATTTATTCTGTATGGACCCAAATGACAGAACAAGGACTATAGCTATGGATAAATGCTCCAGGGAGACTTAAAATAAGTAACAACTATCTTACAATTAAAGATGTCCAATTTTTTAAAGGAATTAGCTGCCTTTGGATTCTTGTCAGATCTTTAATGCTAGAGATCTTCAAACAGAGCCCTCATTACCACTTGTTGGTAATATTATTGATACATTTTTTCAGTTAAGACTTAGACTGAATAATCTCTCAAGTTCCTTCCAACCTGAGCATCTATGTTCCTATGAATTTAAAGAAGAATAAGAGAGAAGCATCAACTTGGGCTGGCATGAATGATGAGAATTATGAAGACATTCTATGCAGGGAATGGCATCATTGAATCCTGGAAGAATCATAAAGTATATTACTGAGGGAAGTAGGGGGAGACATGAGAATGACCTTAATGGACAAGAAGGCAGAAAGTGATAAGTTGAAAATAAAAATGGATTGGTAAGGTGAGGTAGGTAATGGAGGTTTTTTAATTCCAGGATCAGAATCTAGATATGGTGGAGTTCCCAATAGGGAATCATTGCATATTCTACACAAAGTAGTTTGCAGTTTAGAAAAAATTACTCTGAGTGTGGTTTTCAGGATGGACTAAGAGGTGGGAAGGTGAAACTGGAGACAGGAAGACATACTAGGAGACAATTACAGAAATATAGCTATAAGATGTTGAGGGACTGAACTAAGTGACAGAAGCAAAGAAAAGGAAGGAACAATTAAGGCAAAAGGCTGAGAATTCATTGGATTTATGTCATAAATGGGGATTCTAATAACATGTAAATAATTTTTCCTTTAGAATCTGGAGTTAGGCTGAACCTGTAATTTAAAAACAGAGAGCATTTTATTGGTCGAGGGGGATATAATATTGTTATTTTGGCTTCAGTAATTTCTATGAAAGATGTGGGTAACGTTTTTGAGTTTTGTTGCTCTTGGTCTACTGGGAATGTGATATTTAACTTTGCTTAGTAGAAAGGGTAAAAGAAGAGATGGAAAGGAGACAGATAGTTGTTTATTTAAAATCTGAAGTCTAGAAAACCCAAGTTTAGTGGCAGTATGATCAATGTTTTCAGTAAGAGTCTGTCTGGAAAGAAATGGAATGGAAATTTTGTCTTTAAAAGAAAAAAACATTTTTTTGGCCTTTTATACAGTTTATTCAAGTCACTTTCAAATGACAGGGGAGGCACATTTTTTTCAGTTAATTCCAAAGACATGGGTTGTTGCCATGAAATGTCATATCATGTCTGGTACATGACATACAAAATTTCAAATTGGCCCTATCAAGGAAAAATAGTACCTGCCCCCAAGCTGCTGAGCTAGGAGGTTCTCCTTCCTGAAAATTTCCTCACCAATTCATAAATGAGGGCTTTCCTGTTTGAGCACTGTCCATATTTTTGGATGTTAGAGATGAACTATATTATAAATGAGAGTTCAAAGTCAAAATTCTGCTAAAGAAACCCAGAAAGTGTCTGAGGCCACATTTGAACTCAGGTCTTCCTGACTCCAGACCTGGTGCTGTATCCACTATGCCGTGTAGCTGGCCCTTATTAACTCAAAGGACTTAACTTAAAGACTATTCTATGGTTTCGGTTGCTAGCCCTTTGTCATTGAATGGGCTTTGCCTCAGACAAACTGAAGACTGAGAAGGACCTTAATATATAAAGGCCAAGGTTATCCACTGCATCCTGGGCCATTACCAGTCATCTTGACTTTCTGAAGGAAGGAGTGAGGCTGATGACCTAAAAAGCTCTGCCTCACTTAAATCCGATTTATGCATAGCTCAAGACATCAGGTGCTTGTTTGTTTGTTTGTTTGGTTGAGTGTGTCTGTTGGAACTCATTTAGGATTACAGAATCTGGGAATTCCTAGCCAGAAGAGACTTTAGAGGTCATTTAATCCAAAGCCTGAATATCTGTAATGGTGAAGATGATGAAGAGGATGATGATGATGATTTATATAGTGCTTTTAGGGTTTACAAAGCACTTTACATACATTGTTTCATTTGATCCTCGCCACAACAAAGAAGCAGAGTCAGAGAGGTTTAGTGACTTCTTAAAGTGACAAAGAATGTATACGATGGAATTAGGATTCGAACCTAGGTTCTCTGACTCCTAATTCAGCATTTAATACTATTCCGTATTGCTTCCCTCTATATTCCTATGAATTTATATTTACTTCTGTCATAACATTTTAATGATAATGTCAATGTTTCAATGGCACTCCCCCTATCCATTTCCTTGAAAAAATTTAAACTCAGAAACTTTCAGAGTTTTCATAATTTCATATTTGCTAATCTTCAGAATAGTAAAACAGACCTGTTTGTGATCTAGCACTGTCTACTAGCTAAAGTCTGTGTGTGTGTGTGTGTGTGTGTGTGTGTGTGTGTGTGTGTCTGTGAGAGAGAGAGAGAGAGAGAGGCTTCATTTTCTTTTTGATGAGGGTATTTACTGGCTGCTAATCCAATCTAGGTTTCTATTTCTTTTATCCATGCACTCACTATGACTTCTTTGTTCAAGAAAGTCAGTGGTCTTACCTTCCTATCCTCTGAGTTACTGGCTTCTACCTCCTTGTACACTCCATCATCTATAACCTTCACGGTTAAGTCCACAACTCCCCAGAAACCTTTCTCTACTTTATTCTCGAATTCTTCAGCACTCATGAAATTAGTGTAACTGGGAGGTGAATCATGTACAGACCCCATCAGTTTGTTTGCTTAATGTGATTCCTCCGTGTGGAGAACCTGGGAAGTTTATTACATGAGAACCATGTTGAGGAAGGGAAGTGATGGGGTATAGGCTCTGGGAGCTCCCTTGAACTCTCCTTGCTTGTTGAGGCGTTTGCCTGAGGTGATAAGCCTTCCATTATCACTAGGCCCAAATCTCTGATGTTTTTGACCTAGCCTAGCCCTTCATTGTCCAGCTACTTCTCACCCTTGATACTATTAAAATATCTGTGGCCAAACCTGTCACCCTCAAACTAGCCTAGCCCTCCATTGTCTGTTACCTCCTGGATTGCCTCAAGCAACTTCCCACCCTTGATCCGATCAAAATCCCATTTTTCTTGGTTCCTGGAGTCTGACTTCTAGTTACCCCAGTCCCATCAAGAGCCTCCTTAGACTCCTCCTCAAGACCTTCCTAAATTCCTCCTCCTATCACTGTAGAACTACCCCTAGATCCCTCCCACAGCCTTTCTGTATGTTTCATCTTGCCTCCATGAAGGTGCTCAGATTCAATCAAGCTCAGCTCAGATTGCTCAGGCCCACTTGTTTGATAAAAGCATCACAAAATGGTGAGCTTTCCTAAAAGTCTATCCAATACGGTGAATCTTTAATAAACTTTGTTTTTCTCTTTGGCTGTAAGAAGGCTTCAGTAGAATTCATTTGGCAGGACCCAGTGTGTTGGTATTTTGGGGTCCTGAGCACCTCTGAACCTCAACATATGGTTCCCTAAACCTCAACAGAAGTAACTTAGAGAAAGGGGAACGTGTATGTTTTTGAAACTGGTTACAGTTAGCTATTCATGTGTTGAATATTCTTTTGATCGCCTACAGAGGTTGAAAAAAAAGTCTATCCGCTTTAGCCCATTCCTCTTTTGCCTCATTCTCTCTTGGGGAACCTTGATGGCTTTTTCACTCAACACATTCAGTGAAAGTTCATGGTATAAAGGGAAAGACCTCAATGAAAGGACCTATGTCCTTCTACTTTGTATTTGGTCTTTTTGTCTTTGTGGTGAGGAGATTTGAATTTTCTGGATTTAATCAATTCAAAAGGTCCAGAAATTGTTTTTATATCCTGGCATTCCATGGTCCATGGGTTTATTTCTGCTACAGCATTGATGACCAGAGGTGGAAGGGGAGACCTTTGGGTGTAATATTCAAGACCAGAGCAGAGATAGCTGAGATGCAAATCCAGCTATCTCTGGATATCATCACATCATATCAAAATATGAAAATGATGGGACTGAGGCTATGTTGGAACTGAGCTAGATGGAGCCTTCTCTCCTTAGAAACCAAATTGGTATAGAGGAAACTAAGCCGGCCTGAAGTGTGAGGATAAAGAATGTTTGTTTTTGCTATGTCTGCGAAGTAAATATTCCTAAAAGTAATTGCAAAAACAATTTTAAGTACTTAAATGTAACTGAGGTACTAGCCACTGGCCCCCTAACAATGTGAGGAGGGGCAGATAACAGAGTTGGTGAGGGCTTAAGCAAATGACAGAAGAGAAACATCTGAACTTTTCAGGGTACCATGGAACCCTAAGAAGAGAGATGCAACAGACTGGTTCTGGGAGACAGTTTCATAGGATACGTGTAACTTTAGTTTGCCTCATTTTATTTTGACATTATGGCTATCTTTTCTTGAAATTTGTTGCAAGTATGTGGCCCATGCTCAGTTCCAGTCAACCTCCTACCTGGACTTAGTGAGGCAGGGATAGCTCTATGCTCCTAGTCAGCCTGAAGCACTTCCAGAAGACGAGACCTTTGCCCATGTCCCAAAATGAATTTGGGTCCCCACTATTTGAGGGGGGGATGGATGAGGAAAGCATGACCCTTGCCCTTTTCCCCAAATTTGGGTGTCTACTTCTTGAGGGGGAAAATGATGAGATTCAAATAGAATGGTCAATAAGAAGTTCATTATGTCAAGTACCACCTAAAGCCACTCTAGGAGACAATGAGATTCAAGTAAGTTGGTCAATGAAACTAACTGGGGCCCCTCCTCCCCTCCTGCCCTGGGGTGAACAATGGAATAGATAATATAAATAAATATAATATAATAATATAAATATAAAATAAACTCTCTGGTCACCTCATGTCCCCGCCCATGGCAGGTTTTACTCTGTAAGAATCCCTAGCTTCTCCTGACTAGGGGACATCCTCCTTAAGCCAAGGATTCCCCTGAGGTTCTGCCTTAAGCTGGGATCTCCCTTAAGCTGCTTCTCCCTTAAGGGGCAGAGGAACCTGCTTGGTGTGTTGTGTTGTGTCCTGTTACCCTAATAAATGCCTTTACTTCATTTGGGGGAAGAAAGTGGTTGCAAAGTATGTATGAATGCCTTATTTGTTTTTAAGACCTTTGAGAATAGAGGCTATTTTTGCCTTTCTTGGTTTCTCCAGCACTTAGAACTGTGCCTGGGACAAGCTAAAGTCTTAAATGTTTGTTGCCTTGATTTGTCCTGGAAAATCTTCAAGGACAGGAAAAGTGATTTAATAACTCATCTTTAGGAATTTCAGGTGCTCCATAAATTCTTATTGATGCTTATACATCATCTCTGCCCCTCTCAATGGCGTGGCTTCTAATACACTCTCTTGCTTTCTTTTTAAACACCTCTGTTGACAGCTTTATGACTATAATATCTAACTCATCATAAAGGAGCAGCATGGTATAGTAGATATGGTGCTGAATTTAGATGTAGGAGACCTGGGTTCGTATGCCAACTCAGATACAAAGGCAAGAAATTAATTTCTTAGTTTTCTCAACTATAGGATGGAAATAACAATATATTCATCACTTATCTCTAAGGATTCTTCTGAGGAAAGTATTTAGAGATTGGAAAGTGTTATGTAAATGAAGTTATTTATTTTTCAAGTATCTCAGGGAAGCACAATGACCACCGAGAACCCTATGTCCTTCTCATAGTTTTTCCTGTGGTCAGTCTCTTGGTAGACTCCAAGACCAGCTCATCCATAAAACTAAAACTAGAAAAGTCAGCCTAAGGCACTTAGGGCTAATATGGATTTGTCATAATAACACTCCCACTTGTACCGACTTTTGTTCACAACAATCCTATGAAAGAGGTGGTTCAAAGATCAAGTGACTTGTCTAGAGTGACAAAGTTAATATTTGAGGTGGAATTAAAATCTGATGTTCTGACTCCAGGTCCAATAGTCTTTCCACGATGTGAGTATTTTTCTTTGGCACACTGACATATCAGAGGACCTGGGTTCAAGTCCCATCTCTGCTACTTGCTACTTGGATCATCTTCAAACCCCAAATCTCCTTGATACCTTAAGGACTTTGGGCAAATCACTTCCCCTTACTGCTACAGTATTTTAACTTGTCAACTGAGAGGACTGGAAGAAATGATACCTATTATCCTTCCTAGCTCTAAACCCTTAGAATCCTATGAAATCAATGAAATCAAAATCGAAAAGCCCATTATATATGGTAAATGATGAGCCACAAATTTTTGAGAGATATAAATGCATTTTCATCATTAAAAAGTGAGAAGACTCCAGTCTAATGATAAACGACAAAAAAGAAATGCCATGAGGGTAAGTTTTCCATGATTCTTTTATAAAATTGGGACAATGATAACATCTCCACTTACCTCACAATGTTGCCAGGAGAACGAAGCGAGAAACTGGATGTAAAAACTCTTTAAAAAGTACAAGAAATTATATAAATGTAAAGATGATGGTGGTGACCTAATTATTACTCAGTCATGAAGACAGAAAGACTGGGTGCCTGAGATTAAATACTTATCCCACTAGACAAAGACCTTACTTATATCATGGAAAGAAGGACACGTTCCAACATAGCACAGTCATTTGGGACAGCCATCTATCTCTTTCTTATGACACCAAGAAAGAGACTGAGTCAGGTTAGTGAATCCCCTACATCAGATGGTTAGAGAAACAAGGATTGAGAGGAAAAGGATGCAAATATCTGACATGCCTGGCCCTCCTCCAGCTTTATGTCTATGAAGGAGGAGAAACTAAAGAAGAGCCAAGCCAGGGAGAATGCTCTGGTATTTCTTCCTGGCAGTCAAGGACTACTGAAAACTTTGACAAATATGTGAAATACAAACATCCAATCAGACTTGGTTAATCTGAATCAATTCACACAACTTCAGTAACATCCAAATTATCAAAGTAAATTAACGCATGTATGGAACTCTGACCTCTGGATAGTCAGACATCAAGCAGAGACAGTGTTTAAGGATGAACTCCCAAATGGCCCAAGCTTTCTTGCCAGGATGTCATTGGTCAATGGAGCCCTAGATGAATCCTGAGAAACTAAAACCTCTGCCAATCTAATGCAAAAAAAATGTTTCCCCTTCCCCCATTCCCGTTTAAAAAAGGCAAGTCATTGTGTTAACAGCACAAAAAGTTGCAAAAAAGATTTTTTTTTCCTAATCTTTGTGGTGTGCTGGCTCTCACTGAACCCCAGACTTCTTATTGGTTTTCCTGTTCTTTTCCAATTATTCTGTTCCAGTTATTTTTTTCTTTCATGTGTCTCTTTTTCACTGGCTTCATTCCATCTCTCTTAGACATGCTTTTCCTTCTTATTGTGCTGAATTTTTTGTGGTCTTTACTTTCTGCAATATGCATTTCCTTTGCAACTAATATTCTATTGTTTCATGAATTTATTCTCTAGATTTAAGAATTCTATTTAGTTATTTTAGTTATCTTTCTTTCTTCCTTGAAGCTGCCTGTCTTTATATCCAAGGAGGTTACTTAGCTTTTTTTTTTCCTCTCCAGTCCTTAATCATCTCTTTCTGTGTTCAAATCCTTCCTTTCTTCCTTCCTTCCTCCCTCTCTCCCTCTCTCTCTTTCTTTCTTTCTTCCTTCCTTCCTTTCCTTCTTTCTTTCTTTCTTTCGTTCTTTCTTTCGTTCTTCCTTCCTTCCTTTCTTTCTTTCTTTCTTCCTTCCTTCCTTCCTTCCTTTCTTTTCTTTCTTTCTTTCTTTCTTTCTTTCTTTCTTTTCTTCCTTTTCCTTTCTTCCTTCCTTTCTTTTTTTTCCCAAGCATACAAGTTCATTTTAGTATGACTGTATATTAGTACAGGTATACTCAGGATATTTATTTATACTTATTTTGAATTTATTCTGTATATATTTACATATGTTTTTGCTGTCTTCCCTAATAAAATGTAAACTCCTTATACAGATTTGATTTTTTTGTCTTTGTATCCTTACCACCACTTTTTTTTTAATGATAAGATTGTTGATGCACCAATACAACATCTCCTCTAGAAGGCTGCAAAGTCCCACTATGATGTGACTTATCCATTTCTCCACTTAAACCATACATAACATTGCTCCTGTGGCACCAGCTGTGCATATAATATTGTCTTTGTGGAATAAATTAATGGTGAGAAGAGATATATGCATCATACTTGGTGTTTACTTATTAAGAAATATTAAGAGTATTTTTACCACTTTGGCTTTAAAACAATAGCACAAATACCTAGGATTCATGTCTGAGGGGAGTGATAGTGGAAGAGAAATGTGAAAGGGTCAGGAAGAAGGTCAAAGAGCTAGAAGTCTTGACTGAGAAAAATAAACAGGAAGAGCAAAATCTTTCATGCAAGGAAGCACATTTTTCTTTGGATCTCTTGTCTAGTTGTCAGGTAGGAATCTGAAGAAACAGGACCAACAATAGTCTTTGCCAACTTCTATTAACTACTTCCATAAAGGATACAAGGAAGGAGTCACTTTCTCCATTTTTAAAATCCTCTTTTAAATGCTTAATGTTTCTATCAGAGTTCCAGAACTCAGAATTCTGGGAACGTTTGTCCAGGGCTCCTGGCTAAGTGAGAAAGCTATTAAAGTCTATTTATCTGAACATTTCCCAAGATATATTCTTTAAAGGCAGGAATGAAGATGATCTATAAGTTATTACATGGAAGACCTTTTTGTCAATGTGAAATTGATAAATTAGCAGAAATAAAGAGGGGAAAAACCATAGATTGCATTCTTGAAGGAACAGAGTTTTGATGACAAATTAAATGAGGAAAGGAATTTATGACACATACAAGGAATACATCTTTTATTCAGAACCCACCTTTTTTAACCAATTATATATCAAGACAATTTTTAGCATTAATTTTTATAAGATTTTAAGTTCCAAATAATTCTCCTTCCTGCCCTCTCTCCCTCCCTTCCCCTCTTCCTAATCTGGTAAGCAGTTTGGTATAGGTTATACATGTGCTATCATGTAAAACATATTTCCATATTAATCATAGTCCTGAAAGAAGAAACAAATCAAAAGAAAAAATCAAGAAAAAGAATAAAGTAAGTGAAAAAAGTATGCTTCAATCTGCATTCAGAGTCCATCAATTATTTATCTGGATGTGGATAGTATTTTCCTTCCTGAGTCTTTTGTAGTTGTTTTGGAGCATTGTGCTTCTGAGAAGAGCTGAGTCATTCATAGTTGATCATGACACAATATTGCTGATACTGTGTACAATGTTCTCCTGGTTCTACCCTCTTCATTTTGTATCAGTTTATACAAATCTTTCCAGGTTTTTCTGAAATCTGCCTGTTCATCATTTCTTATTGCACAATAGTATTCCATTACATTCACATAACACAGCTTGTTCAGCCATTCCCAGATTGATGGGCATCCCCTCAATTTCCAATATTTTGCCACCACTAAAGGGGCTGCTACAAATATTTTTTCCACATGTAAGTCCTTTTCCCTTTTTTGTATCTTTGGGATACAGATCTAGTAGTGGTATTGCTACATAAAATGGTATGCACAGTTTGGTTGCCCTTTGGGCATAGTTTCAAATTGCTCTCCAGAATCGTCGGATCAGTTCACAACTACACCAACAGTGCATTACTGTCCCAATTTTCTCACATCCTCTCCAAACTTTATAATTTTCCTTGTTTTGTCATATTGGCCAATCTGATTGGTGTGAGGTGGTAATTCAGAGTTGTTTTAGTTTGCATTTCTCCAATCAAATTATTTAGAGCACTTCTTCATATGCCTATAGAAAGCTTTGTTCTCTTCATCTTAAAACTAACTGTTCATATCCTTTGACCATTTATTAGTTGGGGAGTGGCTTGTATTCTGATAAATTTGACTCAATTCTCTATATATTTGAGAAATGAGGCCTTGAGCAGAGACACTTGCAGTAAAGATTGTTTCACAGCTTTCTGCTTTTCCTCTAAACTTAGCTGCATTGATTTTGTTTATGCAAAAGCTTTTTAAATTCATATAATGAATGCTCAAAGGCGTGGAGCCAAGATGGCACCTGGAAAGTAGGAAATTGCTTAAGCTCTCCCCTAAATCCCTCCAAACACCTGTAAAAAATGGCTCTGAACAAATTCTCAAGCTACAGAACCCACAAAATAACAGAGGGAAACAGGTCTCCAGCCCAAGACAGCCTGGATGGTCAGTGGGAAGGGTCTATCGCACTGTGCTGGGAGTGGAGCACAACCCACCATGGGCCATACCAGGACCAACCAGACAGGGAGTTGGGTGCAGCAGGCCATAGGGCCATGAATCACTGAACAGTGGCAGTTACCAGACTTCTCAATTGACAAAAGCCAAAGACAACAGAGCAGGTTAGTGGGAAGTGAGGGTCCAGCAGCAGCCCCAGGGATGGCAGGGTTAGCCTGGTGACAGCAGCAGCTGGAAGTTCCTGCAGCTGCTTCCAGAGGTCCTGCTGCAGTTGCTTCTGGCCGCAAACCCACCTGGTAGGAGCAGTTAGGCTGAGGATCAGAGCAAGAGTGCAGGGAGTGCTTTGCTGGCATAGAGGCAGGGTTCTCTTGTTTAGCCCTGCTTGGATCTGAGTCACTCTCTTGGTTGGAAGTTTTTGGGAGTGGAGGAGTGCTGGTGTGGCAGAGTTTGCAGTGATGGTGGAGTAGAAGTAGCTCTGAAAACAGCAGCACAGCCCCTCAAGCTTGGAACAATGTACTCTCTACTCTACAAGCAGTCATACCCTGAAAAAAAGCTCAAGGGTCAAGTAGTTGTCTGGGAAAGTGAACAGGCAGTGAAAACAGACTCAGACTATAAATCTTTATTTTTTTTTCCTTTGGTGACAAAGAAGATCAAAACATACAGCCAGAAAAAGTCGACAACGTCAGAGAGCCCACATCAAAAGCCTCCAAGAAAAATATGAATTGGTCTCAGGTCATGGAAGAGCTCAAAAAGGATATGGAAAAGCAAGTAAGAGAAGTATAGGAAAACTTGGGAAGAGAAAAGAGAGTGATACAAAAATCACGAAAAACAAGTCAATGACTTGCTAAAGGAGACCCCCCAAAAATACTGAAGAAAATGTCACCTTAAAAAATAGACTAACCCAAATGGCAAAAGAGCTCCAAAAAGCCAATGAGGAGAAGAATGCCATGAAAGTCAGAATTAGCCAAATGGAAAAGAAGGTCCAAAAGACCACTGAAGAAAATACTACCTTAAAAATTAGACTGGAGCAAGTGGAAGCTAGTGACTTTATGAGAAATCAAGATACTATAAAACAGAAACAAAGGAGTGAAAAAATGGAAGACAATGTGAAATATCTCATTGGAAAAACCACTGACCTGGAAAATAGATCCAGGAGAGAGAATTTAAAAATTATTGGATTACCTGAAATCCATGATAAAAAAGAGAGCCTAGATATCATCTTTCAAGAAATTATCAAGGAGGACTGCCCTAATATTCTAGAGCCAGAGGGTAAAATAGAAATTAAAAGAATCCACTAATTGCCTCTTGAAAAAGATCCCAAAAAATAAAACTTCTAGGAATATTGTAGCCAAAT
>CM053626.1:226208214-226276121 GCA_028646595.1 Phalanger gymnotis
GAGAGAGAGAGAGAGAGAGAGAGAGAGAGAGAGAGAGAGAGAGAGAGAATGGTGGACTAGAGGCCAGAGATGTAAGAGTAAGCTGGCCCCCCTATCAAGCCCCATGACCTCTATTGTTTTCAACTCTGAAGACTGGAGAAAGTGGACCTCCACTTAGTGAGATCACTTTTTCTCTCTCCTGGTTTAAGTAGAGATGCTTCATCTTGCTCCAAGCCAAAATGCTCCTTTACCATTGAGTATTCTTTATTCTCTCCTAATCTATGTAACTTCCCCAAGTTTGTGCTGTTTTTCTTAGATAAATGGGTTAGTTGGTTATACAATTTTTTTCTGATGGTCTTTGGCATAATCGTTTGGTAGGAAGGGGTTAATCTGGCAGGTGTAAACTCAGAGCTAGCCTACCTCCCTTGAGAGTGATCAGGGATAGAACTTTTCCTCCTTAGTTCCTTAGAATCATATACATAGACTTGAAACATTTGAGGGGTGGAATATAGTCATAATTCAAGCCCAGTGTCTTTCTGGGAGACTGACAAAGAGACTGCTCAACTTAAGGGATCCTGTAGCCTCCCTGCTCTGCTTCTTAGATAGGCTGTCGGCAGCGTGGGCACAGCCTTTCTATGAATTACCATAAAGAAGAAAATTTCTTGGAGACATGATGGGTCAGATTGGATCTCAGGTCATCTATCCAGTCAGCTGTGTATATATATATATATATATATATATATATATATATATATATATATATATATACACACACACACACATATGTATGTGCATGTGTTTATGTAATTATGGTCCACACACATACTTTGCAAATTTTTTTGTCAAGCCTCTTTCTTTTTATTTTAACATTGCTGTCATTACCCAATGCTGTCTCCTCTTCCTGCCCCAGAGTACCATCATTTATAAGATGTACAATTAAGCAAAACAAATGAATAACTTGGCCATGTTCAAACTACTTTTGTCTTATTTCATACCTGCAGTCCACTATCTGTGCTACCACCACTATGAGTCTTTCAGATAGTGCAGGTCATATGGGAAAAGGATTACTCCAATAATCCTGTTTCAAGAATTCTAGGAATTTTTCTTTCTCTTTCTAGTAGATTAGGTCTAGGACCCTCTTCTGCCTCAGAGGCTAGTACTCCAAAAAAGCAGGAATTTAGAACAAAGAAATTAAGTCAGAGACTCCTGGTTTCACCTGCTGCTTTTGTTTTGGTCCCTAGTTATATTTGCATGATTTGCAGAAATAGAGTATGGGGTTGGGTGGGGGTAAAGGACTAAGGGGAGCCTTTGTGTTTTAGGCATACAGAATATCTTTATGTTTTCATTCATTGGGGACCTTGATGTAGACTCCTGGGATGCCTGGCAGGGATTCGTCAGGAGCTAAATGACATTTTTTTTCCCAATTCCGTCACAGTTGGTTAGGTCTAGAAACTTCGAGGAGCATCCAGAGAAGGATCAATCCAAAGAACAGACTTAGTCCCAGACTAGGGGCATCTACAGGCTTCTGCTGGCTATCGGGGTGAGTAAAGTTTGCGCAGCACCCATTCTGTGCCTTGGCATTTTGAAGACCTTCCTTGTACTAGATGCCAACTAGACCAATAGATGGTAGTTAAAAACAAGTAGAGGCAATACCCAGTTGAGAGGTAATACAAGCAGAGATGTGCCATCTGGCAGAGATGATGCCCAATGGAGGGTGGAAACAAGACATCCAGCAGAGAGCAGCAGGACCACATCACCAGAGTGTATGTACACCAAAAAAAGTTCAATCTGTAAGAAAAACCACTAAGGCAGAACTCTGAGCCAATAGCCATTTATTAAAAGGACCTGGCCCCCTTTCAATGAATGGGACCTCAGACCTTCCTCATGATCTGAGATGTCCCCTTCCTCCAGGGCCTTACTTTTACAGTGCTTGCTACCCAGACAATACAGGTGGAACAGGCCAAAAATACAGAGTCTAATTGGTGGATAAACCTTTCCCTTCACCCTCCAGGAGGGTCTGCCCAAAATACAGTATTCCACTGGTTGACAGACAGGCTTGCAGACTTTAGCAGACCTATCTTGATCTTCTAGGAGGTCCTACAGAAATCGAGGAGCAGTCTTATGTAGATGGGCTGATTAGTGGATATCAAAATATCTACATGAGCTAACAAATGGGTAGAAAGGCAGGCCCCAGCCAGGCAACGAGGGGCACTCATTAGCCAAATACTTATAGCCACTTGTGTTGAGCAATGAGGAGGTAATAAAGGGTGGAGGAGCAATGGATTAACTGGGGGACTTTCCATGTAATTGAATCACATCTGTTACACTGGGCTTGGTCCCCTGCTCCACAGGGGAAAAGGATGGAGATCCTCTAGTTAGCTTTCTATGACTAGGCAGGTGAACGTCTTAGTTAGTGACCTTCTGATTATGTAATATGCAGTTTGAGGCCTTTCATAAACAGTTTGAGGCCTTTTATAAGAGTCCGGGGTTCTTTTAAAAGAAAGACTCTATCCTATTTGATTATTCCTGATTAGTTGATTAACTAAATATATATTTATAAGTATAATATGTTCATTGATCAGCCACATGTATATTTATAACAGGTATAATATATTAATCGATTGACTAAGATTAAATGTATATTGATTATAGGTATAATATATTGAGATAATAATAATCATTACCAATCACTACTCCTATAAAATCACTAGCTGATTAATACTGATTGTGGTAAAATAGAGGTCCAATCATCTATTTCACATATCAATAGGTCTACAATATCAAGGTATGTATTGCCCTGACCAAATGTGTCTCTATGTGTGTGTATGTATATACGTATATGTATGTTTGTATGTGTGTGTGTATGTGTGTGTGCCCTTCCATTCAGGTTTCCTGATCACATATATTCACATATATTCTTTCCCCTTGTGTACCTCACCATTGGTAACATGATAACTTGTAAAAGAATGTATCTCCCATAGAAGTGGGGGGTTAATTTCTTGTCATTTAATTTGCTATTTCATATGATTAAATGTCTTTTGCTTAGAATGAATATATCCCATCTGATTACCTTAGAAAAAATGAATACATTGGTGGGGGCTTTGTGAGTTATGACAATGTTAAGTAGGAATGGACCTCCAATGGGTCTCAAACATGGAGTGACTTTCTGAAGACCTAGATGTGGGGGATAACTATGCTGCTGCATGTTCATGTACCATAATTTTAGTTTAGCCAGTCTCCAATTTTTGGGCACATATTTTGTTCCCAGCTATTAGCTGTCATAAATAAATCAGCTATTAATTGTTTATCAGGATCAAGTTTTTCTTAGAGAGTTTATTTATAATTAGCTCAATGTTTCTTTCAAAGATTGTATTGTCTTGATCTGTTTTATGTTTTATTAATAGGAGTATTTTATGTAATTTATCAAAATCAATAAAGATTTATTAAGCATCTAGTCTGTTCCAGGTCCTTTGCTAAGTACTCAGGATACAAATAAGAAAAAAGATAGTTCCTTCCTCAAAGAGCTAATAATCTAATAAGGAAATTCTACACACATATGGAGGCTTTATGTACACATAAGTTATTACGTAGATTATACTTTTGCAACTATTGGTCCATTTCATTTGTTTTGGATTTTTATAAATTAATTGTGTAGATGAGTAATTCTTAAAAATATATTTATTTCCTTTTCCTTTGTTATGTTCTTTTTGAGTTTTTATTTAGATAATTTGGTTTGCTTTTCTGGCTTGGAAAAGGTTGAGAAAGTGCTTAGCTTGGAGACTACAGAGGCAAACCCTGCTCTGCTCCCCACCCCCTCGCCCCCACGCACAATGGCCAGTGCCAAAGTGAAAACTTTTGATTCTCAAATTTAAAATGGAAAAGATTACAGGACCCAAGACACGTCTGGGGTACTTTAGGATGAAAAATGTCATTGATGAAAACATAAGTGATTTCTCAGGACTGCCAGAGATTAAGACATTGTTATTCAGAGAGCCTGTTTAGAAATAGAGAAGATGCTGAGGATTCTATTGAAGTGCCATGATCACATATCCTGCACTACAAAGATGAATTCAATGCTGACCACCAGTTTATTTATATCATCTGATAAAACAAAACAGGCAATATCATTTCCTCTGGAAAATTTTGTTCCCCTTAAATAAGTGCATAATCAATCTTGTTTAACTTTTCCACAGGTTCAGATTTCTGTAAACTTTGCATCAGAAGAATCCGTTTCTAACTATACTGTATTATTAACATTGGCGGATTTCACTTCAAGAGTTGGGGCCAAAGCCAGGAGAGGGAACTGTTCTTCAAGAGGAGGAGAGAATTCTTTTCTCCTTTTCTTCCTCTTACTATTGACCATGTCATAGGAGACGAAAGATCACTAGCAGACAGTGCACCTAGCGGAGATGAAAGAGATTGTACTAGGAGGAGACTAAATACATCCAAAGAAAGTCAGCTTTAGAGTGTGCCCAGGAGTATCAGAGCAAAGCCCCAGCTATGGACTCCCCAAAGGCACTAACGAACAGAGAACAGCAAGGCACTGCACCTAAAGGGAAGTTGATAAGGACCCTTTAAAAGTAAAATAAGATTTCTGGTGTCCGGATGTTGTAAAGTATCACTTTACCACATGTGTTCTCTACATATGTGCCCTATTGTACTCAAAGTTCAGGCTCATTCTACCCACAGACTCTGTGCATATTTGTGGGACAGTGTGCTGCAGTCTGTGAGGGAGAATGTTTTTGTAACTTTTGCTCTTGCTCTGCTATTAAGTGTGTGGCTTTTTTCCCCTCTGAACATTGATTCTGAGACTGGTTTTTTTTTCCCCTCAGATTGGGACATCCTGGGGCCCTCATTCAGTGCTGGCTGTTCTTTGAGAGGTAGCCCTATGTGCAGCTACTTATGCATCTTGGAAGAGAAGATAAAGAATATCTTTACTAAAAGACTACTTGAATCTGACTGATTGCTAGTGAAAAGCACATTCGTGTGGATTTCTGAGTTTTATTATTAGAAACTCAGCCTTTCCCAGTTACCTGTAGAACCTTGAGAGAGTAGTATCTCGCCCCATCTGAGGAAAAGTGGGGGCAGTAGATCTTTCGAAAGTGTTATAATTAAGACATTTAAACATGGAAAATTTAGTACAGGATGTCTTACCCTTTTAGGTGGGGGGAGGGAAGAATCATTTATTAAGCACCTACTATGTCCCAGGCGTAGTTATAAGTGCTTTGTAAATTTTACCTCATTTGACCCTCACAATAACCCTGAGATGTAGCTGCTACCATTATTATCATTATTATTGTTACTTTATTTTTTTCATTTTAGAAAACTGAGAAAGAAGTTAAGTGACTAGCTCAGGGTCCCACAGCTAGTAATTGTGTGAAGCTAGATTTAAATTCAGGTCTTCACGCTGGTTCCAGTTCTCTCACCTAGCCACCTCAGGGCACGAAGCCTCTTCTTACTCTGGAAACAGATAGTGGCAGGCAAAAATCTAGTAAGATGCATGCATCTTCTGAGAATTTAGATCAGAAGAAAGCTTTCTACTTTCTAGGCCAAGACTGTTATACATTGTTATACAGCTTTCTACTCTTTTTTTTTTCTTCCCCTGATGAAAAATGGCCTCTGGTCTTCTCTCCAGAGTCTCTGTCTTTCCCTGCCACCTATGTTAGACTTAAAATATGTTTTTAGGATTAAAAACGTTCTTACCATTTGGTAAAACAGAATCTAGGCAGCATCTACTTTGTACCAGTTATGTGCTAAGCACTAAAGATACAAAGATGCCAGCAAACCATTTCAAACTTACATTTCAATGAGGAAGATAACAGGTATATGTAGATAGGTAGAAAATACACATACACACACACACACACACACACACACACACACACACACACACACACACACACAAAGCAGATACAAGACACCCTTCGCTAGGGAGGTGTCAGCAGCAAAACGAATCAGGAAATTCTTCATATCAAATGTGTTGTTCAAGCTGAGCATTGAAGTAATTTTAAGAGGCAAGAGTGAGGAGGGGTGTATTCCAGCCATGGGAGACAGCCTGAATAAGCAAGGAGATGGGAAATGCAGTGTTACACGTGAGGAAGTTCAAGAGGACTAATACAATATACAAAGAAATAATAAGTAACAAGTCCTGAAAAAATAACGTGGGAACAGGTTGTGAAGAGCTTTAGATATCAAATAAAAAAGTTTATATTTGATCCTAGATATAATAGGGAGCCACTGGAGTTCCTTGAAAGAGAGAGAGAGACAGAGAGAGAGAGAGAGAGAGAGAGAGAGAAGTAGAGAGGGAGAGAGAGAGAGAGAGAATGAATGGCAGGGGGTGACATGAATGGACATAAGCTTTAGGAAAATTACTTTGGCAGCTGCATTGTTGTGTGTTTGTCCTCCGTTTTTGAAGAGGACCATGGCATCACAGAAATGATATGACTTGCAGTTGACTTTGATTTGAGGGAGGGAGGGCTGTGCAAGGTCACCAGCCTCACTTTCTCCTCCAGAGCCATCTGAGTCCAGTGACCAGATATTCATCAGGATGACTGGAGATGGCCCAGGATGCAATGGGAGACCCAAGCCCTATTAGGCTGAGGCCTTTTCATGTACTCACTTAGAGTGAGGTAACACCCATTCAGTGACTAGGCCCCTTTAAGAAGTGAGTCAAGGAATGGCCCCTTTAATTAGAAAAAAAGAAGAAAAAAATCAAGCTGGGAGGGGAAGACCCTCAAGGTTGCTGTTCCAAACAGAAACAGTTACCACTGACATTCACTCTAAGCCAGGAGGGCCCAAAATGTAGCCGTTAAGTGGGGCTCGAGGAGCATGGAGGATAGATTGGAGCAGGTGGAGACTTGAGACAGGGAGATGGATTAGGAGGCTATTGCAACACGGAAGAAGAGGGATAAGGATTTATGTAGTGCTTTTTATGTTCTAGGAAATGTGCCAAGCACTTTTATAAATTTCATCTCATTTAATTCTCACAACAATCCCAGGAGGTGGGTGCGATTATTATCCTCATTTTACATTTAAGGAAATTGAGGGAAAAAGATGTTAAATGACTTGCTCATGGCCACACAGCCAGTCAGTGTCTATGGCTGTATTTGGACCTCAGGTCTTCCTGACTCCAGACTCAGTGCTCTCTCTACTGTGCCACCATCTGTACTGTGCACCAGGTGAGAGACAATAAGGACTCTGAACTAGGCAACATGATGAATCCTACTTTTGTGTTTTTGAGATGCCCTTGGAAAAACCAGTTTGAAATGTCCAACCGGCAGTTGGACTGGGACTCAGGAGAGAAACTAATGCTGCATATATAGATCTGGGCATTATCTACCCAGGAATGATAATTAAATACATGGGAGATGATGAAGACATGAAGTGAGATAACATAGAATAGAAAAGGACAGCTATGAAAATATCCAATAGAAATTATCATCGTAAACACCTATTTTCTGATAGCAATGACAGTTGAAGATGTGAGATTACTATCTCATGGAATTATTAATTGAAAATGAACTTGTATAATGATTATAGCAATTTCACAGTATCAGGCTTAGGAAGAGGATAAAAACTTTCCTTGGGGCTCATCCTGTTTTGCAGGAGGCAAGGATAGAATAAGATGACCTATTTTATCTATTCCATTGCTTGAAGTTCCACAATTAGTGATTAAAATCTTGCCTAAGTCCATAGTATCTTATTATGAATTAGTTTTTAATTAGACTAATTTTTTGGTCTGTGAAGGTGTTGTGCCTTTGAAAATGAATTCAGACGGTGGATTAAAACCAGTGAAACCAGAGGTGGATAGCAGGGGAAGGAACAAAAACCTCACAACCCTTATGATTTTCCCAGAGAGTTAACCTTTTCTTAAAGGCCTACAAAAATTAAGATTTCTAGAAACCTTGGAAACTAGTGTTCTAGTCTATTTAGGCCTTACCATCAGGAAATCCTTTCTTATATATTTAGCTCAATTCTCTAATCTTGATGGGGGAGTTAAGGGAAATATCTTCTCTACAGTATATCTGCCTTCTGTAGACAGGAAGAACAGATGTTACTGCTTTATTTACAATATGTTCTTACTGTTGTTGAGTTGTTTTAGTCCTGTCTGACTCTTTGTGACCCCATCTGAGATTTTCTTGGTAAAGATACTGTAGCGGTTTGCCATTTTCTTCTCTAGCTCATTTTACAGATGAGGAAACTGAGGCAAACAGAGTTAAGTAACTTGTTAGTGTCTGAGGCTGGATCAGAACTCATAAAGAAGATTCTTCCAGACTCTAGGCCTGGCACTCTATCCACCATACCACTTGGCTACCCTTCTTTATAATAGAACTTCCTTTTTAAAAGACAGTATTTGTCAGTCATATCAATAATTTTCTCTAGATTACAAAAAAAAAAACCTCAACATCTACTTACATTAAGTAATTGTCCAATCCTTTAATTATTTTGTTTTCTACATGTACTATGTCTTGTTTTCATATTCAAACTCATATTGAATTTTCAATATATGCTATGGCCTTCAGACAGATCTTCTACATAGCATGGAACAGTCAAATTATTTTCTATTTTTTTAAATGGAAAAATATATATGTGTGTGTGTATATATATATACACATGTGTATGTATATGTGTGTGTGCATATGTAAATATATATGTGTATATATATATATATTATACATAGTATAATATACACACATACTTACGCATGTATTGTTGTCCTAAGTGTCTTTCTTGCACTCAGCAAGACTGAACATTTTACTGGCTGGTTTTGTGATACATCCTTGTAGTCTGTGCTACTGGGGAGGCTGACTCTAGTGAAATGCTTGAACTTGAGAGCTCTGAGTTACAATAGTATTAAAGACAATCGGGTGTCCACTCTAATCCGGGCATCAAAATGGTGAGCCCCTGGAGCAGAGCACCACCAGGCTTCCTAAGCAGTGGCGGGGTTCAATCCAGACCAGAAGTGGAACAGGCCAAAGCTTTTGTGCTGATCAGCAGGAGGATCAGGCCTGTGAATGGCTGTTTCATTTTCAGTCTAAGAGAGATAGGATGACCTAGTCTCTAAGTAACAAAAAACAACAATATCATGGCTTTGTCAAGATGATTTTGAATCTGTTTTCTCCTTATAAAGAGAAGGAAATCAATAAATGACAACTCTAAAGAAAATCAAATTTATTTAATTAAAATTGAATGTATAACATTACAGACATTTGAAACCAATGAGATTATATAAATATTTGATACCAATAAGCCATATAAAATTATAACCATTTCCATAATTTCAGACACATGAACATGACTCTTGAGAAGTTTCTAGTGCAATAGTTCCCAAAGTATAGTTCAGGGACCTGATCCCCCAAGAACCTTTCAGGGGGTCTGCGAGGTCAAAACTATTTTCCTATAATACTAGGACAATTTGATTTCTAATATGGCAAATGTTGATAGCTATCACCCATAACAAAAGCTCTTTGAGGTCCTCAATAATATATAAGAGTGTAAAGGGGTCCTGAGACCCAAAAGTATGAGACTTGCTATACTAGTAGATATAATTGGTCAAGGTCTAGGATGATTAAATAGAAGTCATTTTCCTCTCTTTTCCTTCTAGATCAGGGATTCATAACAAGGGTCCATGGATAGAGTTCAGGGAATTTGTGAATTTGGATTTTTAAAAATTGCCTCTTTATTTTAATATAATTGATTTCCTTTGTAACTATGATTTTGTTATGCATCTTAAAATATTATTCTGAAAAGGAATCTATAGGCTTCATCAAACATCCAAAGGGTCTATGACTCAAATAAAGGTTTTGAACCCTATGTCTTGAATTTAACCCTTTTTGTTACCCTAACAGGCCCTAATCTCAAGTGTCAGTTATTTCTGTACTGCATCAGAGGCCGGGCCTCCTTAAAACAAAGGTTTCTAGTTTTACTGCTATCCTCTGTCTGAAAGAAATAGCTAGGTGCAGAAATCCACAGCCCAAGATTTGTGAAGAAGGAATCGGACCCAGAAGCATCCTTAAGGTAGGGTAAGTAGGAGTGATTGATATGGCAAAGGTACCTTGGAGGTGACCCCCATGGCTATAGGGACCAGGAAAAAAGGAACTATAAGAAAGCAGTGGATGGAACAGATGAAGACATTGCCTGAAAGCTGGCACTAAAAATATCTCCGAATCATATGTGAATGATGAAGCACTTGTGTGGGGAAGAGGCTTTCTGTCTCCTAAGAGTATACTCCTCCTTCAACACACACCCTTTAGGGTACTTGTCATCCCCTTATGATATTTCTTCCCTTTCAATGCTACTCTTGGTGTCCATTTTAACCAGGGTTTATCTGTAAAAAACACATATGAGGGTGAGGGAGCCAAGAGAGAAGGCTCAAAGTTCTTGGGTTGGCCTCGATAAGACCTTTTTTTTTTTTAGTTTTATTTTTATTATTCTTTTTTTTTCTTTTCTTTTTCTCTTTCTTATCATAGGCCCCATGGCTAGGATAAAAAATGACTTTATTTTATTGCCCTACTGCTATAAATGCTTCCAATTGCTGAACATCGTAGACCCACTATAGGAAGCTGAATGCATTCAGCCTTTTCCTTTTCCATCACCGATTCATCTTTATGTAGTCAATTAGCAGAGAGACTATTTCAGCAAAAAAATCTTCCGGGAAGGCCTCAAACCATCACAAATATGCCCAGACTTTGCACATGAGGACTAAAGCATGTACTTTACCTGAGGTGATCACAGTTAACTGAATTTTAATTATTCTTTATTATTTGGTTTGCTCTTCAGATTCCAGAGACAAGATATTCAGGAGGAGACTTGCCAGTCATGAGATATTCATTTGTGATCCCAGGGAAGAACTTTAAACTCTGGCCATATAAGCTAGAATTTTCCTGAACACTAAACATTGATAGTGCTTTTTAATTTTCCCCCTACTGTATTGCCTACCACCAAAACCTGAAAAAGCCCTTTCCGATAGGCCCTTCTAGTGGGTGAGGGGAGAGGAATAAGCTTATTCAAGGCCGAAAGCTGACAGACAATTCCTGCTTAGATGTTTATAAATGCCCCGATATTCCCCTTTCTTCTAGACATTTTGACAGAGGTGACTAGATAAGGACTGAATACCCAAAGGTTGCCATTTATTGTCTTTGAATCTAAAAGTCACCTTTTTTTAACAGCAAACTGATGAAGCTCCCTCTGCTCATCCTGAGAGACTGCTGCCATCCATATGTATGAATTGTTTAATAGATGTGGGGGGGGGGGAGAGGGGGAATAGAGACAGGAGGATATCCAAATACAAGATTAGAAACTTCAAATATGCCTGGAGAAATTATAGCAAGGGATATAAGGACAAAATTATTTCCACTCTTACAAATGATACGAATAATTTAATGTTTCAGAGCCTTCCCAGGACTCTGAGCTGCCTAAGAAAACCTTCTGGCCTTGTGCCATTTTCCAAAATATTCTCTTCCAGTATTCATTGCTTTTTCTGCTTACTCTTCAGTTAGTAGCACTAATGAATTTGGGGAAGAAGTAATAATATGCACCAGTAATACTCCCTCTTTTTTCTTCAGTTTTTGTTCAGGCGTTTTTCTTTGTGATCCCATTTAGGGTTTTCTTGGCAAAGTTACTGTTGTGGTTTGCCATTTCCTTCTCCCATTCATTTTACAGATGAGGAAACCAAGGCAAACAGAGTTAATTGACTTGTTCAGGGTCACACAGCTAGGAAGTATCTGAAGCCAGATTTGAACTCAGAAGATGCATCTTTCTGATTCCAGGCCTGGCACTCTATCCACTGCACAATCTCTCTGCCTAGAACTTAAAACTCTTTTCTAACACATGGATGAAGTATCTTTCTTAATCAATTACCCCAGTTCAGCATGGCAAGGTAGAAAGATGGAGGAAATAGAGCCAGAGACATGAATTCAAATCCCAGCCCCATCATTTACTAGCTAAATGCTAATAGCAAGTCATCTAATCTCCATTGGTCTTAGTTTCTTCCTATATGAAAGGGTATTATAATACTTGTAGTTTTTACCTCATAGGGTTGCTGGGAGGAAAGTACTTTGTAAATCATGACAAACTTTATAGGTGTAAATTGTTGTGGCCATCACATGACAAGCATTGCTCAGAGATCAAACTTTAATTAGGAAAGGCAAAGCCTAGAATGTTTAGACTTATGAGTCCACATCTGGGAACTGAGACCCAGTCATCTATTTATTTGGTTCCAGAATGGACCTTAAAGGCCATTGGCTAACTCTCATTTCATAAATAAGGAAACTGAGGTGAAGAAAGCATACACCGTCTGTCTAGTAAGTGTCAGAGTTGAGATTTAAAGTTAGGTCTTCCTGAATACAAGCCCAATGATCTGTCCATTCTGCCATATTGGTATTGGTTGTCAGCCAAGAATCAGAAAGCTCGACGGTCACTGACCTGTCCATACTCTAGTCCCAGGTCCCTGACAACATATTGTCAAATAAGCCCCAATTTTCTTCCTGACTCCCGAGGCATAGTTAGAACTAAAAAAAATTCTGGGTCATTTTAGGGCACTCCAGAAAGCTGTACCTAAGATAACAGGTCATTCTTCTTTTAAAGCTCCAGGCCCCAGTTTCTGGTTGCCAGCAGAGAAAGGGGAGATTTTAGCTGAACAAAGACTGAGGCTATTGAGTACTTAACTGCCTGAGGATATTCTAAACAAATCTTTAGTCACGGTGAAGGCACTGCAGCACAGAATATGCTCTTATCAGTTCTACTACAATTTACTATAGAGAGACTAAATTTAACAAATAATTGTCTTCATCCTTTTCTTTCTCTTATCATTAGCAGCTGAGAGGAGTAAGCGGTTATCCTCTTTCAGCTGAAGTATGACCTTTATTAGCTAACAATGGAGAACTCTGCCTTCTCCTTTCATTCCTATAACATATCTGGAATGCTGTATATTTGAATACCTTTATCTCTTTAGACTTGGAGTAACTTCCTGTTTCCCTCCTCTCTTCCTTTTCCTTCTTTCCTTTCCTTCCTTCTTTCTTTTTTCTTTGTTTCTTTCTTCCTTCCTTCCTTCCTTCCTTCCTTCCTTCCTTCCTTCCTTCCTTCCTTCCTTCCTTCCTTCCTTCCTTCCCTTGTTTCTCTTTCCTTTTTACCAGTATTGCATTATGGCATAAGACTTTGAATGGTAGATTATGAGTCAAGACAATGAATCACTTTGGTTCCAGTCCTGCCTTTGACACACAGACACATGTATGTGTGTATATATGTATGTATGTATATATGTATGTATGTATGTATATGACTCTGGCCAAGTCACTTAACTTCTCAGTGCTCCAGAAAATTCCCTAAGACAATAAATTGAAAAGCACGGGCTAATTAGTAAACTTAGAGGAAATTCCCTCACTGGATAATCTATAATCTTAGAGGAAATTCCCTCACTGGAAGTTCCCTGTTCTAATGAGATCACAGGTTTGCTTCAGAACAAAACATGACGATAGGAAAAGCATCATGGCACAGTAGACAAAAAGCCCTGCAATCAGAAAGAATTGAATTCTTGCCTCTGATACATCTAACTTTCACCATGGACAAGTCATTCAAAGTCTCAATGCCCTAAACAGTTCTCTAAGACTGTGTAATAGGTGACTTGTGGAGATGCATATTGGTAAAGTGAGCTTCCACATAGGTAGCTCCCCATTTTGATAAAATCAATCCTTTCCCCAATTCCCCCCATCAAAAAAAAAAGAGTGCATGCAAATCTAAAAACAATTCTAAATTCTAAAGTCCTTGGAGGATTAGTTCTTTAGTTAATGAATGGGACCGAGAATTAGTCAACTGTCAAAACTAATGATAAATTCTGTAAATCTATTTAAAACAAGTTCTAGTACAAGGGAATTAATAATGTACTCACCCAATTCCATTTCCTCCCTCCCCACTAGCATTCACCATCTAGGCAGTATTCTTAATTTTTCCTGTGTCATGAACCCTTTTGGCAGTTTGCTAAAGCCTATAGACCCCTTTCCAAAACAATGCTTTTAAAAGCAGAAAATACTTTTAAAAATTGTAGTATTAATATGAAACTATTCCCATTACAATGCAAAAATTAAATTATTCTAAAAAATAAGTTATGGAACCCCAGGCTAAGAAACCCTGCTCTTGTGGATGCCAGTGTAACTACATACAGTTAGACTCTTGCCATCATTTTGGTAAAATTAGTATTTATCATGTAACTGTTGCATATCCAGCCTGAAATGGAAATATTTAATTTAGTTGAGGCCAGAGTAGCAGAAGCATTAATATTTCATAGCATGATTTCCTAAAGTGGTTTCCCAGGGCTAGGATGCACCCTTATTATTCAGTACCCTTACCTGTTCGTCTATGACCTTATAGGAAATTGAAGGATGAAGAAAGAAAGTGAATTGACTAGTTTCATAATTTGTAAAATTTGGCAAAACCTGGACTTGAAAACAGACTATTTGGGTGGAGAACTACTTTGGTTCACAATAGTAGAACCTGTCTTCTTGACACAATTCTTTAATATCTTGGCATTAAATTTATTGAGTTTATATACATACACTCTCTCTAGATCAAGAGAATCTTAAATTTGAGGTTTCTAAATATTCACTTGTATTAGACTACAAGGGACCTTGGAATTTAGCTATCCAATTCAGAAACGCTATGGCTGAAAATCTAGACCATCAGAACTGGGAGTCATTGGTGAGGGTACCTGGGACAAGACATCAAGAAAGTAATTAGCCTCTTGGTTGACCTCTAGTGCTTTCAAGGGTCACTGAAACCCAATCTAGAGTTTGTTGGAAATCTATGGTCCAACTAACAAGGATGGCCTCAAAGAGGGATAGAGAACTGCTGTCAGTGCAAATTGTTCAAAGGAAACTGTTCTGACCTGTGTTTTATGTGTGAAAAATTCCATAAATGTACTTTTACTGGTATGGAAGTTATGACTTATAGTCATATATTTGGGGTGACTTCCCCTGCATTCAGAAAGAACCGAGTTTAAGTACTGCCTCTGATACATATTCTGCATAACCATTAACAAATCATTTGACCTCCCATTGTCCCAGACAGTTCTCTACAAATATATATTATAGACAACTTAACTTGCTTTGATAGAGGGAGTTTCTATAGTAGAAATCCCCTATACCTATGAAAACTCAGATCTGGACAAAAAAAAAAGTCATGATTTTTAAACTCCCTTTCTATAATTGTAAGGGTATTCAGATTATTCTCTGTATTACATTTCAGTGTGCATTCCTGTTAATAAATATACTTTCTCCCAACAGGTCTTTAATTTACTTTTTAATATTCTAAAAGGTTTTTTTTTTTACTTTTTTTACTTTTTTTCACTCTTCTAAGAGTTTGTGAATAGACTCCCCTACTGAGTTCTTCCAATTCCATATTTTTGATATTTTTTTTGAAATGTATATTTTATGTAGGTAACCTGAACCCCATAAGTTTTTTTGAACCTATCCCTACGTCCTAAACAAAACTGAGTTCCCTGACTTCCCACATGAGAGGTAGATTCAACCCCTCTGACTTCCCTCAAGTTCCCATTATATAGAACTCAACACAACCAGTTTCTAAAATTGAGGGCCATTTCAAGTTCACTAACATCTCACAGGCATTTGCATTTTAGCCTTTTGGGAAGGAGTTTTGTTTTGTTTTCAAGAATAGCCTAATGAATGGTTTTAAAAAAAAGACAAAACTATTTGCTTTGTTCTACCTCCAAAAGGAGAAAAAAATCCATTTCACTTTAGCACCTCAAAGAGTTTGTTCTATTCATGTCTATTATCAAACTAATGTTTGATTTGAAATGTCAACATAGGTAGAGGATTTTTGTGTTGTTCAGACTTCTAATTTTATCAGAAGCAATTTCCTTTTGAAACTTTCTCTACCAATGTACATCCAACAACTCTTATTACTTATGGTCTTACAGAGTTTTCTGAGATTCCTTTAAATCAAGTGACTTGCGTATAGTCACCCAGAAGGTTTATGTTATACGCAGGATCTGGAGATAGATCTACCTGGGTCTGTCAAGGCCCCTGTCGACAAAATCATGTGCCTCCTTTACAGTCTAAATATATTTCTGAGTAAAAGACAAGCATTCTAAATTTATGGTACCTAGACAAGGGTTCAAGAAATCTGAGTACCAGATTAGCATAGGGCTAAGACATTTCAATATGGTACCTTGTACCTGAGGCAGGTAGTTTAGGTAAAGAAAGACAAGATAGATGTGTACTCCACCAAAAAAGGGTGCTCTGCTCCAATGATGGCCAGGGAAAAAATGTTGCACTTCAAGAAGGAAAAGACAGCAAGGAAGGTGTGAAGAGGAGTAAAAGGGTTAACTCTGGGTTATATGACAAAATGATTGGTTCCTTCTCACAGCCTCTGTGGTAGAATGATATTGGGTAACAGAAGTGGGATGATTTCAGTGGAAAACAGTGGGGTAAGATCCCTTATTTTGATCCTTTCATAGTTCTCCTCTGAGAAGATGTGTTTGTCAGCTCATATAATTGCTCTTCTGAATGCAAAGAGTCACCAGTTATGAGGAATAAATGAAACCCCAAAGACCTAAGCAGGCTCCTTGATATTCACTATTCATTCTGTTCTATTTTCTATTTTTGTGTCTTTTTCGCACAGTACAAGGATTTTCCTTTCCAAATTTCCTCTACCATGTGTATAACCTCACTTACTGTCTTACATAGTAGTTCCCTTCAATACTCTGCTTAAGAACTGCATCCTCAGTGAGATTTCCCATTGCTGGTGCTTTCCATACTCCCTCAAATTATATTACATTTACTTTAAAAAAAATGCATTTTGTATTTACTTATCTGTGCACATGTCCTCCCTCAGTCCCTCAAGGAGAAACCAAGCTCCTTGAAGGAACTGGGTTTTTGTTGTTTTTGTTTGTTTCGGCAAAATGTC
The DNA here is from genome assembly GCA_028646595.1 of Phalanger gymnotis. Lineage (NCBI taxonomy): Eukaryota > Metazoa > Chordata > Mammalia > Diprotodontia > Phalangeridae > Phalanger > Phalanger gymnotis. The sequence goes on from CM053626.1 coordinate 226,225,111, forward strand.
TTGGATATCATAGGTAGATAAATGATTCTTAAATTCAATTGAAACAGTAAGTTGTTTTCTTTGCTTGTTTATAAACACAATCTAATTTACACCATTCACTGAGAGTACCTGTGACTTTTGTTTTTCCTGTCACTGAAACACAAAACCTTGAAAGCTGACAAGTACATCTGACATCTACATTTGAGGACTAGCTCCTTGATCCAATGCAAATTTGCTATGGCCTGGTGGAAACCAGGGCAGCTCAATGAGAGACACTTTAATAACAATTGGTCTGCCAGTTTAAAACCGAAGTCCAAGGTTACGAAAGGAACGAGATTCTGCATCTTTTAATGAAAGATAAAACAACAATATAAACATACACAAATTTACAGAGAAGGGACCAACTTTAATACATTTGGAGTAAAAGGTGTTTCTTTTTTAAATATGGTATAAAAATAAATGCAAGAAAAATAACAAAGAATGTACAGACGACAGACAAAGACGCAGGATATTTTTTTTTTTCTGAATGGGAATACATAAGTGAAATGATACCTTCTGTGCTAATTTACTGTTCAATAAATGTGATGCCATATGCATATTTATTAATATATATCTTTTTTACAATTCTTCCAGTTTGGGATTTACTGTATTTTTTTTAAATAAACTGTGTGTCTATTAGAAGCTTTCAAAAAAAAGTTTTCACTGTACTTGAACTTGCAGAAAAGTAATAGACAGATCCAGGTTGATATGAAGGAGGAAGTGAACAGACAAGGTTTGAAATGGAAGCAGTGAGAAGGGAGAGTCCCTCGGAGTCTGTAATGCTTTAGTGTACACAAAAGAGAACAAATCCAGTCCTTTGCTCATGCAACATCTTGGTCTAATGTCCTCTGATCCAGGGAATTAGTGAGCTACAAAGTGTATATAATGATTCGAGGCTGGGTCCATGCTACAAGTAGATCCTTTTTAATAGGACTGAACTAGACTGGTTAACCTCTTTGATGTGAGCGATTTCCCCTGAGGAAAAGATAAGAACACAAACAAAGAAACAGAAAACAGAGGCATGATCACTGAAAACCTGCTCAACAGAAGCAGCCCTCTGGTGTTGGATGTGGCATTGTGAAATCATAGGCAATCAATCCAGTACCAGGGTGGAGATGGGGCCCCTGAGGTACACCTTTGCTTAAATTTTTAGCCACTGGACAAAATTTACCCTCCCTCTCTCCCCATTCCCCATCCCACCAATTGCAAACAGACTGATGGTTTCACAGCACAGATTAGCAAATCATAAACATATCCATAAACATTCCATTTATGCATAGCAATGATTCAACACCTAAGCCTGATTTTGTCATACCTACTAGATAAAACAATCTAAGATACAAGATTTCTCAGATATGACATTTTTCAGAAGGCTACCCTGTCTTAGGAACAAAGGGATGATAACATGAAAATATTTTTGTTTTTTCCAGGCAACTAAACAAGAATTTGTCTAAATCTATGTTGGGTGAGACTAATGTGTTTAGTATCTGAAAAAAGTAGGCCTGAATTTATTGATTTTAAGTGACAGAAACTGTGAGTTAAGGCTGTGACTATTCCACAAAATGAAGGGGACAAATAAAGGAATTAACTATTCCTCTACTTTCGGGGAATCTCATCGATTTCCCATTTCCCATCATATAAGTCATCATCACTGGATAGAACAAGTGCTCCTGCCTGCAAAGATAATTTTACACCCTCCAGTGATATTTTTTTTTTGTTAACTTTTCAGTATCAGATATGCAGTCTGCAGGCTGGTCATTTTTTAAAACCTCATATTACAAAACATTAATATAAAACAGAAAGTCCTCTAGTGTGTTCAGATACCTAAATAATTTATGCGATGGAATTTTTGTCTCCTGTAGGGTAGAATCAAGGTTGAAGGCCAAAGCACTGAGAGAAATATTGCATTCTAATCACACAAAGAAATTGAGATAGAACTCTTGTGGCAATACATAATGTACTCCCGACTATGTCCTCACAATATGATGAGGGAGAGCTGACAGAGTAGGAATCATCACTCAAAGGGCATTATTTTTTAGAAGTGAAAACATTTGAGCAGGCAGTGCCAACAAATATGCTTAACAACAATAACAACCACAACATGCCTGTGTAAGGGTTAATTCAATCTCTCTTGCTAATTTTCATAGCAGTCACTACCAATGAGTAACAGATTTTGGGAACTCAAATTAGCTTTCAGTAGGAGAGATGGAAAAAGCCAAAGTGTAATAAAGGAAGGTCTATCCTAATATGGGATTTTTCAGTCATTGTGTGAAATAAGGAAAAGGAAAAAAGGGAGAGTCGGAACAATGGGTAACTTGCAAGACATAAGGTCTCAATTGATAAAGAAAGCAGATGCTTCCTGTCATAGATGCAGTACTTCTTCAGGGCATTGAGACCCCCAAAACTTTCTTCATCTGACTAGAGCAGAAAGTTGCTGCTGTTGAGGATGGCAAAAATCAATTTGCTTTTTCTTCTAATTCCAGGCACTCAAACAATCACATAAAGCTGGAAGAAATTTTTTAAAAAAAGCACTTTCCTGCTTCTAGGCTGGAGTTTATCTCTGATAACTTTACAGAGTAATACCAACTACTAGAACGCTCAGTGATTTTTACAAAGTGTTTACCTTCTAACACTTAGGAAATACATCCTCTAGGGAGCTGTCTTAGGAACATGGAAGTTAAATGACTTGCCCTGGGTCACACATCTAGTCAGGGTCAGAGGCAGGATCTGAACCCAGGTTTTCCTAACTTGACTCAATAAACTAAAGACCTTAAGTTCTTTTGATATTGAATAGATACCAATGGACCATGTATGCTAATAGCCCAGTAAATATATTTTAAAAAAATGATGCAGCATGGAAACCCAAAGATGCATATGGGCTCATTAAAAACAAAACAAAACAAAAACAAACATAGAGTTGGAATGTGAAAGAATTGATGAACAAGCAAGTTACATATGCTTGCTGTTTTAATCATAGGACTCTCCAAGACAAATGAATGGCATTCCATGGAGCCAAGGGCACAAATGCTCTTTCAATATAAAAAGAAATATCCTGATTGCAGTTGGATCCACCATTTTGAAAACTCTATCTCCATGTATCTCAGATATTATAAAAAGCTAAATCCTGTTTTGGGGGAGGAAAGGAAGGAAGGAAGAAAAAAAGTTAGGAAGGAAGGAAGGGAAGGAGGGAGGAAATATTTATTAAGTGTTTTTGGTATGTGCTTGGCACTATTCTAAGCACTTTATAAATAATTATTTTTCTTGTTCCTCACAACAACCCTGGGAGATAAGAGCTATTTTTATCCTCATTTTACAGTCGACAAAACTGAGGCAAATAACAGTTAAATAACTTATCTAAATTCACACAGCTAGTAAATGATTGGGATCAAATTTGAACTTAGGTATTCCTGATTCCATGTCCATTACTTATCTACTTGAGGCACCTAACTGCCTCTAGGGAGAAGAAATATATAGATGGTCATTCAAATAGACAGAAACATGAGCTCTGTGTATTTCAGGCTACTCATTTTCTTGAAAAAAAACAAACAAACAAACCTCAAATGAGTGTGGGGGCATGAGGGGGATAAGGTTTAGTTTTAGGTCCAAGAGAAACTATTTGAATTTCACTAATTTGGTAACAATCATTTGTCAGCAAGGTTTCTTGGAAACTATATAAATTTAGCTACTGCCAATAATCTTTCCACAATTTTGCCAAGTTAAAGAATGAGGGGAATTTTTATAGCCAAATTCCAAATTCCTGGGTCTAAGAACTAACCAGAAAAATCAATGACTCTTACCAATAGCGGTTTTAAGCAAGTGCCTCTCAAATCAAACTTATAAGTAACACAGATTTCTAGCCAAATGCTTATGCATATAATGTATGATTTGTACTTATTCTTTCCTAATACTGAAGGCTAAGAGACTTTAATGAAAGTAGAAACCTTTAGAGACAGAGAAAAATAGATGTGGAACAAAAGGAAACTCAAAACAATAATAGAGATCAAGAGACTATGTCCTCCATGATTGATCTAGGGAAGTTACTCAATGACCAATGAATGGACCATAAAGTTGAAAAAAGCAGCACAGAACTAATTAAGAGACAAAACAAACCTCAGGCTGTAACCTGGCATCTGATTGGACATAAAACATCATTACAACCCACAAAATAATCAGAAAAAGACAAACAAACAAAGTCCTTCAGACACTCAGTGAAAAACAGCACTACTACCATTCCCTGAATGTGGTAGAAAATGAATGCTACTATTTAGTAAAGTTCTAAGCATTCAGATTTTTCTAAACACCTTGTTAAAGACATTCCTTCTACTTTATTAAAGAATTAATTACCTGCTAAAATAGGTAATTTAGCCACAAATAACTCAGATGGAAATCTAAGCTTTGGGAAAATACCACCAAGAGGATGATGATGAAGAATTGTATTAGGTCAGATTTTGAGCTATAACCTCAATGAGGAAAAGAAATGCTTTCCTGAAGCATTAAATGGGCTCTGCAGGAAGAGGACTGTGTTTAGGTAACTGGTCAGCCCCATTTGTTAGCTTGTTTAGCTAAATTACTGAGTCAGAGTGTTGCCCAGACTGGGGGAGGTAAGCAGAGTGAAAGAGATGTTAAGGCATGAAAATAGAGGCACTTAAGGGAATATATTTAGAAAGAAGTATAGTGTAGGACAAAGAGACATGATTAGGAGATGAGTCCTATATTTGAAACCTGGCTCTCCTACTTATTACCTGTGGACTTTGGGCAAGTTACTTGCCATCTCTAGTACCTGTTAGTACATTCTAAACATTTTTGAGGATAGAGGCAATTTTGGTTTTGTTTTTTTTATGCTTTGTGGCTAATATTGTGCCGGTATATAGCAGGTGCCGAATAAAGGCTAATTGAATTTAATTAAATTGATTCAATCCAGTCTCCTCATTTATAAAACAAAGGTGTTAAATTAGAGGACCTCTTGAGGTCCCTTTCAGCTTTAAATCCTATAAATGCAGTTATTCAGCTTTTTTTGAAGTCTAATAATTTCCTAATAGTTGCAAACTATCTGTGCAGCTTGCTGAAGGTATCTTTAAGCTATTTTTTTTTTTAAATATCACTCTCTAACTTTCCCCACAGAATGCCGCAGTCTAGTAAGCTGTCTCAGAATGGCCTGTTAGCTCCAGACTAGGCATAGGAACCAAGAGGTTCCAAAATTTTTCTTGGTTTTGTCTAAGAGTTGCCCTAGATTTTTTACTTTAGTCACTTAACTAAATGTCACTTTGTCACATTACCATAATGTATTTTAAAAGCACTTGGCATAGGGTCAAACAGAAACCACAAAGACAGCAACTATTAATGATATGATACTAGTCTGGTGATGGAAAATCCCCATTGTCTCACGCATCAAAACTCTTGTTTGATCTTCAGGCTGTCTGTAATATATCCACATTCTAGCCATTAATTCTTATTTTCCACTACCCCACAACAGGATTTCATAGCTTAGTGGGTAGAGTGATGGTATTAAAGTCACTGAGATATGAGTTTGCAACCTGTCTTTGACACTAGCTGTATGACCTTGGGAAAATCAATCTCTCTAGGTCTGTTTTCTCATCTCTAAAATAGAGTTTGGGACTATAGTTCCTGATAGGTTGTGGGGAGAAAGGAGGAGGCAAAAGTACTGGACCTACTGAGCAATGAGTCAAGAAAGGAACCCAGACATGGATGGACAAGACAGAGGCCAAGTTAATAAAACTGTGACATTTCCAAGTTGACACATTATTCAAAGAATGGCAGTAATTCTCTGTGCTATAATCACAAAGATAGACATGTTGGATAACTTTTTTTCACTATTAATGGAAAATCAATGAAACAAAAAATCTTCCTTTATTCATTTGGATTTCCAAACCTGGACTTCCTAAAGTCAGACTTTACCAGAAAAATAATTAACAGTTGAATCATTTTTATTCCCAAGCAAGAAGCCAACGTAATTTGGAGATTTTTAGTTTCCAGGAATTACTATGGGCCCTATTTACTTCCCTTGTCTTTTCTAGAAAAATTACAGGCACAATCTAATCTGTTTATTATTTTTGGCAAGTTTGGAAGACATTTAACCGTTGGCTCAAAAAAATTAGGGAGAGGCCAAAATGGATGACATAAACAAGACAAACTGAATTTAGTATAATAATCTATGGGGCCAGCCAATCTTTTAAAGAAATGGCATTGCAAGTACATATACATGTATCAGTTTCTCTGTGGTTATGGTTTACCTATTTTCAAAGCATGTCTCAAAGTGCTAATTCAAAACTAAGCATAAATGATAAAGATAGCAAAAAAGAAACATATCATCAGATTCACAGAGTTCCTTCTAAGAAAGAAAGTGTTTTGTGAATCATAAAAACAATGATTAATATGTGATAGCACACAGGGGGCTTGGAATAGGTGGCTGACACTGAGAAAGATGACACAAGAATTCCTAACAAATGTCCCATAACAACTTGCACAATTGAGTGTATGAAGAAATTTAGAATGGAAATCAAATTGGTACAGGAGAGTCATGCTAAAACCAGGAAGTCAGGAAGACCTGAGTTCAAATTCAACCTCAGATACTAGCTGTGTGATGCTGGGCAAGTCACTTAACCTTTGTCTGCCTCAGTTTCATCAACTGTAAAAGGGGGATAATAATAGCCCCTACTTCACAAGGTTGTTGTGAGAAAGAATGAGACAATAGAGGCTAAGTGCCTGGCACATACTGAGTGCTTAATAAATGCTTATTCCCTCCCCTTTCCTAAATCCTTATCCACCTAAAATGTCACTAATAATAATTTAGTGTCTGTTAAAGTAGTAATCGAAAAGAGCATGGACATTTAGCACTCTTAGACCAGTGAGGAAAATGTAAAGTGTATAAACTAAGCTGTTCAATTTCTTTTAATCCCACTTTCTAAATTGTGGGCAATTAGTTAATTTTCACTGTGAAAAAGAAGAGAACTATAGGATAATAGCTTTAAGAAATGGTAGGGTCAAGCGAAGGTGGTTTTTTGTTTTGTTTGTTTTTCTTAAGTGATATGAGATGAGAACATGTTTGTAAGCAGAAGAGAAGGAGATATTTTCAACTGAAAATTAAGAGAGACAGGGTGATCAAAGGGAGCAAATTCCTAGATGAGACAGGATGAAATGGGACCAAAGGTACAAACAGAGGTGCAGTGAAAGAGGAGAAGGCAACCTTTTCCTTTGAGAAGTAAAGGAAGAAAGAATGGGGATGATGTAGAAAAGTCTGTCATCAATGCCAAGATTTTTGAATATTTAATTATCACTTTTGTGTGAGATAAACTCACATTAAAAAATACATGGCCTTAGCAGCAGACAGTCAAAATAAAGTTGTGACCACCTTTGGGACAAATAAGGCAAGTTGTCATAATTTGACATAAGAATAACTTGCAGGGCAGCTAGGTGGCGCAGTGAGTAGAGTATTGTCCTGGAGTCAGGAGGACCTGAGTTCAAATTCGCCTCAGAAACGTGACACACTTACTAGCTGTGTGACCTTGGGCAAGTCGCTTAACCCCAATTTCCCTCCCTTCTGCCCTCCAAAAAAAAAATACCCAAAAATAGCTTGCTGTGGATTTTAAAAAATGACATTTTTCAGCTTCATTTTTGATTTCATTGTTTGTTGAATTGAAAAACCTTGTGACAATATTGTTTGTGAAAGAGTGATATGAGCTATAACACGCTTCTGAGCTTGTCTTCCAAGCTAGATGCCCTGAAATGGTTCACCCAGAAGTGATGGTAATAAAAGAGTCTCCTCATACAAATCTATAGTCCCAACCTCCCACCCCCACCCTAGCCTCCCACTTACCATTTCTTTGACTCCTCAGCCAAAAACTTCTTTCCCTGTACACCATTTCCCTATAGATGTTTTCACCTCTGCTTAGTAGATAAGCTCCTTGAGGGCAAGGACTGTTCATTTTTGTCTCTTTGTCCTCACTTCCCAGCATAGTGGCTGACACATAGTAAGAGCTTAATATGTATTTTTTCATTCATTTATAGTTGTGCTAGGCTTCCTGAAAAGTGTTACTGTTATTCTGCAACTGAATGTCTATGACAGCAATGGGCAAATATCCGAAAGCACACCCAGAATCTATGGCAAATTCTTCAAGGAACATCCCAAGGCAGTTCTTGATCCAATGGGGCCACATTACCAGTAACATACACTGACACTATTCAGTCTATAGAATTTACAAGGCAAGCTTGTAATTTACAAGCAAGAATTTACAAGATCAAGCTACATCAAAAAATATATATGGATCTATTGTCTAAGCAAAATTAAATTTTGTGTCCATGAAAATGCCAAACACTGATCATTTGATGACTCCCATAGAAAACATGGAATTGCATTCTCAAATAAGTTATCACCACACCAGTGTCAATGAAGCAAGATGTATATCTACATAAGTCTACAATGCAATGATAGATTAGATGGTATTGACATCTCTAATGAAAGAGAAATTGAAAGAGTTGGATTTTAATCAGTCTCTCAGTATATTTGTATCCTTCTATCTGGGTTTGCCAGTGTTACTTATGGTGAGGAAAGTCAATAATCACCTTGAAAATTATTTCCCCTTTAGTTTTTCTGGTGTCATAACTAATGCAGCTCACCTATACCTAGACAATAAATAGCATGGCATTCTATTAGAAAACAGAGGGGAACTAAGTGCCTCTTGGGACATCCACATTGGGGATATATATCTTGTATCAATCACTTCCCTCTCAGTTTTTCATATGATCACATATTTTTGCTGATCCTTTATTATATTGGTAAATATGCAGCACTGGACATATCTTCATCAGTATCAGAAGTACAAAATATGGCCAGTGATATTTTTTAGGACACTAAACTTTGTCTCTCCTTCACTGGGGTGGGAACAGATGTTAAAGGAAATTCCTAGCTGCTTTAGCTTCATCATTGTAGACATCCTGAGGGCTTTCAGTGTCCTATCTAGAGTGGTTGTTAAGCCTGTCATTTTACTGATGGGAAAACTGAGGCATGAAGAGGTTAAAACGTGTATTAGGCAAGACTTGAACCTAGGTCTTTCTGGTTCCAAATTCATGATCTGTCCCCCTCTATATGAAATAGTGGATAAAATAAAAGTACTTTGAAAAGAAGTTTCAAGATTACTTTCTTTCCTGATTTTCTAGGTAGGTGAAATATGTACTGATCTCACTGGAATGATTAACACCAATCAAGCCTAGAGGAGATTGCTTTTTTTAGACAAACTAATGAGATTCCAAAGCTAATACACTCTGGTCATAATCTAAATTCTTTTTAATCAGGGCCAGAATGAATTCCCTCCCATCAATTAATCAATCAATGAGCATTATTAAGAACCTTCTCAATAACAGAAACTGGGCTAGGTGCTGGGAATACAAAAACAAAAATGAAAATATGTCCTTGCCCTCAAGGAATTTATACAATATCACAGAAAAACAAAAACAACAAATTAATTTATGTGGATTTTAAGGTTTGCAAAGCACTTGGGAAGGAGGTATTATTATTACTCAATTTTGCAAATAAGGAAACTGAGTCAGAGGCTGAATAACTTGCCTAGGGTCACACTCTTTACACTGTACCATCTACCTGTCTAAAGATGTATACCAAATGAATATATGGTTTATGTAAATATAGATCATATGTATATTATAAAGTTTGAGAGGGAAATCAATAGGAGCTTAGGTAGATTAGGAAAAAATTCATATGATGGTGTCTGAGCTGAGTCTCGATGGAAAGAAAGGATTCCAATAGACAGAAGTGAAGAAAGCTCATCCCAAGCCTATGAGACAACCAAGTAAAGTCATGGCATTGGGAGGCGAAATACAGAGTGTGAGAAATAACAAGAGTAACAGCTTGGCTATACTGTATAGCATGGGAAGGTGAATAATGTTTTTTGAGGCTGGCAAGATAATTTGGGACCAGATTGTGATGGGTCTTAAATACCAAATAAAAGGGTTTATATTTTATTTTAGTGAGAATAGGGACCTAAAGAATGAATGAAAGAACATTTATCATAGGCTTGATAAGTGTCAAACACTATACTAAGTGTGGGGGAAACAAATGGATAAGCCAGGAAGATCCTTCTCTTGGGAAACATACATTATAACTGAGGAGACAACAATTGTAGGTGAGTCATGGCCAGCAAAAAGAGTCACAAAGTCTGAGAATTCACAAATAAAAGGATGAGTGAATCCAAAGTACAAGCAATTGAAATACCTTTCAAGAGGCAAGGATAGCATTATTGATTTTCATTACAGGAGTAACAAGTTGGTTTGACCCAATATAGAAAAATCACTTTAGTTCTTTAATGTGAAGGGTGGATTGGAGAAGAGACAAAGTGGTTAGCAAAAGGGAAGGGGAAGTAATTGCAATGGCTGGTGGAGTAAAGAGGGATACACAAGTATACAAACCTACTCTCAAAGACAATCTCTCAGGAAATAAGGAAATGCACTATCTTCCTTGGGTTGGAGCTGTGGGATTCTTTGGGTGTGGTATCTTTGTCAATTGTTTTTGCTTAACTGTTTTTGTTTCTTACAAGGGAATGAACGCTGGTGGGGGAAAGTGAGTGCTATATCCAGAAATGGAAGCAAGGAAGGAGGGAGAGAGGGAGGGAAAGGAGGAAGAAAGGAAGAAAGGAAGGAAGGAAAAAAGGAAGGAAGGAAGGAAGGAAGGAGGAAAGAAGGAAGGAAGGAAGAAAGGAAGGAAGGAAGGAAGGAAGAAAAGAAGGAAGGACCTCCTCCTCCTTTGACTAGTACACCATATAGTAGGCACTTAATAAAAACCTGTTGAATTAGAATTTGTACATAGATAAATAGAAATCAAGGTTCGGAATGGTATATGCCCTAGATTGTCCTTAGGAGATAGCTTCTCTGACAAAATAACATATTTATATGACATTTGTATTTATAAGGTTTAGAAAGCATATCTGCAGGATGAGGAAACATTAGCATCTCTATTTTTAAAACTGGGAAACTGAAGTTCAAAAGGGTTAAGAGACTTGTTCAATGTCATAAAGATAGAAAGAAGCTGGGTGGCTGTAAGGATCAGAAAAAGAGAAATGAGAAATTTAGAAGATGATGAGTTTTGTTTGGAACAGATCGTGTTTAAGATGACTTTGGGGCATCCTGTTTTTGTCCAAGAGATTAGGGCTGGTGCTAGATATACTGATTTGGGAATCATCTCTCGTCAGTCAGTAAATAAAAATTTCTTAAGCACCTACTGTGTGCCAGGCACTGTGCTAAGCACTGGGGATACAAAAAGAGGAAAGAGACAGTCCCTGCCCACAGTCTAATGGAAAGAGATTATATTTCTACTCATGGGAGCTATTGAGATGATGAAAGAAAAGAATATATATTGATAGAAAAGTGGAAGGACAGAGCCTTTGTGAATTCCCATACTTCTATTTTTATTTTCTACTATTTTTTCCTTTTCTAAATAATGTTTTGCTTTGTGCTTTGTTTGTGTTTGTTTGACTGGATTTGTGATTTAATTAGTGAAGGGCTCAATATTTTCTCTGCAACTTATCCTTAGAAAGTTATCTGGGGCATTGTAAAAGTAACACTTCAACCAGGGTCACACACCTAGACTGTTCAGAGGAAAGAACCAGGACTTATACCTAGATTTTCCTGAACTGTAGGCCAACTCTCTATCCACTATGCAATGCTAACCATGCTTTATGTCATAATGTCTCATGTCAATATCACATTATCACATTATATTATCAGGCTTTTAATGAAAAAATTGCTATATATTTTACACATAGTACAATTATTAACTTTAAAAGCAAATCATGATGGTAGAAGGCAAAAACAATAGAAAGAAGAGGACTGTTGGAGAGAAGGAATACTGAGTTTATGAAATCAAAAGGAACATCTATAGAAATAAGTGGTGTTTTTTTTTCAATCATCTGTGACCTACATCTTTCACACTGTAGAATTTTCTACTGGAAATAATTAATTTATATGTTGTAGGCTGAAGAGTCATTCCTGAAACCAATAAAAGCACTTAACTCTTTAATAACCACTTGAGGAAAATGGAAAATCATGGTAGTATTCTCCTATCATCCTGAAAGTCTCCTGTGTATTTCCATTAAAACAAAATGTACACAGGAAAGCATTCTAGCTTTCTAGTTAAAACACCATACACTTGTGGAAGGTCTACAATGTGCCAAAAAATTCTTTAATCTTCTGAGTAGAAAAGCATTAACCTTCAAGGAGGAAAGAACATTAACACAATAATGGGCTATGTTAATAATCAGCTGGTTAATTTAAATAAAATTAACCAATGTTTAAGTTGTGGGGGGGGGAGATATGAAAGATAACAGTTCCCCTTTTCTTCTATGCCTATCTTAATCTTTTCTGCATTTTTAACATTGAGTCCTAATCATCTGCTTCTTAATTAGGGCAAAGTACTGTGAAATATTCCATTCCTCCTCATTTATTATCTATTTTGTTCCAAAGTCTAAAATGTAGAATGGCATGGGTAAGAGTGGGGGAGTGTAGTCAGGTTTGGGCATTGTATATGTTGTTGCAGAGAGATGGGGGAGAAACCATTGTGATTCTTTTTTTGTTCCTTTTCTCCTCACCTCAAGACCTACTGTGACTTCTGATTACTCATAGTAGGTGTTTTGATCACAATCTCAAAGACAAAGTTCAAAGGTCATTAGATTAGAAAATGTTTGATATGAAACGGTCTTCTTGGACAACACACAAATCACAGTGCAACATGCCATGGCCACATCATCAAGCAAAAACTTGGGGTTTTTGTTTCAAATAGCATTCACTGCTTTGTTTTCAGTCTCTACATTTTCCCCTCACTTGGAGTACTTTTCCTATTCATGCCTTACAATCAGATTATGACCTGAGATTACTAAAATTCTAGGCCGGAGTCAAGACTCCTATTGGAAGAGCTTGAAATTTAAGTTCTATTAGAGTACAGGTTATCAGTAGAACATCTCAGGTCTTAGGCCTTTTGCTTATCTCAATCATGTCTTACATACTCTAACAACTTACCATTTTAAAGTCTTTTAGATACCTTGAACACTGGGGACTTAGCCAGTAATTCACAAAGGTAACCTGTTCCCACTCCACCCACCTCCACCTCCTATTCTCATCCAATATAACCAAAAACAAAAACCATGATCTTTGCTGAAGCTGATCAACTTCCATTTCAACACACACAGAGAGCTCCATTGAACTGGTCATCACAGCAAAAGCCACGACAAGCACATTGCAGCATGGAACTAACTGCACAACTCAACAGACAATGCAGACAAACTTGAGTATAAACCAAGATTTTTCTACCTCTTTTCATAACAGGTTAGTGCTGGCCCTCAGTGTTGGTGTACAGTTTTTATGGCATGGGAAAATAGGGATGTTTCTGCCCTATAAAAATAAATGTGTTGAATGCTTTAGTTTGAGCTTACATCAGGTCAGAAAGATCCAAAAAGAATCCTGAAAACAAGGACATCACCAAAACACATGGGAGAGAATAGTAAAGTGTTGGCAGGAAAGTCATTGATTTCCTGTGTGCTTTGATGCAATATTTTCCAACATCTTTCTATGAATAAAGAATAGAGGACTCATAATGATGGGACATCTTAAAGGCTTGTATCCTGCTCCCAAACAGCATTCATATGAAGCTATTCCATAAGCCATTCAAAAGGTCATTCTTCCCACAAATGACAAATGTGAAAGATATAAGGAAACCAGATTCTTCTCATTTGTCTAAGTCTCAGAAAGACCAATATGAGAGGAAAACAAGATAGATATATGTGTTCTTTTTAGAAGGGAGTTGTAGACACAACTACGAGGAAAAAGATAAAGGAGGTCCTCCTCGGTCTTTCCAATATTAAAAAAGAAAGAAAAAGTTGGTATTCTTCCTTTTTAATGTCCTATTTCATGCTTCTTTAAGCATCCAAAGCCCAAACACACTGTCTTCCTTTTGTAGCATCTTGTCCCCACCAGGCAATGGGAGATGGAACAGAAAAGGAAGCTTAGAGGGAAGCATGAAATCCTGAATTTGTGTAACCATAACACATTCATCTGCTGTGACATCAATAGAGCAAAGGTGAGGGGTGAAGCTGGGAGTGGAGAATACTTCATTGGACTTAGTCATCTTTAATCTGTCAGGATAAGACACTTACCACATATGCGCAAGTTTCTCAAAAGATGTTCTGCGATCCATTGAGTTGCCCAACTTACTTGGGATGTGGGAGGGGTAGATGAGAAGAGGGAAAGAGAGAAAGGCCCATAAAAGAAAGAAAGCAAAAATAAAAAGAAACAAAAGAAAAGAAAAAGAACGGAGCAGAAAAGAAAAAAGGATGATCAAATGCGAGGAGGCAACATAAATGTCATGTAAGAAATCAAGAGGGTTCTAGTAGAGCGTCACTAATGAAACACTTTTTATTCCTTTTTTTCCAGTAACACCTAATTTAAAAAGAAAGAGATTTCCTCGCATGCATAAAATTGGTGTGATTAAAGTTAAAATCAGAGTAGCTGAAAATGAAGTCAGTGTCTGATGCTACTATACTGTCATTCTCATGGCCTATGGACTTCTGGACTATGGTAAACGGCTGTCCAGAAGCTTTCAATACTTTGCTATCAAGACTATCTCTAACGGTTGTCTACAGTATTTATATATGGACTTGTTCTCAGGTGTACAACTAGCCCTGCTTTAGATGAGCTCATACAAATTATTATCTTCATGTCAGATGGTACAAAAGATTTCAGAGTCTCCCCTTTAATATTTAAAAACTGAAAGGTGGTATAGTAGTGGCATAGTAGTAACCGAACTGGGCAAAAATCTGACCAAAAATATTTCATAAGAAGGCTTGCTAAATTTGAGGTGATAATAAATGCGGGGAATCTCCCAGTCCATTTTCAGTAACATGATCTGTACCCAAGTAAATAATGTACCAGTTTAATGAAAGAAAGGGTCTTTTAAAGGAAGACATAAAATATTTTTTCTCTCTCTGAAAAGCAGCTCTTCATTTTTTCCATAAATTATATAGAGGATTCACGTAAAATAAAAAAAAAAATCTATAATAAAATTTGGAATGTATGAATACATGCAGCAAAGAAAAGAAAAGGAAAGCAAAGAAAAAAAAAAAGAACTCATTTGACCCTGGAAAAATGGAAAAGGCTTTCTTGGCCAGGAGCCTGTCTACCTACCAGACATCTAGCAGCATGGCCCCTGCAGACGAGACTGAACTAATTATTACCAAAGCTATGGAAATAAAAAAAAAGTAAGAAAGACCAATACCTTTTTCTTTGCCTGTAGCAGCTCCTGGTAGGCACTGGATCGTATGAAACGTGGGTAGGAATCACTTTTCATCAATTTGTAAATATGCTCCTAAAAGGAAAGAATAGCTTAGATGCTATTTTTATGGATGTTTTAGAAAATCTAAAATGAGGAGAGTAAAGAAGAATAAATACCACCACATGTAATCGAGGTACTAGGAGGAAAGATGGGACAGATCTGATGTGGATTAGATATAATAACAATAAAAATAATATCATTGGAAATAATAATGAAGATAATGATGATAAAATTCCTTATATTTCTAGCATGTCACAATTTATTCACACATAGTATCTTATCGACGAAT
This sequence comes from Phalanger gymnotis, assembly GCA_028646595.1. Classification (NCBI taxonomy): domain Eukaryota; kingdom Metazoa; phylum Chordata; class Mammalia; order Diprotodontia; family Phalangeridae; genus Phalanger; species Phalanger gymnotis. The sequence goes on from CM053626.1 coordinate 226,240,764, forward strand.
TATTTTATGAAATGGCCCAGGTAAATATGGAGAATGTAAATTCGATTCAATCATTTCCAGAATAGAATGTATTGCAAGGAATCTAACATAGCAGTTTTGAATCAATTATTTTGTGACAAATAATTCTAAAGATAAACCTAGCTGTCCCATGTGCCAAAATGTAAAAAAAGAGCTTAATCAAGCATGCAGATCATTATGCATCCAATTTGAACTTCTCTGGCACTAAGATTGACTCTGGGCCACAGAGCATCCAGCTTGTTACTGTCTACGTTGCTCAGGAGAAGGTAAGCTCCTTGAGGACAGGGGTCTATTTTGTTTTCTATCTTTTATTTCCAATACCTAACACCATGCCTTATATAAAGCAGGCACTTAATTAGTACTCACTGGATTGAGTAGACTAAATTACCTGGAAAGTTGTTTTTTAGTGTGCTTTGTCCCAAAGCTGAATCCCCAGACCTATTCTGAAGATTTTTCAGCTAAACTTTCACCTTATTTTGTTTTATAGTTCTCAGGACTTTAGAAATTTTGATTATAAGAAAAGAAGCATTGAAGGAAGGAAAGAAGGATGGATGGAAGGATGACAGAAAGGAAAGAAGGAAGGAAAGAAGGAAGAAAGGAAGGAAAGAAGAAAGGAAGGAAGGAAAGAAGAAAGGAAGGAAGGAAGGAAAGAAGGAAGGAAGGAAAGAAGAAAGGAAGGAAGGAAGGAAGGAAGGAAGGAAGGAAGGAAGGAAGGAAAGAAGAAAGGAAGGAAGGAAAAAAGAAAGGAAGGAAGGAAAGAAGAAAGAAAGGAAGGAAGGAAGGAAGGAAGGAAGGAAGGAAGGAAGGAAGGAAGGAAGGAAGGAAAGAAGGAAAGGAGTGAAGGAGAAACCTGGTGATACAAACTCCTTTTAGCCTGGATTGGAAAACTTCCAGCTGTCCTAGATCTTAAACCTTACACTAAAATGTACAAGCTTTTAGGGTAGCCCCAGAATTCAACTAGTGTTAAGTCTGTTCTCCCTCCCAGACTTGTGACTAGCCTGAACTTATTCATGGTTCACTCAATGGTGTCTACCACACACCTCAGGGGAACTTCATGAGGACTCCACAAAAGGAGAGGACTTCTGTCTAATCAGGAGTTAAGTGTTTCCTCCTTGCCACTGCTATAAGTTTGAGCTGATTTCACTGTGGATTTGGTTATGACCAACTCATTGTTATGGTGTTGTTTCAGTCATGTTTGACTCCTCATGTCCCCATTTGGGGGTTTTCTTGGCAAAGATCCTGGAGTGGTTTGCCACTTCCTACTCCTGCTCATTTTACATATGAGGAACTGAGGCAAACAGGGTTAAATGACTTGCCCATGGTCACGCAGTGTCTCAGGCCAGATTTGAACTCATGAAGATGAGTATTCCTCATTCCAAGCCCAGTGCTCTACCCACTACACCACACCACTTAGCTGATAAATTTCCATTGACTAGATATTCAGTGAGGCACAGACATGTGGAGGCTTCTAAGCTATGGTACTAAAAACCACTCCTAACCCCTCAGGGTTTCTTTTTCAATGTAGAGGAGAGAAATTATCAATTACTCTCTAGGGACCCCATCTAATAGTTTGAATGGGGGCTAGGAGAGTGATACCAGAGGGGGTACTATCTCAGGGTTGAGATGGAACTGGATCAGATGTTAAAGTATTAATATGGAATTTAGTATAAACAGTCATTTTGCTTGCTGCTGATTTAAGAAAAGAAACACGTGCATGTATGTGTATGTCTATGCATGTATTTTTCTCTTTTATGAATCATTAATATATTTATAATCTGTAATGGTATAGGAAATTTAATCACCTATATTTCCCCACACCAAAGCAATCACAGAGTCAGACTAACATTATGTGCGTGTATATATATGTATGTATGTATGCATGTATTTCATTGGCATAAGGAACTATAAGTGAAAAACTTTCTTATACCAATGAAGAACAACATACAGTTCACAACTCATAGTCTTTGGACACTGCTTTGGGCCCTTGGGAGTTAAGTGACTTTCCTAGGATCAAATAGTCCAGCTGTATTATTGGGGTACCTGAATCCAGGTCTTCTTAATTTCAAGGAAGCTGCTAAAATACAACTAGCTCAATGAAAAAAAAACCAATCTAGTATCAGATAGTATCATGTTCTTTGGGAAAATACTCATCATATTTTTGCTTAACTTCATATAATCAAGCTGACTTTCATTGATCCAGAAAAGGAAGAAACATTTCCAGACCTTCCTACCCATCTGACAAATTACTATCTCCATAAAGCAAAGCTGGAAAACGCTGAAATTTCACCCTGAATTGCTGGAAGAAAACAAATCAGCATTGGAATGGGCATCTGTGTCAGAATTTTTACACTGCTTTCTCACGCATATCTCTGTCTCATTCAATTGTTTCCATATGGGAGAACATGATAGAGCCACTGGAGTTGAGATTGTGGCTTAGTCATTTAAACATGTGTTGACTTTTTACCTCCACTGCCCCTCAATCCAGAAGTGAGAGGGAAAATTGATTGTATGCTGACAGTGTACCATAAAGAGAGCAAGATCTTTCCATGAGTATGGCTTTAGTCTTAGGGTTTAATTCAGGAAAATTTGTGGGTCATATTCTTTTTGTGGGTGATATACTCTGGTAAAACAGCATATAAAAGCTTATCACATATGTGAATTTAAACATTAAAACTGATAGCCCTTAAAGGGAGCATTTTTCTTAAAAAGTTTTTTTTCTTTTTTTCTGAAACACCATTATTTAGGGGTGAGGCCATGGGAAGAAACAAACTAAAGTAGTTTCTAATGTGGTACATTTCAATGCATGGGATTGTGACTTAGAAGTCTTAGTACTACTAGGAACTTATTTGCCTGGTCAAAGCACCTTACTTCTCTGCCTCAGTTTCCCTATATGTAAAATTAGGGGGTGGGACCTAATGATTTCTCAGATCACTTGATTGTATGAAAAGATCATTGATTGCCCTGAAAAAAAAAAAAAACTAACTGTTGGACTTTTGCACTGGGAAGAAAAGCAGAATTTTCTTCCTTTCCTTTCTCTCCATTGCTTTTACACGTATGAATGAAAAGATTTTAGGAAAAGTCAGCCAAAACCCTCCTTTTTCAATTATAGTTCTAGAGATATAGTTAGATTGGGCTTGACAAAGCAAATGAGCTCTATTAAAAGTAATTATTTTTAATAATACACATTTCAAAGCAGATATACTATACTAAAGTAGGGCCTCTTCCTAGTTTCTATTTATTCTCTTAATACAGTGATATAGAGAATGGAAAACAGTTGTATTTTTCAAGTACTTAGTAATCTTCTTTCCCTGACCTATTTGCTATTCCCACTACAGGATACAATAGAGGTGCCAAACTTGGCTCCTGCCTCAAGTGATCTACAAAACTGCCTAGTGTAGCCAACCAGGTTAAAATGTCATTAGGAACTGTTTAAGAAAAATACAACACAGATAACATGAATTTGTGATTTTCTAAGTTGATATCTGGCCCTCGCACTGGCATACAACATTCCTTTTCCTGCCATTTTGTAGAAGAGTACAGTTTCTCCCCTCAGCCTGAAATCTTCCTCCTTACCTCTACCTCTTGAAAACCAGAGCTTCTCTCATGAATCTGTTCAAATGCTACTTCCTAAATGAGGCTTTTTCTTATCCTACCAGGGGAGCAAGCTCTCTAACCTCCCAAATGACTTTGCATTTATTTTGTAAATATTTCCTGTTTATTGACTATATATATGCATGTATGTCCTTTCCTTTTAGTATAATGAAAGCATATTGAGAGCAGGAGCTGTTTCTATTTTATTTTTCTATCTCCAGCTCTTAGCAGAGACGCTGGCACATAGTAGGCATTTAATAAGTACCCGTTGAAGTGATATACAAAAATTAAGACTTAGACTGAATCAATTAACAAGACTTCTTTTTAACCTCTCTCAAGCCTTTGACACTGTGACTTCCTCTTTTCCTTGATGTTCTCATTGCTCTGTGTTTTTGTGACATAGTCCTGTCCTGGTTCTCCTTCTACCCATCTGATGACTCTTTCTCAGTCTTCTTTCCTCATTTTTCATCCAAGACTTTATTTTGGGCCCTCTTCTCTTCTCTAACTATACTATTTGGCTTGGTGATCTCATCAGCTGCCAAAGATTTAATTCTCATCTCTATGCTGGATTCTCAGATCTATTTATCTAGCCTAACCTCTCTCCTGATCTCTAGTGGAGACTGGACATCTCAAACTAGATATCCCATAGACATCTTAAACTCAAAATGTCCTAAACTAAAGTCATTATCACCTCCCTCTTCTCCCTGCCCCCCCTCACTCCCCAGCCCAACACACACACAATCCAAGCCTTTTCCTCTTTCTAACTCTGCTATTACTGTTGAGGTCACTACCAGGATCCTCCTACTTACTGTGACATTTAAAAAGGTTCAAGAGACATAGTTTCTGTGTAATTTAATCATATTATTAATAAGGCCTGAAGGTTATTAATGAAAGGATGATCATTTGGCTGTCTCTCTTAGATCAAAGACCCTTAGGTGTTAAATGAGGGGCTGCTCCTTATATCAAGTCACCATTAGAGAAATCTCAGACTACCCCCAGCCTTGGGCTATGTAGACTAAAGGATCTGTCCCCACCCAAGCTTGCAAAGAACAAAATGGGCTTCCCCACCTTAGATTAAATTCCTTGTAAGGCTGGGTGGTATATGACCAAGATGAGGAGAGTTAATTCAATCTCTATCAGATTCAAGAGACAGAACTTTCAGTACTTTGGAAGCATGGAAAGAATCTGAATCTCCCAAAGATATTGGTTATTAATAATCACTTCTACCTTTACCTCGGGTCACAACTTAGATGTCATTTTTAACTCCTCACTCTTTTTCATAGCCCCCCCCCCCCATCCAATCACTTGCCAAGTCCTGTCTATCCTACATTCCTAAAATCTCTTACATCTCTTCTCCAACCCTGCTACCACCCTGGTGCAAAACCTCATCATCTTACATCTGGATATTTGCCATAGCTTTCCATTTCAATCCTCATCCTACCATAGTTAATCCTCCACTTAGCTGTCAAACTGACCTTCTTAAAACGCAGGTCCAAACATGTCACTTCTTATTTTATAAAGTCCAGTGGCTCCCTATTACCTTCAGGATCAAATAGAAAATTTGATTTGGCTTTTAAAGCCCTTCAGATATTGCCTTGCCCCTTCCTACTTTTTTAGTCTTATCACATCTTACTTAGTGCCACATACTCTGAGATCCAGTGACACTGGCCTCCTTGCTGTTGCTCACACAAGACTCTCCATTTCCTAACTCCATGCATTTATCCACTGGTTGTCTCCCATTCCATGCCTGGAATTCTCTCCCTTCTCTATCTCCCAGCTTTTCTCAAATTTCAGTTAAAATTTCACCTTTTACAAGAAGATTTTCCGGATCTCCCTTAATCCTAGTTGACTTGATTATGTGCCAGTTACAGTGCTTGGGATACAAACAAAAAAATGCAAAGAACAAAAACAATCTCTGCCCCAAGGGGCTAATATTCTATGGAGAAATAAAGATAGATAGATAGATAGATAGATAGATAGATAGATAGATAGACCGACAGATGGAAAGATAGATAGATAGATAGACCGACAGATGGAAAGATAGATAGATAGATAGATAGATAGATAGATAGATAGATAGATAGATAGATAGATAGATTAGATAGATAGACAGACAGACAGACAGACAGATGGAAAGATAGAGAAGAGAGGAGAAAGAAGTGAATTAAATACCAAGCAATAAGGGGAAGGACTAGCAACTAAGGTGATGATTAAGGGAGAATCAGGAAAGGCTTGCAATAGGAGATGGTATAGCAGCCTAGCTCTGAAACTCCAAACTACTAATTTACAAATAGTCAAATTAGGGAGGCAGTTATCTACACCCACTTTATAAAAGAATGGTCTGCTTGACAAAAGATTACACCTGGGAAAAAATTCCATCCTTGAATAATTTCTCCTAAGACACTTCAATTTCATTACCTATAAAACCTAGAGGACTTACAGATACTGGAAGCCAAAATGACAGAAACTGCTGTCAAATGAAGTTGAATGGGAGGTGGGGAGACAGCTCTTGAGATTATGTCAATAAGAAAAGATAATTGATTGACTCTCACACATTCAGACAAAGCCTCCTAAAGCTATGTCCTCCTGCTACTGACCTGAGCATCTTCAAAAGTGTACCGTCCTGGCTCCTTCACATTTTGTGTGGTTTTGTCATAGCTTTTGGAATCCAAATTAATGGCACTGGGGGCACCTGGAGCCAGAAATTCCTGCCATATTTCCTGGACTCGGGTGGGGACTTCCCGAATAGTTCTTTTCTTCAAGTCTTCCACTGCCAGCCAAAACCTATTAGGAATGAAACGGTAGGCATTTACTTACTAGCTGATTTCTGAAAATCCTTAATGTGCTACTTAGCCATGACACAAACAGCTGGAAACAAAGTTCTCACTTTCTCTTCTTTCATGATATCAGAACTGTCTGTTTTTTTCGCCGCTCTGGAAAAGCTTCAGAAATAAAGAAGTAGAGGTAGGATGAATACTTTTTTCTTTGTAGTCTGTAAGAACAGTGTGTAACTGTTCAAAAATGACTTTGTTATGCTTCACATGTTGAGAAGGAATGAAAACGAAAACACCATTTTTAGAAACAATCCCTGCTCAAAGCACTTCTGACAGAGGCCTGCCTCTAGCACAAGGCTCCACGGCTTAGCAAAGGAATAACAGGATGCCAGGGAACCATTCATCAGAAAGGATGGGGGTAGTAAATGCTGTTAAGGGAAGTTAGTATACTACCACTGTGCCTGGGAAACCCTGAGGATCAAAGGGCAAAAGGGTAGAACATACCATGTTCCTTAGGATCTTACCTGTTTAAGTCAGGAATGGAGTGGCTATGGAGAGATTTTTTTTTTTAATTCTACCCAGGCCAGGAAATTACCAAGCACATGAATAGTCATGGTGTTAGAAGTCCAAGACCCAGGATTACATAAGGTCCTAGCCAGAGTGATCACTGAATCATAAACTGTTGCATGTGACAAGAAATAAAGGACTAATGTAGCAGGACTTAGAAGTATGAAGCTTCTACTCAGCCAAGGTTTGAAAAGCCAAAAGCATTGCAGAGATTTCTCAGCAAGACTGATTGTAAGATAAGATTTAAAGAGTATAATTTAAACTGGAAGGAAGAGCAGTTAAACCAAGTAGTTGGTAACTTGTGAGAGAAGAATCTGGGAGCGGATAGAGGGATGCACCGGAAGGAAGTCAGGAAGAGCTTGCTCTAATACTGGCTTTGTAACCCAGGGCAATTCATTAACCCCTCTGAGCCTCAGTTTTTCCACCTTTAAAATTTAATAATAATGTTTTTAGTTTTGAGTTAATAAGGTTATAAGAGTCAGATAATATGTAATAGCATTATTGAAAGGTATATTTCTTTAATTTTTTTCCTTAATAATAACCAACTAAATATTTAGGTAGTACTTAAAGGTATATGGATGTATACATGTATATGTATATATGTACATATACATACATACATATATTATGTATACATATATTGCGTGTGTATGTATATATACATACACACACACACACACACACACACACACACACACACACACACACACACACACACACACACACACATATATATATATATATATATATATATATATATATATATAATCTCAATTGCTTTTCATAAAACCCTGGAAGCAGATGCTATTACTGAAGCTCATTTTACAGGTGAGAATACTGAGGCTCAAAGGGTTACATGAGTTGCTCAGCATCACACAGGTAGTCTATGTTGGAGGCTGTATTCCAATCCACATTCTCCTGACTCCAAGCCCAATGATTTATTCACAAGGCTAATGTTATATTGCTTCTCTTATGATTTCAGTTATGCAAGCTAGTTATATGGAACATTTAAGTAGTTACACTGCTATTTTAATGAGGAGTTTATTTTTACAGAGAAAACTTTGGTGTGGAAATGTATGCTTTACCCCACCTCTTCTACTTATCTGTTTTTAGATTAAATCTAAAGGTTAGATCTACTCTCTTAGATTTTGAGAAGACAGACCAGTACCTCCTTTGGGGAGTAGGGGAGAGAGAGCAGAGAAACCTGTGGTCATGCATAGTTTCCTCTCCCCAGGAGCAGTTGATGGTGACTTGCGGCAGAAGCACATGGTAGAGGTAGAAATGTGCTCAAACATGGCGAAAGAAGTTAGTTTATTGACAATGTTCATGAATGCCAACACTTATGTGGAGGAAGAGGGATTTAGAATTCCCTGTGCAATAGGATCCAGAAATCCAGACATTTAGTCAGAGAAAGGAGATTCCTGGGGAGCATCTGTTTTGGGTGTTGATTCATGGATAACCCCACATCTGGGAATTTCTAGGTTCTCTTCCAGAGAAGGAAGTTTTCTGTTGTAGTGTGTCCCTTGGTGACAGAAGATAGTCCACATAATTTCTATTGTTTCCTATTTGGAAAGAGCAAAGTTGTTGACTTACTCACATAATCAAGTCTGAGGGGAAAGGTATTGCTTATTCAGCAGCTCTCAAAGTATATTTACCTTTGGGGAAGGTGGTATAAACCTCGAAGTAAGTCTACTTCAGTAATTGTAATATCTCATATGACTGGTAGCAATAGAGAATATTGATGCTTTTTAAAAATGCAATTCTATTTCAATAAGCTTGCTTAAAAGAATTGTGCAGTTTCCCAAAGGTGATCCAGCCTACACTCTCTCCCTCCTCCTCCTCCTGTTTAATTCTGGGCCCAGCTCATTGTCCATCTGCAGCATCTGTCCCAGATATATTTATGCTGGTGAATGCCCTCTAAAGGGCTTCAACCTCTAAAGGTTGTTAAACCAAATCCTATCACAGTTTCCTATGGCAACCCATAAAAATGAAATGCTTTAAATTTAAAAACAAAAGTGTTTAAATGAAAAAGTGATGAACTGAAACAATCCCCCAAACAATGGTACATGGAAAAAATGGGTAATATACACATTTTTGTAAAGTAACTTGATGTAAACTATTACATCAAATATTTTCAGTAAAAATTGCATCAGGTGTCCTGAAGGTCGTCTCAAAATGAGCTGAAGTTGTTGAGAAAAGCTAAGGCCAACAAAAGGAGTCTGTTCTATTGGGGAAAAAAGAAGCATCAAAGGAAGGCTAAGACTAGGAGCGGATGAAATAATGACAGCTGAACATGGAGAGAAGGCACAGGTACTATATACATATGAGTGTGTGTATATGTGTTACACACACACATAGTTGTACAGTTGTCCTTTGTGCTCAAAGAAGGTCAAAATGATATCATTAAGACATCATGGTGTGTCCCAATATGGCTAATCAGACCAATACGAATGCTCTTCCACAGGTTGGGCACAAATAGTTCATATGAACATTTGGAGTGGAGATATCCCTAAATTTGTGCATCTCACATTCCTTTTGAGCTACTGAAATTCTGCTTTGCTTATAGAGCACATTGCCTTCTTTGATATGGCACACCATGCTGGCCAGTCCTGTGCCTGCATATCCCATGTCTCACAATTGATTCCAGAGTTCAGAGACCTTGAGAGTGTCCTTGCATCCTTTTTTCTGACCTCTGAATGAGTGCTCATTTTGTGAGTTCCCTGTAAAATGGTCTTTTAGACAAATGTATGTCTGGCATTCAAATAACGTGGCCAGTCCATTGGGATTGCATTAAGGTAGAGTTTGAATGCTTGGCAGTTCAGCTTGAGAAAGGACCTCAGTGTCTGATATCTTATCTTGCCAGGTGATCTTCAGAATCTTCCTAAGACATTTCTAATTTCCTGGCACGGTGCAGGTAGATTGTCCAGGTTTCATGGGCATAAAACAGAGAGGTCAGCACAATGGCTCTGTAGATTTTCAGTCTGATAGGCAACCTGATAGGTATTACCTCTTCTCTCTCACACTTTCTTTCAAAGCCTCCCAAAAACTGAACTAGCTTTGGCAATGTGTGTGTCAACCTCATCATGTGAGAATATCATCCATTATTCAGAACTTGTGTAAGAATGCTGTCATGGAATTGGTGTACAATACTGATGAACTCCAGGCTATCAAATTTTGCCATGATCTTCCACAAGCCCTCACAACTGATAGTATTAAAAGCCTTGGTCAGATCAGCTAACACTGTCTACAAACCTTTGTTCTGCTCCTGGCATTTCTCCTGGAGTTGTCAGGCAGCAAGCACCATATTGACTGTTCATTGGACCTTTCTGAAGCATCATTGGCTCTTGGGTAGACAGCCATCTTCCAGGTAAAGGATTAGCCTGCTAAGCAGGACTTTGGCAAGCATTTGCCAATAGTGACTGAGAGAGCTCTCATGATAGTCACATGACAGTCTATTTTCTTTTCCTTTATAGAGATGGACAATGCAGGCATCCTTGAACACCTGGAGGATAATCTCCTTTTGCCATATAACCTGGAAGATTTTGGTTAGCTTTTGTATGAGCAGTGGACCCCCTGCCTTGTAAATCTCAGCTAGCATAGAATCAGCATTAGGTGTGTTGCCACATGAGAGAAGCCTAATGGCATTCGAAGCCTCTTCTTCAGTTGGAACTTCAGCTAAAGAGTGACTGACTTCAACCTGTGGTATATGCTCAGTGGCTTCAGCATTAATTGATGACAGTCTGTTGAGAATGTTATGGAAGTGTTCAGCCCAACTCTCTAGGATCATGCCCTTATCACTAATCCATGTAGCTCCATTAGTACTCAGTAGCCGAGATGCACCATTGGTCTTTGGCCCATAAATAGTGTTCAGGGCTTCATAAAGTGTTTTGGATTGTTACTATCAGCATAAAACTGAATTTTATTTGACTTCTTTCTGAGCCAAGAATCATGCATCTCTCTAAGCTTCTCTTGCACTTTACTTTTGATATAGTTAAATACTGCTTTCTTAGAGATGGATGGACTATCCTGCCGTTAATCCCTGTAAAGTTTTCAGTTTTTTGTTTAGCAGTTTCTGAATTTCCCTATCATTTTTGTAAACCAATCTTGATGTTTACACATGTTTACATCTGGCCTAGATGAGTAAAGGTGGTACTGTATACCAAATCTCTGAAAGCTGCCCATTCCTTTTCTGCTTCACTGTTGCTAACTGTGTATACACACACACACACACACACACACACACACACACACACACACACTATACATACACACATGCATATATATGGATGTGTGTACACATATACAAGTTTATGTATTATTCACTGCTAAGGCGAATGACTTTGGAACAGAAATGAAAGAACAACATTGGCTAACAAGAAGTTAATCCCTAGGACAAGAAAGGAGAGAGTAAGAAAGTATCTAGTTCACCTTGCAAAATTCAAGTCAACCAACCAGGATTAATTACAGTCTTGGATCCTGAAAGAACTAACAGATGTGACTAAGCCACTATCACTAAAAGACCATGGAAAACAGAAGAGAATTGGAAATTGGAATACAGTGAATATTCTTCCAATTTTCAAAAAGAAAAAAAAAGAGGAGAGAATAGAATCTGCAAACTTTATAGATCAGTGATCTTGACTTTCATTTCAAGAAAAAATTTAGAATGGATCATTAGAAAGTTGATTAGCGAACATTTAGAAAAGGAAGTGGTGGTCGTAAAAAGCCAGCATGAAGCATGGATAGATAGATCTTGCTAAACTGAACATTTCTTTTTTTTGACAGCGTTGCTAAACTGGTAAATTTGACAAGTGATGTAGATTTAGCTTACTTGAATTTTAGCAAGTAATATGACAAAGTATTTCGTTCTATTCTCATGAAAAAGATAGTGATATGGATTAGATGGTAAGACAATTAGAAGGATTCAGGACTGGAAGAATGGTCAGACTTAAAGAGTAGTTAGTAATGGTTCAGTGTCAAATTGGTATCTATGTTGGGCTCGATTTTATTTCACATTTTTATAACATGAGAAAAGCATAGGTAGAATCTTCATCAGATTTGTAAATGGCACAAAACTAAGAGAAATAGCTAACAGAATGACAGTCAGCATCTTAAAAATTGTGAGAGACTAGAAAATTTTGCTAAATCTAAAAAGATAACATTCAATATAGATTTATATAATATCTTATACTTCAGTTAAAAAAATCAACTTCACAAGTACAGGATGGAGAGACAGCAATTTCTGGAAAAGATAAAGATCATTCTTCCTGGCTCCTAACTACATTTTTTTACCTCTTCTTTAATAGTCTTCTCACTATGGAGATGCATCTGCCCTGGTAGCCCCCTCCTTTGACTGACAAATTGTTGCCAGGGACTACCAATCAAGGGAGTACCTGGGCTATCCATGCTCACTTCTCGTTCAACTTCATTCTTGATTCTCCAGAATTTTTACCTTGTCCCTCACAGATATGCAGCCTTTATATGTTGTCTTCCCATATTAGAATGTAAACTTCTTCTGGACAGAGAATGGCTTTTTCATTTTATTTTTATTTGCTTTTATTTGTATTCTCAGTGCTTAGCACAGTGCCTGGCCCATTGAATGTGCTAAAAATGTTCTCTCTCTGTCTCTGTCTCTCTCTGACTCTCTATCTCTGCCTCTGTCTCTCTTTATCTAAGTGGACTAAAAGCTCAATATAAATCAGCACTGTGATGTGGAAGCCATCAAAGGTCATCAGATCTTGGGCTATTGCCAGGAATAAGGAAGTAATAGTCCCTCTGTACTTGACTTTGGTCAGACTATATCTAGGGTACTGTATCCATTTCTGGGTGCCCCAGTTTAAAAGGGACATTAGTATATTGGAAAGATTCAGAGGAATGCAATTCGAATTACGAAGGATATTGATTTCATCTTATATGAGGATCATTTAAAGGAGTTAGCATGTTTAACTTGGAGATAAGAAGGAAGGAGTCTTCAAGTATCTGAATGGCTTTCAAGTGGAATACAGTTTGGACTTACTGTGTTTGATCTCCAAGAAAGAACCAATACCAATGTTTGGAAGCTGCAAATCAGTAAATTTAGGCTTAATTTAAGTAATAAACTTACTGAAAATCATATCTGTGCAAAAGTAGAAAAGGTTACCTCATCTTGTTGGATTCTTCAAATTGGAGGTCTTCAAACAGAGGTTGGTTGACTGACTACTTGTCTGGTATATTACAGTAGGGATTCTTTTAAGGTCTTGGTTGGATAAGTGGCCACTAAATTCTCAGACTTTTGTATTAATAATTAAGATTAATTAATTTTAAATTAAATTTAAATTAACAGATAAACATACTTAAATAATTTTAATTAATTAATTAAAATTAATTAAAAAGCACATAATTGTAACAAACTTCACTAAGTTGTTTGTAAGTTTCTTAGAATCAGAAAAATATTATACATACATACATAAAATAAGCCTGTGATTTTGTTACTGTTATTAGTAAGCACATAAATAATTTAAAATGATTTTATTTTGAAGATTTAGCTTAAGTTGTAGTTAAAATGAATTGTTCTGTCATTGCAAAACAAAAGGTTGAAAACCATTGATTAATAGTTGTAGTTATTCCTGATCTTAATGGAAATGTTAATGGAGATAAACATGGTCTTCCTTCCCTAAAATTTGGAATCTTTCATCATTTAATCTCTCGCCCCTTCCTCCACTCTCTCTTTCTCTCTCCCACTCCATCTTCTTTCTCTCCTCTATCTGTCTTTGTCTCTTTCTTCTCTCTCTGTCTCTCTTTTCTCTCTGTCTCTCTGTCTCTCTCTCTTAAACCTTTACTAAGCACTTACTATGTGCCAGGAATTGTGTACTGGGGATACAGATATGTGAGAAATGATTATTTCTCTCTTCTACTCAATAATTAATTATCAAACCAGGGCCAAGGTTTTTCCCCTTTTCTACTTCCTCATCTAGAAATCAACCATTGTGGGAAATCTCTCTTAAAGATTTACTTGAGCCAAGATCTAATCAGACAATAAAAGAAATTCTAAGTTTGGGCTAATGGGCATATTCCTGTTCGTTGCAATTGCTCAGACAGGTCTGGAGAAGTGTTGATTTTCCCTTTTGTCAAGGCAGAGGATATGGAAATTGCTTTCTCTTTGACCAAGATTTTGGTGACCCAAGTTGTATAGCTCAAGACCCTTTTTTTTAAATATAGCCCATTTCCCACTATGTTAACCAATCAAAGTTGGTTGGACCACTCAGGAACACCTAGTCTTCAAAGGGTATATAAACTGTGAGCCCACTGCCATGAGGGATCTTTGGTCTATGAGAGATGGTCAAAGACCATCCTTTTATTAATAAATGTGCTAGCCTTATTAATAAAATGAATAAATTACCCAGGAATCATGTCCCTCAGAATTTTTTGTTTTGTTTTTGAGGGGGGAAAGCAGGGTGATTGGGGTTGTGACTTGCCCAAGGTCACACAACTATTAAATGTGTCAAGTGTCTGAGGCTGCATTTGAACTCAGGTTCTCCTGACTCCAGAGCCGGTGCTCTACTCACTGCACCACCTAGCTGCTCCCTCAGAATTTTTTAATTGTCAATAATGCAAGAAAAAAAAAAGATAGTTCATATTTTCAAAAGACTTATATTCTAATAGAGGAAGACAAAAGATAAAGAGTAGCTGGAAAGCTGGAGAGGGGTGGTGCACAGTTTCTGGTGAGAAGTCAGGACAAGCTAAAAGAGTGAGTTTAGCTGAGAGATGAAGTGAGCATGAGTGAGCATGGCTAGAGCTCCTTGTGAAATGGTGATCCTGGCCAAGGATTCTCCACAAAAAAAAGGAGGCACTGGGAGGCAGCATCGCCCAAAACCTCTATTTCCCGGGTGCTCATAAGTTTCCCTTACCTTTAATCACCCTGAGACACACACACACACACACACACACACACACACACACACACACACACACATACTTTTTGCTGGTAGACCTAAGAGATCCTGATAAGATTGGACAATCAAGGGAAATTAATTTGCATATCTGGGAAACTACAAATTTGTTTTCTGTTTCTATTTACTTCACTGGGAAAAGTCATGTTAGACCATTTCCTGACAGTCCCAAACACTTATTTTGTGAAAGATCCAAACAGAAGATTCTTTAGCTTTCATCTACCATGAAGCTCATGCAGAATGTCAAACTGCATGGTAGATAGATTTCTGATTGCCGTTCTTAGGGTGTGTTTGAGGTTACCTTGGACAATCTGTGGAATGTTAGGCATGTCCACTCAAAGGCAGAAGGTGATTTGGGGCCATGATATAAATGAAAGAACAAAGAATTTTTATTCTTGAATGAGTTGAATATTCTTCACATGAGGATCTGTAAAAACTTCTTGCAGAAGCTGTGGCTACACCAGTGATTGCTTAGCTCCGTTGAAAGGGAAAAAAAAAACAACACATAGAACTTCTAAGAGAGGGAATTTAAATTTCACAAGAATACTTAAATCTGTAAAAAGTTAAAGGGCATATCAAGTTTCCAGAGAAAAATAGTGGGGAAGCTTACAAATTGCATTTTAATGTGCTAGAAAGTCAGGACTCATGTTAATGGTCTTAAAACTGTCAAAGGACATAGCGGTGACTCAGAGTAAAACTAAAATTCATGTCCAGGTGTCACTTAAGTTATGAGACTTCCAAAATATGTGAAAATAACATTTATACCAGATGTTCAGGTTGAATGCAATTGTTCACCTGTCACACTCTAAGTTCAGCTGGTATGTGTTTCCAGCGGCTGGTTTGCTATTTTGACATTTGCAAGGTAAAAAACTTCTGCCCCTTAGATTTTTCCCAAAGTATATCGTAGATGCATTTAACATCAAGTCTCCCTCTCTTACTATATCACTATACCCACCTTTGCTTCCAAAGTGCTAAGAGAATGACTATCTACATAGATGTAATTTTTAACTATATGAATATTTTAAAGTATGGCTAAGTAGGTTTGTTAAGGATCATCAACTCCAATAAAATTCAGGCTAACAATCATACTTGCTCATTGCATCCATTCCAGGTCTAGAAAAAAAATATTGCAAAATAAAATCAAATGAATACAAAGCCAAAATGATGACTGAACTACAAGATTCAATTGCTATATATGAGAAGTTCTTGGGATGGACTGGCAGGTGGCATGTGCCATTCTTCTCACGAAAGTAAGTTCACCAAGTAAAGAGAGGAAGGACATATTGTTTGTATGTCCTGATAAGTATCTCAAATTTCTGAGGCATTAAGTGGATATTTGATTGCGGACCCCTAAGTGGCACAGGGGATAGAGTGGAGCCTGGAATCAGGAACACATCTTCATGAGTTCAAATATGGTCTCAGACACTTACTAGCTGTGTGACTAGCAAGTCGCTTAAACCCATTTGCCTCAGTTTCCTCATCTATAAAATGAACCGGAGAAAGAAATAGCAAATCATTCCAGTATCTTTGCCAAAACCATGCCAAATGGAGTCAGGATGAGCTGGACACAATTAAAATGACTGAACAATAACAACAATTATTTGATTGTATTGTCCATTTCTTTTTCTCTGGCCAGAGATGGAGCGACATCACTGATATAAAAAAAAAATACAGGTTTTTGTTCCTCGGTAGAGAAAAAAAAAACATATTTACTACAGGTACTCAGGAAATCATTTCTCTTTCAATTATGGTATAAGACCAAAGCAATTAAACTTTTACCTCAAATTTTCTGAACTGAATTCTGACTCTAGAAATTTGAGGAACTGTTCTCTCCCAACTGGATCTTTCAATGCTTCATCCATGCCAAAACCCCATCGTTTAACTCTCTGCTGGCCAGGTTCTTTGCTGTGGGTACAAAACAGGTCAACAGAAATGATTCCACCACATATCCATTTTTCCAGTTTTCTAGTACTACCCCACTTATCCTAATAAGTTGGATTAATGTTGAAGTTTTAGCCTTAGATCCTCCTCATCCTTCATTTGGTTAAGAACATTTAAAGATAAAATGAAGCTATATGCATAGAGTCACAGTGTGAAAGATGGGGGATCAGACAGCAGTGTGATGCTATAAAGTGTGCAGAGCAAGGGAGAGAGGTGCATGCCTGTTGTCCCTGCTATCAGAGAGACTGAGGCTGGCAGATCTCTTGAGCTTGAGTATTCAGAGCCTCAATATGCTAAGTAGATTGAGTGCCTCCATTAATTTGAGCCTTGTTATGGTGAGCCTCCAGAAATGGGAGGGGGTTGCTACCACATTGCCTAAGGAGAAGTGAACTAGTCCAGGTCAGAAGCTAATGCAGTAGGTCAAATCCCTCATGCTAATCAGAGATGGACTGGCACTGGGAGTCTCCCATGTACTCATACCCTGGGCAAGATAGAGAGGGAACTAGTGTTTAAAAAAAAAGAAGTATGGGAATGGGAATCAAGAGACATGAGTTCTAGTTGCTGGGGCTCTAATGCTAACTAGCTGCCATTTAACCTCTCCCTCAGTGTCCTCGTCTGCAAGAGGGTTTATCAACTCATGCCTAAGTTTCCTGCTAGTTAGAAAATTCTATAGAGCATAGATTAAATTAGGGTGGGCTTGCTAAAACAGTTTTGGATCACTGGCTGAATTTAGGAGGGAAGAAAAATCATGGAATCCCTTAGGGATGCATACCACACGAAATCCTCACCAAGCTGCTGTTATCCTGAGACTTTTATCTAGTACTATCTGGTGCTGTTATCCTGGGGACTTATACATCTATGTACTCTGAGATCACTCTTCCTCTAGCCATAGTGCAAAGGGCAGAATGGGGAAATTCTAAACAGGTTTTCAGCTTTGCTTAGAGTCTTGCCTATATAGTAAATTCATAAATGCATCTTGGAGTTTTCCCATATATATAGGTGCTATAAGCATTATACACACACATACATACACACACACATATATATACTATAGTATATGTACACATAATATATGCTACATAGTCAGAGGATATAATGCACTATGTAATAATCCTTTCTTTCTCTCCTTCCCCCTCCATTAAAGGTCACCACAACCTAAAATATTTATTTCTGGTAGAAATTCTCATCATTTTCAGAAGTGTTGCTCAAATTATTTGGATTATGCCCAGAGATGACTTTGGCTCACGTACTAAACGAGTGTTCATAGACTAGGGTTGACTGGGAGGCGACACAGACAGTGTTTCAGGACTAATCAACTTGGATCCATTTTAGAAATGGAAATCTCTCTCCCTTTTGTGAGTAAGTCTTTAAAACCATTGTGTCGTGCCTCTGCAGCCCATGGGAGTAGGTGTCAGGCATTACTGGGCCCAGAACAATGCCTTTTGTTCAAAGGAACAAAGGGAAGAAAAATACATCATTGATTACCATATTCTAATAGGAAAACTAATGGTTCTTAGAGTTTATAAGCTCTAGGACTCTTCTCCTTTGGAAGCAGACCCTGAGAAGAAGCAACAACCTTTCTGTGGGAAGGAGAGTTAAAAAGTCACCAACCTTGCTTCAAGTTCCCAGAAAGTGGTATCATCTGACATCCATGGATTAGAAGGGTCAGGTGGCACAAGAAAGGGGTCATATTCAACGTACTGTTCTGTGTAGCTTAGTAGACTAGGAACAAGCAAAAGAAGCACATATTTACAATCCTCTAGTTTCTCTAGGTATAATCCAACACAACACAAATGAAATAGGTTGAAAGATATTTGACCAAGGAAACCCTACTTATTCAGGACTATAACAGGAAATTCAAATTTCATACCATTTATAATACTTCCACAATTCTATCTTGTATATATATAGAATCCTTATATTTATTAATGAACTCAGAAGACTGGTAAATAATAGCAGTAAAAATACTGATTACCAATAAAAGACTAATAACTAGGCATACACTGACAAATGTCTAACAACTGACTCCCCCCAAAAATGTATACACGACACACTTTTTGGTTTAATATGCAATTAACATTTATCACTAATGAATATATATGTATGTATACATACACACACACACACACACACACACACACACACACACATATATATATATATATATATACACATAATTTGATTTGTAGTTTGCCAGTTCCTGAGGTATAATGTCCACATTGAAAATTTCACAATTGGGTCTCCTGAGCCAGCAGAAGTTGACTCCAGCACACCTGGGAAGTCATATCCCCTGTTCACCCTCATTTTCCCTGCTAATGAAGTGATTGAGTCACCAACTGATTGAGAATTGAATATTTTGAAGTTTGATCAAAGGATCGAAGCTTCAGAGCTGGAAATGATTTAAGAAGTCATCTATTCTAACTCCCTCACATTACAGGTAAGGAAATTATGGCTCACGAAGATTAAATAATGTGCCCAAGGTTACACAAAGTAGTAGAGGTAGGATTTGAACCCATGTCTTCTGACTCTGCATTCAACATTCTTTCCACTAGGGGCAGCTAGGTGGAGTAGTGGATAGAGTGATGGGTGTGAATTCAGCAACAACTGAGTAAATATGAGTATATCAGATTTAATCTAGTTTGATTAAGTGTAGCATCACACTAGCTGAATGACCCTGATGAGTCATTCGATCTCTGGTCTGGTTGTTGTGAGAAGGAAAGGAAATAATACCTAACTTGGAAAGCATTTAGCACAATGCTTAGCACATAGGAGATCCTTAAAAATGCTTGTTCCTTTCCAACCTACTGTGGTGGAAAAATACTGTCCAACATATGAATTATGAAGAATAGATCTAAATGTGGGTAGGGGAAATAGCTAAAATGTAGTTCTCTGGCTCAAACAAAGCCATTTGGTGAAAGAGTGACATAGGAGCTATATATTTTTACAAAAAAACTTACCTTTTTTGTTTTTAAATTTTATTTATTTTATTCTGAACCTAAGAAATAACAAGCATTTCCATAACATAGTAGAATGGGGAAAAAAAAGATGATTGCACATGAAACTATAAATCTACCATGTACAACTTGCTATTCCTTTTAAATATATAATAGTTATCGTGTAACTCTTTTTTCTGTTTTTTTTTCCTTGCCCTAGAGATGGCTACTATTAAACACAAATATGTGTATATCGCTAGATATACATATACATACACATA
The DNA here is from genome assembly GCA_028646595.1 of Phalanger gymnotis. NCBI lineage: Eukaryota > Metazoa > Chordata > Mammalia > Diprotodontia > Phalangeridae > Phalanger > Phalanger gymnotis. The sequence goes on from CM053626.1 coordinate 226,260,794, forward strand.
TATGTATATATACGCATACATTTATATATGTGTATATACACATACACATACATACTTACACAAAAATGTATAAAATCATTCTATATATACTTCTATTTAACACTTCTTTCTCTGGATACAGATAATGTCTTCCTTCATATGTCCTTTGTAGTTAATTTGGATATTTATAATAGTCAAAATTACTTAGTTGCTCAAAGTTGTTCTTAAAACAGTATTGTTGTTACCGTATTAAATTGAACCAGAAAACTGGAAGCTTCACTCCTATCCTGGAATAAAGGGATTCAGATCTCAGCCTGTATCATACCTGGAGCTAAACTGAGAGGCTTTCCATACATTTGGGGATCCAAGCAGGAATTATCATTCCATCCAGGCAACTCAGCTCCTTTTTCTGGTCTTTCTGAGAAGTCTTGAATTATTCACCTCAGCTTTATCCTGTAATACCACATTTCCCTGCTTTCTCTGATATATTTCTTTCCTATCTTTAATTTAAGACTTTAAAAGGGCAACATTTTAAAATCCTTACCTATCAGCAACTTTGGACATTTTTAACCGATGTCTGTCTAACTGTATTTGCCAGTACTTTATCTGGAAAAAGAAAACGAGGAGAAACAGTTACAGGGATGATAGATATTTTCTTCCACTCATATAACTTCCATTTCCAAATTCCAAATCTGAGCAACTCTGAACTGACATTTGATGCATTCAGTTAAAAAAATTAAATAAAATCAATAGTATCTAAAGTAGGTAACACTCTTCTTCAAGTAACTAATTTACTCTCTAGTACAATCTAGTTACGAGAACTGAAACCAGTATAATAGTTGAATATACTACCTGCAGACAAAAAAAATGTTAAGTCTTCTGCTTAATTTAATAAAAGAAAGCAAATATCCTTTTTCCCTTAAAGAGCAAATGATTCTTCAACATCCCACTGAGTAAAAAAAAAAAAGAAGCAAAGAACAATCATATTTTAACCAATATTACATTCAAAAATGAAATTCATTCATCATTTGTAGATTTCAACCTTTTGTCCAGTTCTGACTCACTGCCTCTGAAGGTCATACAAATGAAACAACAGAGACACATGCTTAGAAAAAATATCTCATCTCCAAATCCCTCCATTTGCCTTGATTGCCCCGCCCTACACACGAAAACACATGAATAAAACTTTTGATTAAAAGGTTTTCCATGGAAACAATTTCTAATAATGCATTGCCTCACATAGATTAAAAATCCATTAGGAAAGGGTTTATAATGCTTAAACTGTTGCTTAATACAACACCAAGTTGACTGTTAATAATCTCTCTATAAGCTAATGCACAGGAGAGTATTAGGAGGAAGAGAGCCAAATAGAAAGAAAAACAAAACACAAAATGAAATTGGCGAATGAAACAATCTAAGGGATCTCATTATTAATGAACTGCAGAACTGGAATGTCAATATAAGTCAAGAAAAAAAGGATGCCAAAGTCTTCAAATTTCTCAGTTTTTCTTCAAAATCACCCAAGGGGAGGTATTAGCCACAAGAGTATGTCAGAAAGAAGAGAGTTATCCCCTAGAATAAAGCATATGTAGTTTGTAGGACTTTACCACTGCCTTAATTTAATTTATCTTTCATTACTATCTAGCTCTCTAGTCTCTGCATAAGTGACTTTTCAAGCAGTCTCCAGATAATTAATTTGGTTTCCCAAGTATTTTGACACCAGAAACGGGTGTCCTGGGAAAATATCCTCTCCATTAAATGAGATAATATTTGTAAAACCCATTCCTTCCTTTCTCCCTCCCTCCCTTCCTCTATCCTTTCTTTTTCCCTCCCTCCCTCCCTTCCTTCCATGTTTTTTTTCAGTTTCTTATGTGTGTGTTTAACAAAAATCAGCTTCCTTCAATCTAATCACCCCTGAGTGACCTGATAAAATTGAATTCCTGAAATTTTGAACCAGATTTCTAGACAAAGGGTGAACGGGTCACCTACCAAGGCAACTAATTTATGAGACTCACTCAGTTCATTGGCCTCTTTTTCTTTCTTTATAAACTTCTTAACTGTTAGGGTTTGCCTCAAAATTCAGAAGCTTTTGTGATGACTGTATTTGTATATGGAAAGCTCAGAAATGTGGCTGAGTGAGGAAACAGTGACCTTGCCCCTGGGACATACTGTTCTCTCCATTCCATTTCTCTATGCAATCACTTAAAATGAGAATCTCAGAGACTGAATTTGATAAATGGGGAAGCTACCACTCTAGGAAGGTTTACAGTTGTTAGACAAAAAAAAAAATTACCTGATTTAGAACCTAGTCTTCAGAGATTACAGTTGAGAGATATGTGAAGTGTTTACCATGAACCAGGAGGGTGTTCTAAACCTCTCTTTGGATTCTGGACCCTTTTGGTAATACAGTGAAGCTTACAAACATTTTCTCAGAATATTTTTTTTAAAATAATTGCTAGAAGTGCTAAATTTCAGTTAGACATTAGGTTAGTGAAAATAAAGATCTCTATTTGTCTGTCTGTCTGTCTGTCTGTCTATCTATCTATCTATATTTATTTTCCCCACCCCACCCCCAATCCAGACATCTTGAAAGTTATTTATGATCTAAGGACCACAGGTTAAGTTCTTTTAAACTAGAATTCTGAGAAAGGGACCCTAAATTAGGAAGATGAATCTGAAGAAAAGGACTGTTGAGTGCCCTAAGTAGCAGAAAAGACCTTGTTTTTTATTCTAAGCAGAGTGGTTCCAGGATGTCTTGATATGGAGATGAAAGGCTTCATAGCCTAGACTTTGAGGGAACAAGATAGAAGAACGTGATGGTAGTCTTTTTGCTGGTACTAGTCAATGACTTGTGGCTTGTCTAGGAGAATTTGAAAGGCTTTAAGCTAACACATCGATACCAACTCTTCCCTTGAGAAAATGAAAGCTAAAGAGGTTACATGAGACAATAGTTATAGAGCACCAGCTGAGATTGTAAGTCCAGCTGAGCAGTATTTGGGAGCACCTGAGAGCAGGACTGGCAGAAGATTAGTGACATCACATATCAACAGCCCTATAACTGTGGAGTTGTGAGTTGTCCTTCCATGAATATGCCTTGGCTATATGTGTTCTTGCTATATGTTCCTCTTCACATGCGAGTGTTGGCCACATATATTCCTTGTTTGTATCCATTCTTTCCACTGATGTATGCATTTGTGGGATAATATATGCCAGGTTCATGGGGAAAAGGTTTTGTTGCTACTTTACTTACTATATCATTTCATTAAACGCCCTTTATTTTTTTTTAAAATGAACTGGGTCTTCTGACTGACTATTAAAGGTAAGCACTTTGGTTGGGGCTCGTGAACTATGGTTTTAGGTATATGGGTCCGCAGAGTACTTTGAACTCGGGACGACAGTCTTCTATTGGCACTGCGGGGGCACCGTGCCACAAAGCACTACATCTACACGAAGAACTAAAAGTATGGAACACTAGCAATAACATAATAATAGTTTACTCATGTATTGAGCAGTATTATATCTGTGTGTATTCTCACACATGTATGGACACATGTACATGTATGGATATCTCAAGATTTCTTAAGCTCTGGGTCAGAAGAGTCAGAATCTTAGAATTAAAAAAGATCATGGGGATGGTGGTGTCAAATTACGAGCTGTATGGAAATCGTGACTGAGCCTTTTACATGGCCTCAACTTTGGATTCTTGGGGATATGTGAGGATGTTAAGAGCCCGCAATAGCTATGTCTGTCAGTGAAGTACCTGGGAAAAAATATTTTATTTTTATTTTTAACAATTAGAGAGAGACCTGATGATACAGGAAAAAGTTACTTGAGGAATGAATGGCTCCTAGAAGGATCAAATAATATATTATATATAAAGCATTTTGCTTAAAGCAGTACATAAGTGTTACATATTGTTATTATTAAGAAAAATAATAAAAGTTTTAGTATCATTCTGTGTCAAATGAGAACGTAACTTTAGACACACATTTGTACTACATAATAGGTAAGAGGTACACAGTAACAGCACTTACCAGCTGGTTCTCACTTTAGTTTTGCAATAATATTTTATCAAGTCATTTAGAAAGTTAACAAACCTGTTGGTGCAATTCATCTTCTGTTGGAGGTTTAGTTTCTGGTATGGGTGTGTGTGTTGGGCTGTGGCTTCGAATATCATTTTGTAATCCATAGACCGACTAGATTTAAACCAAAACAAGAAACATATTAGCCCTCAAATAAAATTCATATATTTAGTCTTCCTTTTAACTCTTACTTTATGTCACCTCTTCAGGAAAGGCTTCCTGTCTTTTAAGTTATGCTTCATATCAAAATTTCTAGGGTCAATATCTTGTGTTGAAAAATTGAACCTTTCATTTCTGAAACACTAAGCTCTGATTATAGATAGTGAACACGAAGAACACAATAAGAGATTATTTAGGGAAGGTAGGAGTATGTAGGAGGTGGAGAGAATACTGAGGATGGAGCTCAGCAATAATGTTCTAAGTATAAACTTCAGGGAATAGAGATGGAAATAGAAGAGAAAACACAATGAACCCATCTAGGGCAAAACACGATCTAAACTTTAAAGAGAGAGGGAACTCAGTCCAGTGTTAAAGAGCCTAGATAAGAAGGAGACCTGGCTATTTGAGTCATTTTATGATAAAAGAACTGAAACATGATGGGATCTCAGAAGTCAGTTAGTTCAACCCTATTATTTCACATATAAGGAGGCTGACGTCCAGGGGGAAATTAAACAATTGCCCAAGATCACACTGGTTGTAAATATTAAGGGGAGGTTTGGAACCCAGGTCCAACTATCACCATCATCATGTTCCTCCCAGAACCAGGGTTCTTTCCACTATACCATACTGTCTACCCAAGGCAGAATTCAGTCTCCACTTATGTTCTCGTGTTTGTCGTTCAGTCATTCATAACTCCATTTGCGGTTTTCTTGGCAAAGATACTGTGTGGTTTGCCACTTCCTTCACTGGCTCATTTTACAGATGAGGAAACTGAGGCAAATGAGGTAAAGTGACTTGCCTAGGGTCATACAGCTAGGAAGTGTCTGAGGCTGGATTTGAGGTCACGAAGAGGAATCTTCCTGATTCCAAGCCCAGTGCTCTATCCACTGGGCCATGGAGCTGCCTGTGTTCACATGGTCCTTTTCACAACCAACCTTGGCTTCAGCCTTCTCATGTGTACTTTAGTACCGTAGTAGGTAGTAAGGTGGCTTTGGAGTCAGAAAGAGCTCAAATGCTTTTTAGCTCTGTGACTTCATTCTTTGTTTGCCTCAATTTCCTTGATTACATAGTAGTGATAATAACAGCTCCTACCTTGCAGGGTTGTTATGAGGACTGACTAAGATAACATTTATAAAAAGCACTTAGCACAATGCCTGGTGTGTAGTAGGTCCTATATAAATGCTTATTCCCTTCTCTTCCCCCTAAGTCCTTAAAGTTTGGGAATTACCAGAGAAAAATTTTAATGGATGCCCTCGTAATGAGTGGGCAGCTAGGCGACACAGTGCAGAGAACACTGGGCTTGGAATTGGAAAGACTGATCTTTATGAGTTCAAATCCAGCCTCAGACACATACTAGCTGTGTGACCCTGGGAGAGTCGCTTGACCCTGTTTGCCTCAGTTTCTCATCTGTAAAATAAGCCAGAGAAGGAAATGGCCAATCACTCCAGCATCTCTGCCAAGAAAACTCTAGATGGGGTCTGGAAGAGTTGTACGCAGCTGAAATGACTGAACAACCGTAACGAAATTGGAGTGAGTAATATGACAGCAGGCCTAATGCACCATTTTGCTTGGCTTCAAACGCCTGAAGGTTAACCATTGTATTTTAAAAGCTAGAGGTGATATTTAGACTGAAGTAATGCCTTAGTATTTTTTAAACTAGCATCTATATTATACTATTTTTCTATCTTTATAGACATTTGCTTTGTCTCTTGGATTAAAAGTAGTGCTAACTGGCTGTCATAAATCAGGGCTAAAGTTTAAGGGCCTAACAAAAACCAGAAAACTTAAAAGGAATCAATATATAATAAATAAATGACAAAAGAATAAAAGTGTAGTATATAGAACTAGCAAGCGTGATTCATTATTCCAGATATATTCCAGACAAATCAATTTCTTTGGGATCTTCAGATGGCTGAACTGAATCACTAAATCTTACCCTGGATCTCTGTAGATGTCATCTAAATTGACTATGAGTCACTTTTCCATCATTTTACAAACCTTCTTAACTCTGGAAAGATAGTTGATTAAATAAAAAGCTTAGACTTTCTTTTTGCTACATTACTTACACCATGTATCAGATCTATGATTCCATCACTATTTTCCTTTCAAATCAATACTGACTTTTAGGCTGTCATATGCTATAACATGAGTTTTTATTTCAGAATTACAGACAAAAAGACTAGGTGACTTGGGATTCTTCGCTTTATTTGGGCTTTTTTTGTAGAAGATTCTTAAAAATAAACCTCTTTATGAAGAATAAAAATGAGAAACACAAAAACCCAACCAAAGATTTATAACCAAATTTTTGTCAACAGCTTCAACAGGATACTGGATTAAAGTAAGGAAAACCAAAATTATATGGAAAATTATGATATTGTAGATGAAGGAGAAACAAGATGATCTTAAAGGTCCCTTCTAGGTTCAAAATTCTGTAATGGAGGTTCAATGCATGTATAGGCCTCATCAGCTTGTCAAATGACATCTCCATATGGAGATCTCTAGAGAGGAGATGGCTTGTCTCTCCTTAGAAGAAGCTATGGAAGGAAATGGTATCTGTTCACATAGAGAATTCTAAGGAGATGCTTTCGAGAAAATTGTGATGATGCATAAAGGGAAGGCCTTAGAGAGACTGGAACATATGTAGACATTCTATAACTGGTTCCAGTCAGCTAAAGATGTGATGAAGAAAAAGCTTTTTGGTTGGCTGCAGAAGGATTCAAAGAATCCTGTCAGTCTCAGTCTCCTCCTCTCTGCCTCAGGGCTCTTGTTGACCAGTGAAATGAGTGGAGCCTAAGACTTCTTCGTGTTCCATCATGCCTGGATTCAGGTTTGCAGTCAATGCAATATTGATATATTAAGTTGTGAAAAGAATAGAACCTTCTTCAGCATCCCATCCCTCCAGAATCCAAGTTTCATAGCCAGAGCAACACTGATGACCTGAAGAGTGACCTTTGGAAGTGGCTTTCAGAACGCCAGTCCAGGAATAACTCATTTGGCAGTGATGCAGTCTTTAGATGTGAATTGATTGATGGGACCAATACCACGTAGGAACTGAGCAAAACTGTGAGCTTAATCATACCTTTCCTGCCAAGGAAGTATAGGTGGTATAGGATTATTAAAGTTAGTGGTGGTGTAGTATCGTTAAAGTAAGTGTTTGTACCTTTGTTCTTGCTATATCTATGAAGTAAATATTCCTGTATAAAATGCTAATCAGTCTTAATTGGTTAAATGGAACTTGGTTACTAGTAACTAGACCATCGTACATGGGGTCTCTACCTACAACCTCTCAGATTCCCTGAAATCCTTAAGGGGAAGATGTAGCCAGTTTGCACCTAAGAGAATGGGGTCAAAGCAAACCATGTTAAAATTCTACAATTCTAAGAGGTCATATTTCTTAGGCACCTTAAAAATCTCAGTTTATGAAATTAGTTTAACTTTTGCATAGTCCACACCAAAGGCATTAGACTCTTGAGGGTAGGTATCAAGGAGACTGCCAATTGACAATCAAGTGACTCAGGGGTTTCTATGTTGACTGAATCCCAAAGTAAGCACTTCAGAATTCATTTTACTTCTAATATAAGACAACTGATGTGTTGAGGTTCAGAAGCCAGAGAAGAGCATGCAAGAGAATCACAGTCTTAAATGTCATTTTTGGAAACGTTAGAAATGATAGCATCATGCAGGTATAAGAGAAAAGTGGGCTGTTGTAATTATCAGCTTGATGCAGGAGAAAGACCACTGTATTTGTACTTATAGAATCTACTCTAACCCTAGCTTTGTCACTGCTTTTGTGACTTCAGGTATGTCATTTTACCATTCAGGATCTCTGTTTACTTATCTATAAAATGAGAAAGTTAGACTAGGTAATCTCTGAGGTTCCTTTAAACTCTAAATTTACGGTCTTATCAAGTGTAGATTGATCCAATATGGCTTGTTTCATAGACATTGGAGACAGAAATTGATTCCCCTCCTCATAGGGGTATTTTGAGGCTTATCTCCATTGTAAGTGCTTTGAAATCCTTGGGAAAAGAAATGATATGCTATGTTGCGGAGGATGTGAGATGTTAGAGTCAGCTAATTCTAAATATCACACTCAACTCTTAATCCAAGTATTTTTGAGTCTCTGATAATTTTGAAATTTGCAACCTTACACATATATATGAGTTCATAATTTCATCACTGCATCTCGTCATCTTGTATCTGTGCATATGTATACATATTTATGTTCAGTTAATGATACATACGTGCAACTCAGAACCTCAGTTACAAATAAAGCAAAAATTGCCCAAGTCTCAGGGCTACATTTTGCAAATAAATTAGTTTAAAACAGTGTGTTTGACCATCATATATTTGCATTTAAAGTAAGGATCCATACTCAGCTGAGCCTTCTGCAGATACAAAAATACAGCATAGTAGCAAGGATTCTAGATGTACAATGAGAGGGGATCCAGGCTCTAATACCACACCCGACACTGGCTATTTGAAAATGGGCCCTTCACCTCTGATCCTGGGAATAATATCTTTCAGACTTAGCTCACAGGTCTGTTGTGGGCATTAAATGTGATTTTAAAAAATGATATAATGATCATCACAATTATGATCATGATGGTAATTATAACAAGTAACATTTATATATTACTATGTTCTAGGCATTATGCTAAGTACTTTACAGATATGTCATTGGATCTCTACAGCAACCCTAAGAGAGAGGGGGTATTATCATCCCCATTTTGTAGAGGAGGAAACTAAGGCAAACAGTGGTTAAGTGACTTGACCAGAGTCACTGAGTTAGAAAGTGTAGGAGGTTAGACGAGAAGTCAGGTTTTTCTGACTCCAAGCCTAGTACTGTATCTATTGTACCATCTGACATTACAAACTTTGAATCCTGTGTCAATGTTAGCAATTATTACAAACACATAAGTGCATAAACATGTTTTAGAGGTCAGGTGGATTAATTGATAGGGTATTAGATATGGACCAGAAAAGAGCAGCATTCAAATTCCAACTCTGCTTCTTATTAGCTCTTTGACCCCAGAGAACCACTCTGCAACTTTTATAACATGGAAGGGCTCTACTACATTGTTTACATGGTCCCTTCTATGTCTAAGTCTGTGAGCCTATGATCTTATTAATGTTGATTGGTTGGTTGTTATCCTTTGTTCTCAAAGAAGACCAAAATGACATCACTATTCTTGAATCAAGATTGGTGTCCAACTGTGGCTGATCAGGCCAGTATGAGCTCAGAATGCACTACCACAGATCAGGCACAAATAGTCCATGTGAACATTTGGGCTGGACACTCCAAACTTCTGCATCCTGCTTTGAGCTGTTTTCAATTATGCTCTGCTCACAGAGCACAGCACCTTCACTGACATGGGCATGCCATGGTGAGCAATCCTGTTCCAATGTCTCCCATGTCACACAATCAGTTCCAAAGTTCTTGAGAGAGACCTTGAGAGTGTCCTTGTATTGCTTTTTCTGACCACTGTGTTAAAGCTTGCCCTGTGTGAGTTCTCCATAAAACAGTATTTTTTTGCAAGTGTACATTTTACATTCGAACAATGTGGCCAGCCTGTTGAAGTTGCACTCTCTGAAGCAGAGTTTGAATGGTGGACTGATAATAGACTTATCCTTTCCAAGCTAAATATTCTTATTAATGTACTTATTATTTAAACTAACTGATGATTGTCGTTCCCCAAAAGAATAAACTGGACTTCACAAATTTGTTCATTGTTTTTCACTACTATGTATGTTAGTTAACATTTGTTCTGGGTCAGTAACACAATGCTAATGTACTTTTAAATCGGGAAAATAGAGGAGAGACAACAGAGAAAATTGGGAGGGTTGTAGAAAGTCACAGCTTATTGTTGCTTTGGGAGATAAAGAAACTAGAGAAGGTTGTAGAAATTTCCATATGATTGGAATATCTGACTATGCATACCAGAGAAACATTCACTTGTAGCTAATAAATTCCCAAACAATTTGAGAAGAACTATTCATTTCTGAAGTGCATATTTTAATCTCCAATTTCCTTTTGTATCATGAATCATATTTCAAAGTTGGATTTACCTATACAGAGACATTTAAGGTAAATTGTTACTAATATAATCTTTATATGCCTGGCAAAAATATCAGGTACGTGGTAATTGACTAATTCTAAATATCAGATCAGGAAAGTAAGAGATAAGGAGAAAGAAAGAGAGGTAGAGGGAGGGGAACAGAGGGAGAGCAAGAAAGGGGGAGGGAGAGGAGAGGAAAAAAAGGGGTGGGAGAAGAGAGACCATGAGAGCATGAGGAGGAGGTTAGAAAAGTCTGTTTCTGAGTTTAAAGTCATTCAGTCCAATGTCATACAAAAAAAAAGACAAATGGACCAATTAAACTATTTCAGTGCCCTAAACATTATTGTTGTTATTTTTAAATGATACTCTTTTTGGTTGGTTCTTATTCTAATAAATTCATTGTGACAGAAATTGTGGAGCTAGATTTATAAAGAGAAGAGAAAACAATTGTTGAATAGTCTAAAATGGAGATATACTATAATAATCATGATGTCACTCTTTGAACCAATGTGGTCAATGTCCAGGATCTTGGTGTTGACTCACCCTGGAAATCATTTTGAAACTGATGCATAGGACTGGAGGTCAGGTCCCTTTTGTATGGCTTATTTAAAAAGGGGTGAAAATTTGCATAGCAGCATTTCTAGCCAGTACTTTTCAATCTAACAGAGAAAGATTTTGTATGCTATGTTGACAAAATATCGTTGTGAAGTCTAGTTCTAAAAAAAGAAAACATACGTCTGTCCATTTATGTTCAAGTTGTACCCGACAATTCCAGCAGTGGGACAGAAGCTGCTAGGTATACTCCAGTTTTTTGTTTTTGTTTTTCCAAATCAGAGCCTATTTTCCCTAGGTTTCAGTTGCGAAAATTACCATATAAGAGAAAACTGTGAACAGGATCGCTTCCCAGTTTCTCAGGAGAGAACAGGAGTTACTTCCCTGAATATTTTTGGTGAGCTGCTTTTTTGTTTTGTTTTGTTTTAATCTTGCCCTCCATCATAGCTATGAGTGCACTCATGCTATGCCTTTGAGGAGTTTCAAAAGCCTGATGGGTGGAGTGACTGGCAAGAAACAAACAGAGCAAAAGTTGTTCTTTTTGTCTTGCTTTGCCTTCTTCTCTCCTAGAGGCAAAGTAAAAACTCTTTCTGACTGCTGTATTTGAATTGGTTTTATAACAATTGCAGAAAATTGTTGTTTTTTAAACCCAGGTACTGAGGAGAGCTGCCTTGAATTAAAAGTATCTTATTATATCAAGAACTTTGGCCTCCATTCAGTAGGCCCTTTAGCTATTGTTGTTCAGTTGTGTCCAACGCTTAGTAATCCCATGGACCATATTGTCGATGGGGTTTTCTTGGCAAAGATACTGTAGTGGTTTGCCATTTCCCTCTCTGGTAGAGAAGCTCATCCTAGCTGTCTCCTAGGCAAACAGAGTTTAAGTGAATTGTCTGAGGTCACACAGCTAGTAAGTGTTTGAACTCAGTCTTTCTGACTCCAGGTCCAGTACTGTATCTATCCACTGAGTCATTTAGCTGCCCCATCCTTTAGTTACACTATTCTATGAATAACACCCTCAAAAATGCTTAGTGACTCTATCTGGTGGGCACTCTCTGGTGTAGTCCATAACTCAACCAATTAGCATTAATTAAACAGCTACTATGTGCCAGACATTGGGCCAAACAAACACAAAAATTGACACAGCCTTTGACTTTAAAGGAAATATGAAGACTTAAGGAAGAGTCCATGAAAAGGAGTATCCTGAGCCTAATTAAAAGCCATTAATGGAAAAGTCTTATAATTTTTACTTCTTATTCACTGTTGAGAACTTTTTTTTTCTCCCTTAGTTTTCTGAAAGTACCCCTTCTCCCATCATTCTCTTCCCTCATTCTGTGTCTACTTTATTTCCTCTGACTTGCCTATGCTTACAACTATATAAGATGTCTCCATGCTGATTCTTTCTCCCCGTGACTGAAGACTTTCAGCCCCATCTCCAGCTTCCTGCCTTTTGGTATTCATTTTTTGCCAGGTCTTCTTAGAGCTGAGGCTATACGTGAATGAGCATCCCCTACCTCCCATGCAGTTTTACGCAGGACAGTGGGGAATGACATATTTTTGAGGCTTCAGAGAACAGTACTTTAGACTGATTCCAGATTTCCTGCCTATCCAAGGCAATGAGGCATGGTGAGTAGAACCAGACAAGTAAGTGTTCAGTAAAGCAAAAAAATATGATGGAATATTCTGGTTCCTTGCACAAATTCCATTTCTTTGGGAGGGGCATTGGTCATGGCGGTAGTCAAATGGTACAGAGTGCAATCTGCTTCTTTTAGGTATACAAGGAAGAGTGGTGCCCCATTTCCCAAAGAAGGCAAAAGAGGAAGTAGATATAAGGCTTGGAGGTGGTGGTGAGGCAGGTCTTGGGAGAAGGATGTGACTGCTGGAGAGGGCATCAAACATTGCAGAAATTGTGGACGGTAGGACTACTGCACAAAGGAAGCATGCCTACATCCTCCCCCCACCTCCCACGTCCCCAAGAATTTGGCACCCTGGGACAAAGCCTTGTTTACTCTGCCCTAGCTATGGCTTTGGTGAAACATGGGCGGAAAAACAAACTTTGAGGAGGCTGTAGCCCCAGGGTCTTCCTGTGGATAAGAGACCCCATCACCCTCACTGAGGCAATCAGAACACTTTCTACTTTACCTTTCGAGTTTTGTGAGGGTTCCTCATTCTGGATGATTTTTTAATATCCACTTCGGTTGTGTTTACACAACCAGGCTAGAAACGGAAAATAGAGAAAATAGCTACTTGAGAAAAGAGTTATTCATCAGCGCATTTCTTTGCATATTAATGACAGCAGTTGGAAACATTGTGCATACACAGCGTCAAGGAAAAACACTGGTAGTTCTCCCTAAATTGCCTTAGCAGCTTCTATCAGCCAAAGCTGTTATTGAAACAAAGAGGTTACTCAGTTTTACTTTTTACTCTCTACATTTTAAAACCTCCAATTACCATACAAAATATAATGCTCAGAAAAACACAGACTCAGGTTTGGGATGTGAGTGTAAGGAATTATGATGATAATTTCTCACTCAGCAAGCTCAGGGAGAGTCTACACAGTCCTCTAATGGAATAATGCCTTCCTGGCTGACCTCCTGGCATCTTCTAGCCTGGAGTGTAGAATGTTTACTTGGTCATGGTATTATTATTTTTAATATTATTATTATTATTATTGTTATATGGTTACTTGGTTTATCCATGTCAAAAAAACAAAATGACATTCAGTCTGGCCAATTCCAACACTCCAACTCCAGAATGATTTTTTACAGTGGTTACAAATTCCAGGAATTGAGGAGTCCATGATGGAAACATTTGTTCCTAGGAAACAGTATGTGTGTGGCCACTGGAGTCTGTGGCCACAGTGAGGACTACAGAGAAAAGAACAGGCATACTGTATTCTATACACATAGAAGTTCACAAGTCTCACCTGGCCCTTATTTCCCTCTGATATGTCATTCTAACACAGGCATAAATGAGAAAGAGGAGGATGTGAGTTGTCAAAAGCCACCCTTTGCAACCTTCTTCAATCTTTAAGATTCTCATTCTTTTAATCAATGACAATGGGACTACTAGATTGCACAGCAAGTAGTGGCAAAAATAATCAGATTCATGACTAATGAGCATTTTCACCTTTTGGCATTGTTCCCAGTTTATGAACAGCGTTGCTGAAAGAGAAAGAGTGCTTTAGGTAAAACTAATCAAATTTTTCTTTTCTTTTTTTTTTTTTAAATTTGGAAGAGAAAAGAGACACAGACAGGGAAAGGAATATTTATAGGTTAATCAGATCTCAGAGTTAAACGGAACCTTCTCAATCATTCATGACTTAAAAGCAATGGAAAGTTATTACTGACACTGGTTTTCTTTTCCTTTCCAATTTTTATTTTGCTGTTTAAGTATATTAAACAGTGTAACAACAATGTCGCTAGCAGCTGCTGACCAACAACACAAGCACACAGGAAGGTTGCTAGCACAGGATCTTTGATCTGCTTTTCTAAGGAAAGCAAATTTAAGGGGTTTACAATCTTACTTCAATTAAACATACATATATCATTCACTTAGTTCAGGGGAAAAATTCAGCACCCTGAACTTCAGAGCAAATACTAACAGAAATTACAAACAGAGAAAATATAAACAGAGCAAATATAACAAATCAACAGGCAGGCTTCTAGCTGTCTATGCAAAGCTATATATACATAGTTACCAGAGGAAAAAAAAGCACCAACATCTGGGTTTTCAAAGCCAGGGGGCTTCTTAACAGCTACCCAGAGTCTCTATACCAACACTCTTCCAATGAGTGAGCCCCAAACAAAATGCTAACCTCAGTGTATATATACACTTTTTCAGGGTCAGAGCATTTCACACCTCTCAAGGGTTTCACACCTCTCATGACCTAATTAGCAAAAGGGCGTGGGCCTTTCTACAAACAAAGGCAAGACTCAATTAAAGGCATTCCATTGCCTTAGTGCTGAGAAGCACTCTAAAACAAAAGACAACAAAAGGTCCCACTTTGCTTGCCATTAGGAACAGGCATAGCAGAGAAAAGAAGTCAAGCAGGCCCAGGTAACTCAAGTCTTCTTACATCTCCCTAAAGCTTTAAGGTGCATTATTAACTGGGGATCCCAACACAGAGAAGGTAAGGAAAGATAGAGAATCAGAAAAGCAGTGGGAATGGTGAGAAGCATTTGGACCAATAGAAGATTCTTCTCCTAGACAGAGATAAGCAATTAAGGATACAAGTTTATTTTTCTCAAAACTTTTATTGATATGTTTTAGTTTTACAAATCATTGCAAATTTGTGAGAAATCTCTTGTAAGACATTAAAATGGCTAAGAAAAATTAACAATATTTATTAGTTGTATAACCCTGGGCAAGTCACTTAACTTCTCTTAGTTTCAGTCTGCTCATTTGTAAAATGGGAGTAATAAGAGCTCCTTCCTCATAGAGTTGTGAGGATCAAGTGAGAAAACATATGCAAAAGGCTTTGTAAATCTTAGATTTTTA
>CM053626.1:226276621-226302238 GCA_028646595.1 Phalanger gymnotis
CAGTCACTGCTTCCCAGCCACCATCTTGGCTCTGCCCCCGATGACTGAAATCTTTAAAACTTATGATTCTTTCTTCTTCTTCACCTATTATATTCAGTCAAGTGGCCAAGTCTGGTCTATTAGACCTTCACAATTATGTCTGCAACCGTCCCCCATGCTGTCAACTACCTGGAGATTTGTCTTTCATCATCCTCTTCCCTAAACTAATGTAATAGCATTCTAAAGGGTCTCCCAGCTTCCAGTCTCTATTTTCACCAATTCACAATTCACAGATCTGCTGAACTCTTCCTAATGCTTAGCTCTGATCATGCCATTTTCCTTCAGTGCCTGTTTATCCACTGAAGAATAAAATGTAAAATAATGTAAATGTAAAAAAATAAAAAAAAAAAAGTATAAGTTTTTATGGTATGTCAAAGGAGCAGAATAGGTACCATGCTGAATTTTTGGTCAGGAAGTCCCAAGTACAAACCCTGTCTTTGATACTCAATAGCTTGTGACCACAGGCAAATAACCACTCTCAGCTTCTGTTTCTTCATCTATCAAATAGGATCATAATACCTATAGTGCCTGTCACAGATGGCTGTTGTGAGGTCAAAATGAGAGAATGTATATAAATCATTTTGTGAATTGCACTATAAAACCCAGGTATTGTTATGGTTCTAATCCACATGGACAGCCTAATTTTACATAACTCCCTTCCTAGGACTTCATGTTTCAGGCAGACTTAATTTCTAGCTATCCCCTAATCACCTTTTTCACTTTTACACCTCCATACATTTTATCCAGATCTTCCACTCTTGGAATTCATTCCCTTACATGTCTCTGTCTTAAATTTTTTTCTCTTCATTGGGACAGCTCTTTCTCTTCAAGGGACAGCTCAGGAGCCACTTCTTCCATGAAGCTTCTTATGATCCGTCAGCTAAAAATGATCTTTTTCTCAAATTTTCCTATATCATTTTTTATAGATTCCTCCTTTAACTCTACCATAAAAATGATGTTGTTTGTTAATTATTTATGTGTATGTCATCTCTCCCTCTGGCTATATTGTTTTTCTTTTCTCTATCCTCAGTGCTTACTTTTAAAAACTAGAAATTTAATAAATATTTACAGAATAAATTAATATATGTCTAAGTGTATATGTCTCTATGTGTGTATACACATAACACAGTTCAGGTCATGACCATGCATGCCTTAGCCTGTAATTTTATGAGTTGCTATGGTAAAAAAAAATATCATTACTTAATGGCAAAACTTCTCATATGATCCTCATCTAGGCTACATCTCTGATAACAGATACAGTCTTCCACTGCACCAGCACTCAAGGACTTTTTAACCTTGGTAGGATCTGCCAGATCTCATGCTCTGATGCAGCAATTTTTAGGAATCCAAGTCATTTCTATGCAACTATCAGGCAGTTTAGTAAGACTTCAGTGCAATATACACAGGCACATATGTGTATATATACACATATATAAACATGCATGCATATATCCGCAAATATACAAACATACATAAACATCATATCTGTGTATACACATAGACACATATATGTGTATACACACATATCTACATATACATATATATATATGTATGGTTACTTTTTGTTGTTCAAATTTTTCAGTTGTATTTGACTTTTTGTGACCTCATTTGGACTTTTCTCAGCAAAGATACTGGAATGGTTTGCCTTTTCCTTCTCCACCTCATTTTATAGATGAAGAAACTGAGGCAAACAGGATAGTGACTCGCTCAGGGTCACACAGCTTAGTGTCTGAGGATGAATTTGAATTCAGGTATTCCTGACTCCAGACCTGGTGCTCTATTCACTGTGCTACATAGTTGCCCAAGTTATATATAAATATTCTCTGATCAGAGAATTTTCTGTTCAAATTAATATGGTCAAAGAGTAAAAAATTTGTTTTTGAGGCTGTGTTAATTTCATTTGCTTTGGTCTCCTATATCAGTTGAGGATGAACTGACCAACTCCAATTGGTGTGGATCACAGCCACTCATTTGTGCTATATAAAAATATTGAGCCAACCACAGACTTTGCTCTTTTTCATTTTTATCTTCTTTGGAGGTCAGACCAAACAGCTCTAAGAGTAAGTAGGGGTAATGAGGGGAAACTCTGTGTACAATCTCTCCCTATGGCTGCCTTAGGAAAGCAGGACATTGCAGTTATTTGTGGTTTCATCCTCAAAGCTCAAGAGGAAAGATTTTGGACCTCCTAGACACAAAGCTTCTGGACTGAATATTGAAGAGCCAGTAGCACATCTCAGTTAAAGAGCTGGTGGGTCCTGGAAAGAGAAACTCTGTGGCCGAGTAGTGGAAGTTCCTGAACTCTACCCTGACAGAGGAGAAGGAGGGGTTTCCTGGATATTATCAAGTTCTTAGAGAGTTTGGGGACACAGCCTTCTAGAAATAGAAGTGGCATTTTTGGGTAGCACCAACTTCTAGTGAGAGTAGGAGGAACATCAAGGGCCCAAGTCATAGTATGATGGGATGCATTACTGGTTTTGCCCTCCACTCTCACCTTGAAATTTTCAGCCAGTACAGGTCCAATGGGAAGTGAGATGCTTTTCTAGCATTCTTTTCATCAGTAGTCCAAACTCTTAGGATGGAAGTGAACTCCATAAGGATGGAAGTGAAAGTGGAACTTATTAGAATAATGGGAGGATGGGTTGCCTCCAGCAATCCCAACTTATTCTTCTTCCAAGAGGACTACAAACCATAGGGTGGAACTATGACTAGGCTCTGAGGGGAAAATAGAACTCACAAGAGGAGGAGAATTGTATCATTTGCAAATAAATGTCTTTTTCTGGATTTTTGATAATGGTAAAATAAAACTTGTCCTGTACCTTATATAAATTATTACATTGCATAATAGCATAAGAGTTTTGGCATTATCCATATCTGTGTATAGGAGTGATACTCTGAAATTTTTCCAAGAGAACTCTGGATAGTCTTAAAAAGAGATATAATTCTGGGATAGTAACCATCCCAAGATCAAACCTAGTTTAGGTTATCATAAAGCTTGGGATGCTAAGCCATGAGTTACAGGTATATATTAAATTATTTCAATAAAAAGAGTAAAATATTACTTTAAATATAAATATTTTATTTAATACTGAAATTAAAAAATCCATATCTAGATTATGCAAAATGTATTTTAAACATTCACTTCAGAAATTGAAGGGTTTTCTAAATGTCATTTTACATGTTCTTCTTCATTCAGTTAAATATGTGACTACAAACTATAGAGTAGGGGCAGACACCAGCTAATTACTTTGGTCTTGTTATAATAAAATAATTTTTTACTCATATTAACTAAATATCATTACTTTCACAGGAGATTTTTACATAAGACCCTACTAATTTTATTTCTAGAGATTTTTACTGCAAAAATCATTAGTTTATTTTTATAATTTTTGATTTTCCCCCTAAATGTCAAGAGCACTTTGGTGGCTTTATGCTTTCGTTTTACAAAAATTTTCACCAAAATAAAGATTGTGGTATTAGTGATCTCTCCTCTGATCCAAGTAAAATAATGAACCTAATTTAAAAAAACAAAGCAAATGAACTATATAAAACCCAAAATGTTCTTCTATTTAAGGCTTATTTCATTTTTCGGTGAGACATGGACAAACCTGATTTACTGTCATTTCTGTGAGTAAATGCAAGAAATGGACTTTGTTTTCCCCCACTTATTTTAAAATCAAATCTATATTCCATTAGCATTTATGATGATCAGTGGAACACAGCAAATAAAACATTATACACAAGACTACAATAATTAAGTTAACACCATGGACATCACTAAGGAACAGGCATCGTAGACTGCCTGTTGATAGGTGGTTGACTGGAAATAGGCTTATTGCAATCTGTCATGCTCCAAGACACAGCAAGCAACTACCCTAATCCAGGTGTGGGGTTACTGGAACCTTCTAACCAGGAAATTAATTGAGAATGACAAGACAGGTTCTTAGTGACTCTATCAAGACAGGGCATAATTTGCCTTCTTTGTCGATGGTGTTTTCATTTTATAGGTTTTAAGAAGTAAGATGTTTGGGGGTAGCTTGGTGGTGCAGCAGAAACATCCCTGGGCATGTAGTTGGGAAGACCTGAGTGTAAATCCAGCCTCAGACACTTACCAGTCATATGACCCTGGCAAGTTATTTAACTCTTGTTTGTCTCAGTTTCCTCCACTGTAATATGGAAATATGATAGTACCCATCTCCTAGTGTTCTTGTGAGGATCAGATGAGATAATAATTATAAAGAACATGACACAATGCCTGGCACATCGTGCTATATAAATGGTAGCTAATATTATTTGTGAAAAATTAGTTTTGGTCCACAGACCAATAGTTGTTAAACACTGATTTAGTTCATTCCCTACTCTCTCATCCCACACTTTCAATCAGAATTACTTACAAATAATATCAGAAAGAACAGTACTAGGAAAACAATAATGCTTCAATAAATCAGGAAAATAGGTTAATTTTAGATAATATACAAATGGAAATGGCCAATGTGGGAATTTTTTTACTTGACTATACATATTTGTTACAAGAGTTTTGTTTTTCTTTCTTTTTCAATGGGGGTAGGTGGATGGGAAAGAAGAAAAATAGATTTTTGTTTATTGAAAAAAATGTAAATAAAAAAAGTTTTCAAATAGGTTTTGAAATCTTAGAGTCCCCAGCTTGTTGGGAGTCACCATAACAGTGCATTATTACAATGTACAATTGAAATAAATAAATAAATATATATATACATATACATATATATATTACATATATTTCTATAATTGCAAATATACAATGACTTAGCTGCTGGTACCAAATGCTATCTAAAGTCTATTCAGCTCAAAGTAACTACTATTCTCATATACTTTCTTTCCACCCTATACAGCTATTAAACTGTCATAGAGGGCTAGAACCTTAAAAACTTCTACACCCAAAGACTATAAAAGTATAATTTTTAAGAACAGAGTCATCGAATCAGAGTATAAGGGAAAGAGAATTGTTGTGGGAGTTAAAAGACTTGGGGGTTAGCCCTACCTCTGTCACTTACTGGCTGTATCCTTGGGTAAATCCCTTAGCTACTGTAGGCCTCAATAATTTCTCAGATCTCAATGAATATCTGCCCTGCTGCTACGCAATCTAGATTTCTGGATATTGTCATCTACCGCTCTATTGCATCTTAAGAACTCCTGGACTTTGTCATCTATCTGCTGAGGGTCATTGGGCTTTTTCATCTCCCAATACCTGAATCCTTGTGCCTCCCCTAATTAAAATGGTAGCTCCATCAGAGCAGAGATTATGATGTTTTTCTCTCTGTATCTTCAATGCTTAGTATAATGCTTGTCACATAGCAAGAAATTAATTAAATGCTTTTCTATCCTACTCCACTTCTAAAATGAAGGGATTGGACTTTTACCTTGAATATTCTAGGACAACTTTTCTCTTCACTGTATTCAACAATCCCATAGCCCTTCTAATTATTACATATCAATAGAATATATCATCTATTCAGAGACAAAAGAGGCAAAGAACAAATGTTGTAGCCAGGAAGCTAAAAAGAGCCATTTATGTTCGAGAATGCTCATGGAGGTACATTATATTAACTCTGTCAAAATATTTTCCATCCAGAGAGAAAGAGATGAATAATAAGATTATATGCTATTTCCTGTCATGACATGAAGAGAAGATTCAGGTTTGGATTAACTAATGGTTTTCTTTTCTTTTTTTTTTAAGCAGCTATCAAAAATGTCAGAGATGAAAAGACCAAAAATTCTTGTGGAAAGGACAGAAAGTATTAATATAGCCCATATTGGGTAATTACAGAAAAAAAGATGAGTTGGCCTTGTTGACCATGGCATAACTTCTGCAAGTCCACAGTGGCTCAAAGCAACACTACCATTTCTAGTAAGGATGTTTCAATCAATCAATCACCTTATTACTCTAATCACCACTCTCTTTGACTCCAATAACCATTTTCACAGGCTTCATGAAACTGCCAACATCCAATTTTAATGAAATTTATAGCACAGGAAGAAAATTGACACATTATAAATGAAACCCCCACTAAAATTAACAGTCTCTAAGACCTGAGATTGTGCACATAAAAAATACACAAGCTGAGCAAATCCACAAGGCAAAAACCCATGATCTAAATATACTGAGTGTAGGATCAGTACTGGAAGTTTCTTGGTTAAAATTCATGTTTGTGCCCCCTACACAATGCAGTGGGCTCATATCTTTGAGGCAGTTTTTCTAACTATCTAACGTGCATAAAAATATTTATCTATCTTTCAGACATGGCAATACTAGATTTGTATAGATTCTTTTTAGAAGCTTCGTTGTGGGGAAGCTCTTTCAGGTTTGGGAAACAGTAAAAGCCAATTTTTCAAACTTCTTTCTGTAAAGAGAAGGTCCCAGTGTACAACACTTATGTGTTTTGATCATACAATTATAATTGATATTAATAATGATGACCCTCAGGCAACACAAAGTATTGAAGTGCCCTGCAAATTGTCAAAGGATGATTAAGTGATATTCAGGATAAAGCTTTTGCTAAATGTTTTTCGTTGTACTCAAATTATTTGAAAATTGGAGATGCAAATATAGTATATACACACAGAAGTTCATGTGTGTGTATAAATACATAATGTACACATACATGTAGATTATCTCTCAAATGTCTTGAAAATTAGAGGTCTATGTATGGTGTATATGTATATTTGTATATATATATATCACATATATGTATAAATATATGTACTTTGAGTTTTCAACATATATACACATATAATACATAATAAACTATTGAATAATATAAATTTAAAATCAATAATATACATGTATTATATATACATGGTATATATATAATATATATATATATATATATATGAAGGTATATATAATACATATACACAGCACACCCCACTTTGGACGTATTATGTATGAATGTGTGTATGCATGCATCTGTGGGGTATGTGTATGCATGTATATTGCATGTATATATGGTTTTTACACACATACACATATTCTTAGTTACCAGACTATCTAAATAACTGAAATATCTTGACTATACCAGATAACAGAGGTGCTTTTTCATGAAACTGTGCTCTGTGGCTTTTTAAATAATACTTATTCCTAAATGGTTGCTAAATGAATGAATAAATGAATTTTGTTGCATTAATTCAGACCACTCTGATGTCTCAGCCACTTCCTGGTTATTTCCATGCCGGGTTGCCTACTCCTCAGTCACTACCTCTCCCCATTACCCCATTACCCCGACTGAAGGTCCTATCATACCCACGAGATCCTAAGTTCTGATTTGTAAGCATTCCACTTATTTCATCCCATCTCCATGTCACTTACCAAACATTTGCCTCCTATGCTGCCTGTATACCTCCTACTTTAAGCTCTGATAACAGTAATCAAATCAACAATACCACTTCTAGTAAGGACAGGTCAATCATTTGCCCTATGACTCCAATCACCATTGTCTCTGATTTCCTTGTCCTAGACACTGCTCTCACATCCAGACATCTGGCCATTACTCACCTATACATGTTATCTTTCTCTATTAAAATGTATGCTTCTTGAGGACAAGGACTGTCTTACTTGTTTGCATTTGTATCCTCAGAGCTTAACATGGTGATTGATGCATATTAATTACTTATTAAATCATTTTCATCCATTCATCTTTTTCAGTTGGCTGGAATACCAATAATATCTGATATTACTGAAGATAGCAATAAGCTTGGGTATAGAAGAGTCAGCTCTGAGCAAGAGAAGGAATCCTTTGTTCATACGGGGTGTTGTTTAGTTGTTCAGTCATGACTGACTTTTTGTCACCCTCTGGGTCATACTATCCACGGAGTTTTCTTGGCAAAGATACTGGAGTGGTTTGCCATTTCCTTCTCCAGTGGATTAAGGCAAACAAGGGTTAAGTAACTTGCCTGAGGTCATACAGTCAGTAAGTGTCGTAGGCTGAATTTGAACTCCCTAACTCTAGCTCTAGCATTTGATCCACTGAGCTATCTAGCTGACTCTTTTCATATTGGGAACCCTACCCCCGAATTTTTCTTCCTTTTATTCAAATCCTACCCATTCTGCAGGGTTTAGATCTACTCCCATTATCTAAACCCCTATGGAACTCTTGCCTCATATTTTAGCTGCTAGATGACACTGCCTCATATTTTTACCTATGGTCTCATAAGCATTAGTCTTATCTCAACATGTAACCTTTTGAAGTCAGGGACCCTGTCTTATACTTCCATAGCTTCCACAGCAATGAAGAATATTGAAGGCAGAGTAGACACTCAATAAATTCAATTGAACAAGCATTTATTTAGTGCTTACTGGAAGACTACTGTGTGTAATTCTTGGTTTAATTTTTGCGAGTATCCAAATTTAAAAAGGCTGCTATAATAGAATCATTAAAGCTACACTGTGTACAACTCTTAGACTGTTTACGATCATAATTTTATAATGGTAACAATAATGATAATTTACGAAACACCTTATCTTTATATATGTATATATTTTCATTTGATTGTATATACACATGCAAAAATATACATGCACATATACACACAATATATGTATATATGTATATATATAGATGCACACATATATGTGCATACACATATTTAGCTATGTATATGAAGGTATCAATATGACATAGAAGGAAAGTCACATCTGCTAAAAATCACATGATAAGATTAAACCCATTTAGTGGCACAACCAGAATTTTTCATGTCTCTTAACAGTGAATCTCAGGCTTTTGCCACTGTCTTATAGCTAGCTACCTGCAGATAGATAGATAGATAGATAGATAGATAGATAGATAGATAGGTGCTAGAGTAGATAAATACATAGATAAAAACTGGCAGTATGAAAAGCTTACGAATACAAAGAGAAGTAGGAAGGGGAAAGTGAAAAAATAATTTTCAGTCACTCAACAAGAATTTATCAAATGCCTACTATGTGCCAGCACCGTGATAAGTATAGAACATACAAAGAAAGATTAAACACAGTTCCTTCCCTTGAGCAACTCCCAATTGAATTAGGAAGACAGCATGCAAATAGTTATGTACAAGCAAGATATATACATGATAAGTTAGAAATAATCAACAGAGAGAAGACATTAGCATTAAGGGTGTAGTATGCATGCATGTGTGTATGTGTGTTTGTATGTGTGTGTGCGTGCGTGTGTGTGTGTGTGTGTGTGTGTGTGTGCCTTTTTTATCTGTCATGCAACTCTATTCTATTCATGGCTATGAGGATTATTATCTCCCCCTCATTTCTGCTCTTAGTGGTTCTAAACTACCCTTCTCCATCTCTATCCTGCCCCCTGCATCACCTTCACCAAATAAGGAATTTACTTAACTTTTGACTGAGGCTTTTTTAGATGGTTGAAAGGAATGTGTCAAAAATCAATAACATTAGCATTCTTTTTAGTGAAGTTCTTGTCATAGATATTAGCAGGAAATCTACCCTTATATAGTTCCAACCCATTAATTCCTACTGTCTGGCATGCATGTTTTCCCACAGTCAGCTTTCACTTACCCTTCCCCAATTTTGCAAAATGAAAATTTTAATGGTGATATTTGATAAGGTGCTATATTAGCAGCTTTGTTTGAAGGCAATTTTTGTTTCTATGGCCTCTTGGGTATATTTCTAGTAAATTTTTAAAAAGCCACTATTCTCTCCTACACACAGGCAATGGCCTAAGTGAATAGAAATGATGCATGGAGTATGCTGACATTTTGAAAACTGGCTTAAGTGAAGTAGCATAAAAATATATTGTTGAATGTTTTCAGCCTAAAACCTAGTTATTTGCAACCTAAAAACACCCCAGGGCTTCAGCGGATCATAAAGTGACTCTCTTTCTGAAACTCTCTAAGATGTTTTGAAAATTTAATTTAAATCATTATTTTTTATTTTAAAATCTATTTTCATATATTTCCTAGGCATTAAAATCAAACATTAAAGTTAAACATAAACCACCTTACAGAATAGATTACACACAAATCACCAAGGACACTGTGTGCTTGTCAAAACTCCATAGAAATGTTAGTTTAAGGTCAAACTCCAAAGGAAAGTTAATTTAAGCACTAATTATGTACTACTGGTAATGTTTAGGGTTAGCTAATTTCAGTGCTAACCAGCACAGCCTTCTGAATCTAAACGCTATTTTTTTTTGTTTTACAGAAAAAAAAAACACAAAAAAACTTGCCCTTAAGATATAAAAAATGGTTGCATAGAAGCTGTCTCACATTTGGTCTGGACCTGTGGAAAATTCTTTATCATACATTATCAATATAAGATATAGGTAATCATGAATCAAGAAATCATTAAAATGGAAACATTAAAGGGACAGCTATGTTCCCAGAATCTACTCCTTTTTGGCTATACTGCAAAGGTTAATGTCAGATCCAATAACCTTGAGCTCCTCTTACTCCCTACTCACATTTAGGCAACTGGCCCAGCTTTCCATATGTAGGCAAAAATAAATGTTCTGACTTATAGTAATAATAAATGAATTAAGTATTTGTTAAATTCTTACTATGTGCAAAGCACTGTGCTAAGCATTAGTGATAAAAATGGAAAAAATAGGATGGTCCTTGATCTCAAGGAATTCACATTTTAATAGGTGAGACAACATACACACATAAACATATGTATGTATATATGCACACACATATATACACATATGTTTGTGTGTGTATGTGTGTGTGTGCATAGCTACAAGTCAAATGGAAAGTTTGGTCCTTATGGTCCTTAGAACAGATGTTAATGACTTTTTAAAAATGTCATTTCCACTGATAAAATCGTATTAATTTCTTACATCGAATCATTTCACAGTGCCCAGGATTTTAACAACAAGAACTTTCTTTTTGAATCTTCTGTTGCAGCAGCAGGAACAGTAAGTTGCCAGATTCCATCTCCACAGGGGTTGTTTCCCAGGATGAAGGATGGGTAAGAAGTATACCTGTTCTGAGCATTGCACACAGTAACAGCAATATTATAAGGATCAATTGTGAAAAATTTAGCTACTCCAATTAAGACAATGTTCCAAGACAATTTCAAAGGACCCATGATAAAAAATGCCATCCACCTCCAGAGAACTTACGAGCGCTGAAGGCAGATTGAAACATTCTTTCTTTACTTTATTTTTCTTGTTTTATTTTTGTCTGTTTTCTTTCACAACATGGCTAATATGGAAATATGTTTTGTATGACTTCACATGTATAATCTATATAAAATTGCTTGCCTTCTTAAGGAGGGAGGAAGGCTAAGAGGGAGAGAATTTGGAACCGAAAAATTTTTAAAATAAATGCTAAAAGTTCTTTTTTACATGTATTTGGGAAATATTTAACAAAACAGACATATATGTATATATACATACATGTACACATACATACACATATGTGAATTATAGCTATTCCAAAGGTTCTTATTTTCAGGATCCTAGGTTGTCTCCATCAGGGTCTGAGGGGAGACAGTAGTCAAGGTGGTGGTGGTGATAACTTGTCTGGTACATGCTACCTCCTGTCTCTCCTTCAGAGTGTCCTGCTGCTTCAACTAGGCTGGCTTGCCTATCCTGTGGGTGGCATTGTTTGGCAATTGATGGGATGGTTAGTCTCTCTTCTCTGGACTCCTTGTCTATCTGCCTGTTCTTGGCAATCGGTCAGTGGTTGTTTGTGGTAATGAAGAAGGTTGACTCCTTCTACGAAATGATTTTACCTCTCAGGACTGAATGGGGCTTAATTGGTGCCTCGAGGGACACTGCTTTTCCAAAGGCTCTTGGGTCCCAGGTCCTGGGCTATTTCCATTAGGGTCCAAGAGGAGATGGTGGTCAAAGTAAAAATGGGTGTGGTTGGACTGGCACTTGTTGCCTCTTGTCTCTCAGAAGAACTGGGTTCGAATCTCACTTCAAATCTTTTTTGGCCATGTCAACATGGGCAAGTTATTTAATCTCTGTGACTTTCAGTTTCCTTATTTGTACTGTGGTTACTGTGAAAAAATAATCACTTTGTAAACACTAGGTATATATACTTAAACATTTAATTAGATGTTGCTAAGCACTCCGCCAAGCAAAGGGATGGAATTCAATTCAAAATTTATTTAGCTGCCTGCTTTGTACAAAGCACTTTGCTAGGCACTATAGGGGTAGAGGGCAAGGAGACAAAAGAGATAAATAGACAGGATCTTATAGTCTAGAACAAGGAACAGATACATATATAGTGAAAATTGCATAGTATTTTAAAGTATACAAAATACTTTACAAACAAATAATCCAGAGAGGTAGGTGCTATTATTACCTCAATTTTACCGAGGAGGAAACTGAGGTTAAGAGATGTTAAGTGTCACACAAGGGCCACAAAGCAAATAAATGCTTAGGGTCATAATTGAACTCAGGTTGTCCAGATTCCAAGGACAAGCACTCTATCCACTATTCCACCTAGCTGTCTGAAGGATCTTGGAGAACATATTATCCAGCGTCATTTTACAGACAAGCAATTATTGAAGGGAATGGAAAAGGTGATAAAAAATTTATACAAAAAGAGGAAAAATGGAAAATTTTCCATTCAGGGTTAGAATAAAATGAGTTGATTTGCTGCACTGCCAATAGTGCCAGGAAGGTTTGATGAAGTAGCAAAACAGTGGGGAAAGGAACCAGCAGGCCTAGTTGAGTTCAAGCTCTAAATGAGAGTTTATTTATGAAAACTATGTAATGAAACAGGCAGCTAGGTGGTATAGTGGATAGAATACCAGGCCTAGAGGCAGGAAGACTCATCTTCCTGAGTTCAAATCTCATCTCAGACACTTACTAGCTGTGGTACCCTGTCGCTTTACTCTCCCTAAATTTCCTCATCTGTAAAAGGAGGTAGAGAAGGAAATGGCAAACTACTCCAGTGTCTTTGCTAAGAAAACCCCAAATGGGGTTGCAGAGAGTCAGACATGACTAAAAAAGTGACTGAATAACAACTGAAAATGTAATGAAATGCAGTGGCATGCCAGATTACACTGGTAGTAAAGATTACCTTTACTAAAGTATGTGAGAAAGTAAGAGTAAAAATGCCATCATTAACATTCAAACTGTAATAGGCAGCTGTCAGGCCCCAGGCTTCAATTTTGCCTAGTAAGTTTCAGGAAGTGAAAGAAAGGAGATTTCATCATAATAAGTTTCTATCCCTATTCCTCACAGTTCAGTCCATTAAATACAAATAGGTGAAAACAGAGCTAAGGCATGAAAATCACCCTCCTTATATTTAGTCGATCTATTTGAAGGTCATCAGTCTCTGCCCAAGAAAAAGTTATGAGACATTTGGAGTTCATCTTTAGTGTCCCAGACCTCCCTTCCATTTTCCTGCTCCTTTTTCTGTGATGACAACCTCTCTTTATAAAGTGCCTTGTGTCCTTATGCTCTCTGTCCTTACCCTCATGTCAAAGACTTCTTTGAAATCCTTCAATCAGACTGAAGAGTAGGTGATTTAAGTTAAGAGTAGGTGAGTTCAAGTTTTTATTTGATGAGCAAAAATATATTTTCAAAGCTTTGTGGGCTAAAGCACTGAACAATAATAAATAGATTTGGGAAGATTTTATGGCTACCTGGCTTTCAGCAAATTCCCTCATTTATGCCATAGAAGCCAGATACCACGTAATCTAATATTAAAATGAGATTGAGGATAATTTTATTAATTTTTATTATATCAATATTCATTCTCTTCTGCCCATTAAGCCATTCCTTATCAGAAGGATTGAAAAAGAAAAGCAAGCAGTTTAGCAAAACGAACTAACATAATAACCACATCTAATTGAATATGCAATATTTCACCTCCATACTCCCTCACTTCTACAATGAAGGGTGAGAGTGCACCAAAGGTTAATCAATAAACCAACAAATATATAGATGTTACAACTCTGAGCAATTCAATGGTAAGCCTTGAGTCCAGAGGACTTTAGATGAAACATGTGGTTCGCCTTCGGTCAGAAGGGTTGAGGGCTTAAAATACGGAAAGAAACAAACTTTCACAAATGATCAATATGAAAATTTGTTTTGCTCAACTATGAATGTTTATGATGAGGGTTTTATTTTTCTTTCTTTAAAAAAATCATTAGGGAAGTTGGAAGAATAGATTGTAAATACTTGTATAGATAAATACATAATTTTATTATTAAAAAATCATTTATCCCTCTCTTGAATCTTCAGTCTCTCCTTATTAACTGGTTCCTCCCCTGCTCCCTTTACAGACCTTCTCCCCAACCCTTAAAAAACCTTCACTACTCTTACCATTCCTTCAAACTATGATCTTTTATTTCTCTTCCCTTTCACAGGCAAACTGTTTGAAAAAGTTATCCAGTTGTTTCCACTTGCTGTTGTTTCCACTTCAATCTCTCTCACTCACTTCTCAGCCTTTTGCGATCTGACTCCTAATCTCATCACTCAAGTGAAACTATTCTTTCATACGTTGCTGATGATCTCTTAATTGCCAAATGTAATTGTCTTTTCCCAGTCCTGATCCTTCTGATTTATCTGTTCCATTTGATACTGTTTACCATCCTCTTGATGAGGTACAGTCTCTGGGAATCGCCTTGAACTCTCCTTGAATCTTCCTACGGGGTCTGACCTTTGCCTGAGGCCATAAGCCTTCCCTCATCACTAGGCCCAAATCTCCGTTACCCTAAAACTAGTGTAGCCCTGTATTGTCTGTTATCTTCAGGTGGCCTTCAGCAATTTCCCACCCTTAATCTCATTCCTGGAGTCGGACCTCTAGTCACCCCAGTCCCATCAAGATCCTCTTTAAAGTCTTCCTCAAGACTCTCCCTAAACTACCTCTCTAGTCACCCCAGACTATTTGACCACCCCTAGATCCCTCCCACAATCTTTCTGTATATAACTCTCATCCTGCCTCCATGAAGGCGCTCAGATTCAATCTAGCTCAGCTCAGATTAATTTGGCCCGCTGGCATTAGCCTCACAAATGCTCAGGCTCCCTGAGTCTACGCATTATGGCGAATCTTTAATAAACTTTCTCTTTTTCTTTAGCTGAGAAGGTTTGAGTCAAATTCATTTGGCAAGACTTAGTGTGTCAGTATTTGGGGTCTTGAGCACCCTTAAAACATGTGGTGTCATACCCTCATCATTTGGTCTAACCTCATCATTCTCCTTCTGATTATTCTCTTCTTGTTCAGGTCCTACCTATCTGATGAAAAAAAAATTTCAAAAAATGGCAAAGAAAATCACCTGGGTGGTAAATTAGAAGTACAATTAATGTATAGGAAGGATTATAGTTATTCATTCATTTTTTTTTACCACATCCATGTTAAGAAAAAAAAAATTTAAGAAAAATTATTCTGCATATAATTTCCCATCTAATACATTTTGTAAGCAATTTGAGAGTCATTGAGTTGCCAGAAGAGACTTCCCCAAATAAAACATATTTGTTCCTTACCAGAGAGACCAAGAGTTACATTAAAGGCATAGCTAGCTGCTGGCAAAGGACCACCAGCATGGTGCGCCTACATCAAGGGAGGTACTGTGCTCTGTGAGTGAAGCAGAATTGCAATTGCTCAAAAGAAGTGGGAGATGTTCAAATACAGAGACATCCCCACCCCAAAAGTTCATATGGCTTATTTGTGCCTGATTAGCCAAGGTTGGACACGCTGTACCTTGACTGCAACATAGTAATGACATTTTGGTCTTCTTCAAGAAGAAAAGACAACAACCAACCAAGGAACCAGCGGGCTGCTTCAGATTAACTGGATTGTGGGGGGAGAGGGGGGAAGGGAAGTTATGTAACAGCCACTCCTTTATCCCTGCCCAGTTTCTGGATTTCTCTTCCTAATCTTTGCCTTGTGGGTGGAGAAAAATGGGGATGACCAGTCATTCACTCATTTGTTTATTCAATCCTGTGGCTAAATCAAGACCAGGGAAGTACAACACTTTTCTTCTTTTCTTAACCAAAACTCTTTAGTGGAACCCTAAACCTGAGACATTAAATGAAGGGGAGTCACAAATAATACCACTTTTATGCATGATAAAACACCCCTTTCTCTAAGACACAAAGATGGAGCTCATTCACCCTGAAGTCTACCAATAGCCTTTTGATCAGAATAGCATAGTTCAAGAATCTTAGACTTACAGAAATAAGGGAGCAAGACAACTGTATTTGGGTTTCAATGAACCTTGATATCCATTAATTTTGTCACTGCTTTTTTAGTAAAAAGGGCAGTGAGAACCTTAAATATCAACAAAGGATGAATTAAGGTCATTGAAAAATTACTGCAGACTAGGTGGCACTAAGACCATTTTTGAGCAAAAATTCCAGATAAAAATAAAAGGGAAAAATACAAATAAATATAGTAACACAAGCACACAAGTGTTCCTATTATGTTTGAAGAAACTTCTAGCCCTTGGTGCCCCTGAACAAATCACTAAACATATTTCCTACTGGTGGAGAATATTTCCTGACTTGGAAAATGGGCCCGGCTTTGGTGACTTATTTTGAAGTTACAAATTCTATTGTCATCAAGCAAGAGACAGCCAAGTTTCATTACTTCATTTCCGAAGAGTTGTCAAAAATAGCAATAGAATACAACCACAATGAAGCAAACATCAATATTTGGGAAGATATTAGTCATTCAGATATGCTTTCTGATGTCAATTGTCTAGCCAGATTGAGCCAGAAAAATATAATATGGTTTTAAAAGTTATGTCTCCTGAGGTCAATCATAGGAATAACCTGAAAAATTTCTACTAGTAGTAATACTAATAATTGATGGCAATAATTGGGCTTGCTGCTATGCTAAATGCTCAAACAGGTGACATAGTATCAATGGAGCAGTCAAAGTGTTGCCAAATTTTAATTTATAAGAGTCATTTAAGTGATGGCAAATAGGAGAGCACATGCTGCTTATGGCAGTTTCTGTAAACATGCTGTTGTGGTCTTAGTGGGCTCACATCTGGAATCTCACTTTTTGGAGTCCCTTCAGAGCAACATCAGATTCATAGCCCTGAGACAGTAAGCTAAGTTGAGACGATTGTTTTCACATGTGTATCACACCCTATTCCTACCCAAAACAATCTCACTGGCTAAAACCACTGGAATATTAAGGGTACTTGTAAAATAATTTTTAGAGGCTGGAAAAGTGATTCATTCTGAAGCTAAAAGGCATGACATTTGCAGGTGTTCGTGTGAGTGGTTTTTTTAGACATATAACTATTCACAAAGATGCATATATATTACATTGTACATTCAAATTAGAGATTATCTGTATTTGTTAATGGAGAAAAGGAATAGCTGCTGATCTGATTTTCCAAAAGATATACATTTGCACCACACAAATACATCCTTAAAACATTATTTCTGGCTTTCGTTCATTAATTCTGCCATTGTATTATGGTTGAGGGTGCCAGAGGAACTTTTTAGGTAATCTAGTCTATCTTCCCACTCAATACAGAAATTCCATCTATAACATCCCTGACAGAATGTCACTTGGTCTACCTTTGAACAATTTTACATATCATGAGATGGCTACTTTGAGGGGGCAACCTGTTCCATTTCTGGACAGCTCTAAATGCTGAAACGGATGTTACTTAATAATAACCAACATTTATGTAGCGCTTATTATGTGCTAGGCACTGTGCTAAGTGCTTTATAATTATTATCTCATTCGGTCCTCACAATCACTTTGGGAGGTTGGCACTATTATTATCCCTATTTTACAGATGAGGAAACTGAGGTAAACAAGAGTTAAAGGGACTTGCCTAAGGTCACGCAACTAGTAAGTATCAGAGGTCAAATTTGAACTCAGGTCTTCCTGACTTCAGTCCCAGCACTCTATCCATTGTACCAACTGGCTATTCTACTCACTAGTTCTAGTACTGTTCTCTAGAGCAGGGCTGCTTAAACTTTTTCCATTCTCAATCCCTTTTGAGCAGGCTTTGCATGGATTGAGGGCATGGGCAGTACAAAGTACTGGGCCCACAGTTTAAAAAGCACTGCATCTAGAAACAACATAAAACAAGCCTACTCCCTATTTAACAGGACAGCCCTTGAAATATTTGAAGATAAATTTTATTATAAATGGCCTTTCTTTGGTTAAGCATTCTAATCACTCTCGATTGTGTCCCCTTGATTTCATGACCCTTCACCATCCTTGTGGGCACGCTTTAATTTAGCAGTATTTTTCAGCACAGTTCTTGGCACATAGTAAGCACTTAAATCCTTTTCATTCATTCAAGTGTATGTAAGGTAAATTTAAGGTGATTATAGGAGAGAGCCACTAACAGCTAAAAGATCAGGAAATGCTTCATGTAGGACATAGTGTTTGAACTGGGCTTTGAAAAAAGGTTGGGTGTTTTTTTGTTGTTATGTTTTGGAAATTTTTAATGACATGTATTTTTATTTCACTTTCATTTTCTGGTATATCTCTCCCTTCCTCCCTGTTGCCCTTATAACAAAAACTAAAAAAAGGAAAGAAAAAAAACAAGTTCAGCAGAACCAACCAACATATCAAGGGGAGCCTGACAGGATACACAATACTTTAAAAAAAAAAAAATTCCTCCACTCTACAAAGAAAAGGGAAAGGAACATTTTTACAATTCTTCTCCAGAAACAAGCTTGGTCATTATAACTACCCAACATTTATTAAGCTTTACTATATGCTGAGAACTGTGCTAAGTATGGGGAATACAAATGTAAGAGTAAAACACTCCTTGGTCTCAAGGAGCTAACATTCAAATGATATACAGAAAAGCAGTGGCAAGAGAAGGCATTTTTCGAAGGTAGATTTGAATAGATGTCTTCTTTAGATTTGATTACTGTTCTCAGAGCAAGAGCGGGAAATACAGTAGTGTACACATGGATACAAGCTGAATGAAGATGTAAATACATGATCCTTGGAAGTGTGAGAGCAATAGGACCTCAGTGAAACAAGGATAAAGAAGATAATACCCTCATTCCATAGAAGGAAGACAACTTTGAATAATCCACATCAGTAAAGAGTAACATTAGCATAGATTTTTAAAAAAGAAAGAATCTTCTAGCCAATGTGGGATGCTTGTTGGGCAGTTAGGTAGTGCAGTAGCTAGAGTGCTGAGCCTGGAGTCAGGAAGACTTGAGTTCAAATGTGGTCTCTGATACTTAGTAGCTGTATCACTCTGGAAATGTCATTTAACCCTGTTTACCTCAGTTCCTAATTCGTAAAATGAGCTGGAGAAGGAAATGGCAAATCACATCAGTATCTTTGCCAAGAAAACTGTACATGAGATCACAAAGAGAAGGCGATGACTGAAACCACTGAACCGCCACAAGACCAACATGCTCCATTCCCTATTGCAGTGAACAAATTTGCTACAAATAGAGTAACTTTAACTTCAGACCACCTATTGGGTGGTCAGGCAGCAGGAAGCCTTGCTTTAAGAATTGTTCTCCATTCTTGGAAGTACCACGGAAATGTAATGAAAAGAGCAGCAAGCCAACCCACCCAGCAACTGTGTAGTGGTGGATTAATCTCTTAAATTCTTTGAGCCTAAGTTAACTCTTTCGTAAAATGTCAGGTTTGGACTAAGGTTCCTTTCAGCTATGATACTATTTATCTCCAAGATCAATGCATTCTAATTCTAATAAGCATCCCCCTCTCAGTAATCCCATGGCCCAAATACTGCACCACGGGAAAGATTACTATACCCAGTGGGTGCAGAACCACAGGTAGGGGGATGGGGATCAAGCAAAATTTGCTAGGGAAGGAGGAGGGGATAGATAGAACTCTACTGTAGTTCAGTACATACCTGTATCATGGAATCCTAAGATTTAGATGTCATTGAATTTACCTTATGTGGGCCTTGGAAAATGCCTTTGCAAGGTATCAGCTTTAAGTATCAGCTAAAACCTTATTTTCCACTGAAAGCCTTTTCTTTTCCCTATAATTGCAGTGGCATCCCCCTATTGATTTTTTTTCAAATTGATTTTGCATACGGCTAGTTTGTATATAGCCATTTGAATGTTGTCTCCTCCGTGAGACTGTGAGCTCCTTGAGAGCAGGGACTACCTTTTATTTTTCTTTGAGGTCCTGGCAAATAATGGTCACTTAATGAAAGTTTATTGATTGAGCAACTATTGACCCCCAATAATATTCTGATTTTTCCTTGGGCAAATAAGCTAAATTACATGATGACTCTCCTTGATGATTAGAGGATTCCGTACCTATCTTGGCTTTAAATCAGTCCTCCATCAATATTCAAAACATAATTCTTCCAGAGACACATGAACAAAAAAAGACAGTTATTTGTGTCTACTTTTAGGTGCACATATTCTTTTTTTAAAGAAGAATATGCTCCTTGAGATTAAGGAGAGTTTTATTTTTGTCTATGTATTGTGCCAGGCATGGTATCTGGCACATAGTAGGCAACCGTATAAATGTGGGTTAATTTTATGATGCCTGGGCAACCATAGCTGGGGTATAGAAGTGACTGGATTTGGGAGGGGGGGTGATAATAACATTGTTTGCTTTAGCTCATATATCCCCCAAACCTTTCTTAAGAGGCTGTGTTGTTTTGGATACTGATGGGGTCCCAGATGAGCACATAATCCCCTGTGTTCTCAGGAATACCATTGTATAATTTATCCTAGTCTTCCGAAGGATAATAAAAATATGTTTGGGACCTAGAGAAGGCTCTTTGCCTGGAGCCATGTCAGGTGGTTATCCAGCTTTTGCTTAAACAATTCTAGTGACGGAAAACTCTCTGCACTTCAAGGCAATTCATTCCATTTAACGACAGCTCTAACAGTCTAAAAAGTTCTTCCTAATACTGAGCCAAGACCTTTCTCCCCATAAATTCCAAACAACTGCTTCTCATTCTCTTCTTTGTGACGATATAGGATCAATCTAATGCCTAACCTACGTAATGGCCCTTCAAATATTTGAAGACAATTGTCATGTTCCCTTTAACTCTTCTCTATTCCAGATTAACCATTGGCAGTTCCTTGGTTATTACTCTTTGTTTTTTTCCTATGAAAACAACAATAATTTAGTAACATGTATGTTTGTATGATCTTCAATTGTTCCCCCTCCCCCCACCTTGTGCCTTCAATGGGAAATCAAAAATGGTCCCCATCAATAGAATGTTTGGCAAAATATACTTCTTCAAAGTAGGAACATATTTTCACAGTATGTTAAGTTTGCATAGAAGCATAAAATTTTATAT
Organism: Phalanger gymnotis; assembly: GCA_028646595.1. Taxonomy (NCBI): domain Eukaryota; kingdom Metazoa; phylum Chordata; class Mammalia; order Diprotodontia; family Phalangeridae; genus Phalanger; species Phalanger gymnotis. The sequence goes on from CM053626.1 coordinate 226,297,848, forward strand.
ATGCCTTGAATTGCAGCACTGAGGTGTCTACATGGATAACACTATTTCAATAAACCTTGCTGAACAAAGTATCCATTGTTTCTGTCTGGTCTGTTGAAGGCTCTCTCAGTCTTTGGATAGATCTCTTCCTCTCCAAAATAAATTGGTGCCAGGATTTCTCAAACTCAACAGCCTTTGGGTGGTATATATACATATATATTTTTTTTCTTCTGTCTCACATATCCTTAAGCTAGTCCTACAACGAGATCCCCAAAATTCTAAAGGCCATTTTTACTGGCTTATAATTTTCACCACCCCTTCCTAAACTGATCAGTGTCAGAAGATGTGTTTACAAGAGGGAAACATATCCAAGTTTACTGAATCATGTAGTCCAAAATGGTTTATTGTGCTCTGATCCAGGCCTCATCTGTAGAGCGACAATGAACGAGAGAGCAAACAGATGGCTTGCATGGGTGGGCCTGACTTACTGCACACATGCTTCACAGAAGAAATCTTGCTAATTTTAACTTTCTTGTCCCACCTCTCCTCCTACCCTAGTATTACCACAAGGCACACTAGCATATGCCTAAGTGTCTTGGGGGTACTTTTCACTGATAGAGAGAGGGAGCTGCAGAGCCAGGGAGGTGAGGGTTCAAATCCTACCTCTGACACTGGCTGTTTGAACCTGTGCGACTCACTTAACTTTTCAGCACTCTAGGAAATTATCTCATAGAAGGTTTGTTGCAAAGGAGGTGCCAATTTGCATTGGTAGAGAATTTTTTCCTCTGGGAATTTGCTATACCAATAAAATCACAGTTTCATTCTTGAACCAACTCCTACTCCATTTACTAATAACAATTTGCAGGTTACTCTGTTTTACTTTTGAGTTCCTTTATCATATTATTCACTAGTCACTTTTATTCAGTAAGGTCTTCAAATTTCTCATAGCATTTGACCTGGCTTTCTTTTACCTTGAATTATTTTTATTTACATCTATGTTGTATCTCCCCTCTAGCATTGGATCTATCATTCTTTATCTTTATATCCATGGTACCTGGTACTTGTCTTGAATACAGTGTTGCTTCCTACAGTTTCCTTACCATGCTCCAGTGGTCATACCACTGGAAACTTGGACTCCACCATTAGCTCATCCTGTCTTCCACTGGTGAGCCTTTTATCTTATCTTGTTGAGAACCAGTTTTTTACATTAATTCCCAAAGCCTCCTTTCCATGGTCCTACTCTCTGACCACTCCTCCAGCACCCCTAACTAGCACCCCTTTTACGTGTTTTTTTTCCCTTTTGGAATACAAATTTTTGAGAGCAGGGATTGTTTTGTTTCCTTGTATCTAATTCCCAAACATTGACATGATGCTGGGCACAGTCCTTAATAAATGCTTTATCTATTTGTCTTAATAAATGTTTATTGAATTTGTTGAAGGTCAGCATAATTTTAAAATTGTGGAGCTAATTTACATTAGATCTTGATGATAACTAATCAATGTAGTGATAATTTGTCTGAAATCACTCCCAAAGAGTGGATATACTTTAGGGTTAGAAGTAGTTTTGGAAGAAAAACAGATCAAATGATTATGTATCCCTCCTGGTTTCTGCCTCTAAATTCATCTGTAAACTGGTTTCCAAGTGATTCTAAAACATACATACGGTACAGTTCCATTGCACTAATAGAGTCCTATTTCTGGAATTATCTTAGGGAGCTGCACATTCAATCATAAGTTGTTGTAATTAAAGCCAAATGATCACTCCGGCCTTGAGCCAAGAAGATACGCCACTGGTAAAAAGATTTAACAGCCCTTATTCCCTCACTGGTAATTCTTATGCTTCTTCATCCACTGGGATGTCAGCAAAACCATTAATAAAAGAGAAAAGCTTAGATTTAAACATAAAAAATGGACAGTTATGACACACCTCACACTGCAAATTCTGTAAAGCAAAATCTCTAGCTTAAAGTCTGGTAACAAATGGATATTTGGAGTACCAGGATATGGGTCTGGAATTTAGTTTCTCAGATGTTATTTATAGCTCTTTCTACCTTATCCTAAGTGATGGTACCAATTGACTTTCATCTCTATTACTATTGAATCTAAGTATTTCATTTTTTAAATTTAATTTTTTGCTCTGAATTTAATAAACATCAGAAAGAACAGAAAACATTTCCACATATAGAGCAGAACAGACAATATGTGTGATGCTGAAAATCTCTTATGTGCAGCTGGTGTGTATGTATGTATATGTCCAATACGTTACTTTCAAAGCTGTCAAATACTTCATTTTAAGAAGTATCAAATGTAAATATGATTGAGAGCTGTACAAGAGAAAGGAGATTCTTTTATTAATTAGCATTCACTATTGAGCTCAAGAGACTTTCTGGGATATAGGTTAAAACACTTTCTTTAATATTCTTCCATAGTCCCAGGACACAACAGCCACACCCTCCTGTGTATCCTTTGAGTCCTAGAAGGCAGAAAGAGTATGGAGATCAACGGCCATCTCTGCTGCACTGCTGGATATACTAGATGGTCTTTCTGGAGGAATGGACTTGTTATCTAGAAAAAGAAACTCAACAAGGATGGGCCACTGGAGAGTCACCTAGGGTACAATGAAGCTGAAGAGGCGGCTTACCCTGTAGGTAAGCATCCAGAGGCCTTCTTATGCCCAGGTGAATTCTTTCCCAGTCTAGCTCTGTTCTACCTCCTTCTCATATCTGACTTTGTGGTCTTATCTCAAGCATCCCTCCATGCTGCACCCTTTGGTGCCTCAGAATTCCTAGTTACTTCGCTGGATATTTAACAAATAACGTGACTGATTTTTTTTTTAAAAGCATGTTCTGATAAATTTTATTTCAATTTTAGAAGTCTGTGATGATAGAAAAAAAAAGTCAAAGAACCTGGGTTTTAATACCACCTATGTATGTATTTCTCACTTGTAAAATCAAAGATTGCACTAGACGATCTTTAACGTCTCTTCCACTTCTAAATCTTATCATTAAATCTTATCATGAGCAACCTCATTGGTAAAGATGTAATTCTTAACTGCTAAAAATAGTGTATTTCATAGATCAGAGAAGCTTCACAGTCATTTCAATTTTCTCCTTTACTTATATAAGCCAGTATTTGGAGGGATGATTTCAGTTTGTCACATTTCTGGGATAAACAACTGAGTTTTGCATTGAAATTTGCTGTGCTTTATTTATAAATATCATTGTAATGTTGCCCAAACCTATGAGCTATTTTTAAAAATTTGGTTACACAACACAGACACGCTGCTCGTCTGGATCAGGGGAAATAAGGCCAATTTGAGGTAACTATTGTCATATTTGCATTCCTTCAGTGTTTGGGAATTAGTGTTCTAACAAGGTCTATAGATGCTTGTTTTATTGGCAGTCTTGCTTGTAACTCTTCAATTTTGCTGATGTTATTCCAAGATCCATAATTGAAATTGGCACCAAAATTACTGAAATAGTGATATAAAATACATATGTATATGTATCTATCAATATGTATATATGTGCATGTGTATTTGACTACATATAATATGTATAAGTATATATTTTATATAATTATATAGGTATGTTATGCAATATACATGATTACATAATATATTATATGGTTATATATAACATATGCAATATTTATATAATTTAATCATTGATTATATGTGTTTATAGGTAATATAGACTTTTTGTTGTTGTTTTTATTGTTTAGTCCTTTCAGTCATTTCTGACTCTTTGTAACCCCATTTGGTGTTTTCTTGGCAAAGATACTGTCCTGCTTTGCTGTTTCTTTTTCCAGCTTATTTTACAAATGAGGAAACTGAGGCAAATAGGGCTAAGTGATTTGCCTGGAGTCATGCAGCTCGTATGTGTCTGTGTCTGAGGCTGGATTTGAAGTCAGGTCTTACTGACTCCAGGCTCAATGCTCTAACTTATATAATTATATACCACAGTATACAATTTTATTTATTATGTAAGCTGGTATATAACATACAGTTACATATAACATATGTGCATATATTATATGTAATATATATGCATGTATGTGTTGGTAATTCAGGTGGGACTTTTTTTTACTGTTTTAGAATGCTAAATTAATTGTCTTTGATTGAGTCTTACTAGGTTCAAAGCTCTAGGCCCACACCCTTTTGCTAACTAAGAATAAACCGCAGGCTCACACCCTTTTTCTGATTAGGTATGAATCCTTTGAGCCCTGAACAGAGTATAAAAGGTCAAAGGTTAGTATTTTGTCTGGGGCGCTCAGTCATGGAGGAATGCTGATGTGGAGACTCTGGGCAGCTGATGTTAAGAGCTCCCCCACTCTTTTGAACTCAGATGTTGATGCTTTCCTGGTAACTATAAATTGTGATTTGAATCAGACAAGGTTTGTCTGTTGATGTT
>CM053626.1:226302338-226321116 GCA_028646595.1 Phalanger gymnotis
ATGATATTTGTATGTTGGATTAAAGTAAGATTGTTGAGCCCTTAACGTTGTTTTCTTTAGTAAAGCAGATCAAAAGAACCTGTGCTGGCAGTTTTATTGTTGTTGGGCTTGTGTTGGTCTTTCACCTGTACAACAGCTGCTAGCCGAATTGTTTCTACATGTAAAATGCTAATAAGAGGGAAACTGAGGCGCTTTTTCCAGGCAAGATAAGTTTATTAATAGTGATATGTATAGCTGTTAATAAAGTGGGTCACTCTAGCACCTCAGTAAAGCCAAGGACCCAGATTGTACAGAAAAACCCATTTTTATTGAGATGTAGGAAAGAGGGTGGGGAAGTGGGGGTCAGTGCAATTGGGAAGTCTTATGACCAGTTGCTACTGGGGAAAGTAGGTTGTCTTTCAGGTTTGGCTGATCATTCCCTCTCTGACAATTACAAAATATTAATTGCTTTAGGGGCCCCAAATACCGCTAGTAATCTTAGCTAGAAAATCAGAGCCACTCAAATCAGAACCATTAGGTTAGTTGTCCCTTTGGGAAAGATCAGTAACCCTAGTTTTACAAAGACAGGCAAGACTGAAGAACTGTCCCTGGGGAGGAGCTCTGCCTTAACTGGTTTCTGTTAATAGGTAAACAAAAGGGTGTCCCAAGTTAAACTCGTTACCACCAAATGCCCCAGGGGTTGGGAGTGATTATCTTATTCAATCATGCCTTTAGTGCCATTTGGGAGAGGCACTATTTTTGAACTTAACTGGGAAATGGAGTTTGACATAATGGGAAATAGGGTCAATTACAGAGCAGAATCAATTATTAAATGATACAACATAATTTTAATTTCCTTTAATACACATACTTAAAAACATTGTTAAAGAACCAATTATGTACCATTTGTTATAAAGAACAGTGATTTATTGCAAACCAAGAAGAAGCTAGTTTTTAGTTTCTATACATTGCAGGGAAGTTGTTGCAGGGTATATGTTCATTTGGGAGTTTCCTATATCAATGAAATTGCCATTCTAGTCCTCATTCTTATCCTTACTTTGTACAAGGCATACAAAACATAGTTTTGGTGGCATAAGGATGAGTAACCATTTCCTTCTCCCAAAGAACTTACAGACTTGTTGAAGTATTAAGACAATTAAATACAACCTGCATTAATGAAATGCCTGAGATGTGCAAGGCACTGTGCTAAGGGCTAGAAAAACAAAGATAAAGACATGTCTATGGGAGATTCACTTTCTATTGCAAGTCTGTACCATGCACATTGAGAAGTCTATATAAAATGATTGGGGGAAGGGAAATCAGGAAAGAAGACTGAGCAGGAGTGGGCACTTGAGTTGAGTCTTAAAGGAAGCTAGCTTGGGATCCTAAGAGGCAGAGCTGAAAAGAGAATATTTAACAGGTTTGGGTGACAGCCTGTGCAAAGACCCAGGGAGAAGAGATGGCAAGTCACTTAATTTACTTAGAATTTAATTACCTTATCTGTAAAATTAAAAGATTGGACTGGCTGAGAAGTAAAGTAGGTTCTAATTCTAAATCTATGTTCCTATGACCTAAAGGTTTGAGTTGACTAAATCCCAACAGGAGTCAATGGTACAGTATGGCAAACAAAAAGAGTGAAGTAATCATATGATGTTTCAATAGACAGAAGATGTTGAGACCAGAATAAGGAAAGTCAGAGTTTCTTTGTAGCTTGCTTGGTCAGAACAGATCTTTAATATTTTGTTAAATTCTGGTCACCCAAGTTTAGGAATGCCATGGATAAACTTGAATGTGTCCAAAGGAGGGTAACCAGGAAGATCAAAAGACAAGAAATTATGCCAGATGAAAATTAATTGAAAGAAGTGAGAACATTTAGCCCAGAGAGGGACAAATTTAGGGGAAATATGAAAGTTTCCTTCGGGTATTTGAAAGAAAGTGCTATGGAAGAGATAGGAGAATCAAAACAATGATAAACTACATAGCAAAGAATGATGAATGTCCAGGAAATCATGCCATATGAGGATCAATTGAAGGAAGTAGGATTATTAACCTGAAGAAGACATGAAGAGATAAGGGATGGGATAGAATACTTGTCTACAAGTACCTAAAGGACTGTTATGTTCAGACGGGCTTACAATTTTTCTTCTTGCCTCCATTGGGCTGAACTAGGAGCAATGGGTAGAAATTGCTGAGATGCGGCTTTAAGTTTGATATAAGGTAAAACTTGCTAGCAATTTGAGATGTCCCAAAGGAGAATTAACTGCCTTAAAAAGCAAAACATTCTAAATTATTGAGGTTCTTCAAGCAGAAGCTGATGAGTAATTTTGAGGGAATGTTTTATAGGGTATTATTCTTCAAGTACAGGCTGGAATAAGTAGCCTTTAATGTGACCTCCTTCAACTGCCTTGCTTCCTCTTCTGTTACCCTTTCAATGACTTCATCTTTATCTCTTCCTCCTTAGGATTATGGGAAGAGATGGCCCTCCTCCTTCATAAAGGTATCTTCTTTACATGTACTGGATATCCTATTCCATCCCTTAAATTTATTGACCTTGTCCCATCTTTCATCTCTCTCTCCTACATCTTCAATTAATCCCTCACTGAACTTCTTCCCTTTACACCACAAATATTTCCAGTTCATTCCTATCCTTTAAAACACAAGCAAGCAAGTAGGCAAGCAAGCACCTTCCCTTGACCCTGGAACCCAACAAAGCTACCATCCAATTTATCTCCTTCTCTTATCTGCCGAATTCCTAATAGTAAATTATACTCCCTGACTCTTCTTCCTCACCACCCAATCACTCCTCATCTGCTTTTATCCTGGCTTTAAAATCTGTCTCTCCACTTAAATAGCTTTCCTTACTCATACATCCTTTTTGATTGATCCAGTGGTCTTTGTCCTTATCCTCCTTCCTCATTCTGCAGAACTAACACTGTAGAATCCTCCCTCCTTTTTACCGTCTCTCCACTGGCTCTCATGACACTGAATTCCTATAGTTCTAGTCTACCTTTTCTATGTCTCTTTTGGCAATTTCTTATCTTCTTCCCATTCCTTAAATGTTGTTCTGCCAGAGTTCTATTCTCTGCTCTCTCTCTGCTCAACCCCTGGATAATCATATACACTTCTGTGTCTTTAGTTATCGTTATTATGCTAGTGGCTCCTCAAACCGTCGCTCAATCTCCAAGCACTTCTTAGAACTTCAGTTCCACATTTCCTAGATGTGGATTCATCTTTTAGCACCTCAAGCTGAACATGTTTAAAGCTACCTAATGTCCTGCTATAATTGTCTAACTCTTCCACTCAAAAATCCATCAGTAGTTCCCTAATGGTAACTGAATAAAGCATATATACTTACGATTCTTGCACAGCATTGAAGCCCCTACACAATCTAATTCCAATGTACCTTTTCAGACTTCTCATACCATTTCTACTTCATATATTCAACATTCTAGTTGGACTGGACTACTATTTGTCCCTAGTTTTTAACTTCACTTGAGGTTTCGTTTGAGGACCTAGAGGGCCACATGTGGACTCCAGTTCCACAAGTTCCCCACCCCTGGACACACTCACATAATAAGAGAAATCTTGTAGCTTTAAAATCTCTTTTCAAAATTAATTAGGCATATATATATATGTGTGTGTGTGTGTGTGTGTGTGTGTGTGTGTGTGTATACATATATAGATTGATATCTATCTATAAAGACTATAGAAATTTTCTTACCCATAACTGTTTAAAAACAATAGTGAGTTCCTGGAGGTTGGTGAAAGGAATTTTATGGCATATACTAAAGCTTCTATGTGCTTGCCTTCCTTTTTCTTCAATTCAAATATTATTCATTCATTCATTATCCACTAAGTAGTTACTGACACCCATCGTCTATTAGCCCACTATTGTAGGGCAGATAGGATAAAAATAAATTCAAGATGGGGATCTTTGCCCTGCATCCTCATGAAGTAAAGATAAAAAAAAATCAGTTTTCAGCTCTTTATAAATATGTGTGATTTAATATTAGTGACAATAACTCAGTCCTTCTATTAATTTGGGTGTTTGGGGGAAAACTGAATTGACTTCATAAAGGTTTTAACTTATACTGTAGTACACTTTCTATTCAGATCTGATCCAAAATTTTCTTTGTCATTTCAAACTATTTAAAGTATTGCTATTCAGTTGTATCTGACTCTTTGTGACCCCATTTGGGATTTTCTTGGCAAAGATACTGGAGCGGTTTGCCATTTCCTTCTCCAGATCATTTTACAGTTGAGGAAACTGAGGTAAATAAGATTTAGTGTCTTGCCCAGAGGGTCACACAGCTAAGTATCTGAGGATGGATTTGAACTCAGCTTGTCCTGACTCCAGGCCCTGAGCACTATCCACTGCATTGGTGATAATGGAATACTTGCTTAACTGGTCCAACATTTACCTCTCCTAGGCTTATTTATTTCTCCTTAGGTAGAAATACTTGGGGAAGAAGGGAAAATAACTATTATGGCTATCAGTTAGCTAAATTTTTACTTATTTTTTGTTGCACATTTACATTATATTGTATCTTTTAGAGTTTACAACCTTTTCAAAGACCCTTTCATGACCAAGGCCTTATATTTAAGGCTTATATATATTTTCCTTGTGATAACCTCCATACCAGAAAAGAAAAAAAATACAATTGTAAAGGAATAGATATCTATGAAAATTAGTAAAGCCTTTCTAAGGATTAAGTGTTCCCTATAGTTAAATTATTGAAGATTTTATTAGCAGGGTTGTGCAATATAAATAAAATTAAAATAAATGTTCAATAGATGACTTTGTTTGGATAGCTCCCTTTCTGCCTTTTCATAACCAAGGTAAATAATTTGTAAATCATGTTTATGAAGCTAAAATGAATGAATATTATAATTAGATAATAGAAAATTCTTTCATTTAAATTACATCATAAATCCAGACAATTTGTGGTTAATCTGAAGCTTCTATTTTGATGGAAATATGAATATGTGCATTTAAAAAACAGAATAAAACCTTAGGATTTCTTTAATATGTGGTTTAAAGCAAACTGGTCATATCAAAATGAAATAAAAATAAATTCATGTTAAAGTTGTTTTAAAAAAAATGTACCACCTAGTGTAATAAAGTGAATATTTTTTGTAGAGCAAGAAATATGTTCCTTTTCAGTATTCTACTAAACAGTCAGACTGGTGATAATGGAAGGCCCTTGGTTGGATGTTTGCCTGTTCAAAACCTGCTTATTTCTCTTTAGGTAGAAATATTTGAGGAAGATGGATAAGAAAATATGAGTACACAAAAATGGGTAAAGAGTTAGCATACTACCTCTCTGCTTAATCCTTGCATTGAGAATGTATCATCAGATTTCCTGAGATCTTCTGCAAGATCGTACTAGACATAGCACCTTGAGAAAATAAAGGAATTAATCATTGAATGAGATGTTGTCTAAAATGTTGTGAGGATCAAATGAAATGATAAAGGCAAAGCACTTTGTAAACTCTTAAGCACTGTATGACTGTTAGCTACTGCAATTACTAAATTCTAAGGACTATGCATGTGACCCCAAGGTCCATTAAGGATATCATCTGGAAGGTACTAGAATGTCTAGTAGTGGTAAATAAATCACTGAAAAATAAATAAATGCTGAAAAATGCTAAAATGACTTATCAGGAAAAAGAAATGCTAGTTGAGGACTATAAATCTGAGTGAGAGTATAAGAGTCTTCAATTCAACCCAAATTTTCAAATAATATTATTGGGTTTTTTTTTCCTTTAGAAGTACCTCTCATTTTCATTTTTCTGATTCAAACACCATTTATTTACTAAAAATTCACCAAGCATTTATTGTATGCTCATTGTCACTAAGCCTTGCATTGAAGTCACAATCTCACTGAACCTCAGTTCTATCAACTGTAAAATGAGGAAATTAAAGTAGATAAACTCTGAGGTCCTTTCCAGCTCTGAGTATGTGATCTATGAAGGCTAATCTTCACAGCAGTCAAGAGATGGAGTGTCTTGTTTGAGGAACAGAAAGGAGGCCATTGTGACAAGATCAAAGAATATGATTGTGTTGGGGGGTGTGGAAGGGGGCGAATGAGAAGCTGCATGACATAATAGAAAGAGAGCAGCAGGTCTGGGAGTCACTAAATCCTAGGTCCAGGTCCCACCTCGGATACATATTGGCTATGAGATCTTGGGCAAATCAATTAATTTCTTAGCTTTCTAGGCAGTTCTCTAACACTATAAGTTGCAGAGAAGGTACCTACCTGCCTTGGTAAAGGAAATTCCTCACTGAAAGGTCCCCATACCAATGAAATCAGAGCTCTAGCCTCTTTCCCTATAGTGAGAATAAACTGCCTCAATGTATTCTGTTTTGTTTTTAGTCATTTTTGTTGGAAAGCATTTATCCTGGGGGGAAAGGAGAGATTCTTTCATCAATATATCAAGGATCTGTGATTTTTTGTTGATATAAGAATTTCTTCCACCAATGCAGATCATAATCTATCTATAAACTGATGCCTAAGATTGCTGAGTCTCCAAGAGGGTGACTTGCTTGTGGTCACACAGCTAGTGAGCATCATAGATGGTATTAATGCCTATTTAACTTCCTAACTCTAGTCACTATGTCACACTGATTTTTTTTTTTAAACTGGAAAAAGGGAAAGTGCTATTTTTATTTTTCCTAACTCAAAGTTTAAGCATCCTTTGAACACAAAAGGGATATACTTGTGATAATGGGACAGGATGAGCATCAAAAGCCTGCTACCAATAGTAGAGGCCCAGACAAAACTGGTCAAGGAAAAGGTCATTGTTCCTATTACTGGTCAACTGATACAATGTCCTATTGCCATTTTAAAAAAAGGTACTTTTCAGGTCCTTCAGGTTTGTCTCTTTTTTTCCCCTCTTGATAAAAAAAATTCAGACTTTTGTAGTCTGTGTGTTGATCTTTATCAAAAGACTCATTCTCTGGGTCAGAGTCCATGTCTGAGTATTTATAATGACCAAGTTCATTGTCACTAACATCCAGAGTGACTGAAGTGGAACTGTTGCTCTCTGGGTTTAGTAGTTTTTCTACAGATTTTGTGAAGAAAAGCTTCACCTTAGAGTTTGGAGAAAAGTATCTGTTGGCCTTGGCTTTATTCACTTTGTCAAGATTGTTTTTGGATAGTGTGAGTATGAGATATCCCTTGTCACTACCTAATTGCCCAGCACTGCAGAAACTATCAATCTCTTGATCATGTCACATTGATTCTTATAAAAGCTTCTTTATGTGGGGGGCAGGGTATGTTCTAGCCATATGCTCTCATTGGTGTAGAAAATCCCAAGTGAAGAAACACCCTGCACTGATACAGATCTAAATTTCATCTGGACCTCAAAGATATCTTAGAGAGTTGTCTGAGAGCACTGAGAGGTTGTACACTTATCTCTCTCATTCAACCCCCTGCCATCTTTTCAACTTTCTCATACTTTAAAGCCCCCTCTATATTTTCTTTGATCTAGTGACACTGGTCTCCTTTCTGATCCTCAAACAAGACACTCCATCTCTTGGCTCCCATCATTTCCACTGGCTGTCCCCCATGTCTGAAATGCTTTCCTTCATCTCTGCCTCCTGGCTTCCCTGGTTTCCTTCTAAAATCCCATCTTCTACAGGAAGTCTTTCATATTCTTCCTTAATTCTTAGTGCCTTACCTCTGTTGATTATTTCTAATTTATTCTGTACTAGCTTGTGTATACATAGTTGTTTGTAAATTGTCTTCCCCATTAGACCGAGAGCTCCTTGAGAGCAGGGACTGTCTTTTGCATTTCTTCGTATCCTCAATGCTTAACAGTGTAGCACATAGTAGGTGCTTAATAAATTTTTATTGGCTATCATTGATCTGCTCATGGTCACACAGTTAAAATGTGTCAAAGGTAGGACTTAAACCTATATCCTTTTTACTCTAAGAGCAATCATGTTTCCATTCACTGTCATGTTGTTTCTCCAAAGAGATTCATATACTCTTAAATATTCAGTAATATTTACATTAAAGATACTTTGAGATAATTGTATTAAAGCATCTTGTACATGTAGAGTGAGATACAAAGGAAACAGTACTAATCTTTTATTCATTGTATTTGTTTTGGGCAATAAATAGTCTCTCCAACTTTTTTTAAAACATTTCATATTTTTCATCATCAATGTCCAAGGGCTACTCTTAGTAAGTATTCTTAGCTCTTATTTTTGCTTATTAGAAAATAAAATAACAAGAAAGGCACAAAGATGTTACCTCATTAATTTGTGGTTAATGACAGCTGTGAAATTTGGGAATAGTGTGCTGACTGAGCCATAAAATGTCATTTCCACAGTGTTTCACTGAGTTGTAGGTATAGGTTTTTTCCACTTATGAAATCCACTCAAGGTTATTATGATCTACAATGTAGTTGTAATATTGAATAAACGGTCCCATGAAGAAAGATCATAGAAGATGGAAACATAAAGTTTCTCAGAGTTATAAGAGTTTTCAGAGATAATCTAGTTCGACATGTGACAAACCTGGAATCCTCTGTACGAGGGCTGTCCAAAGTCCCCATGTGGCCCACAATGTGATTTATGTAGTCTGCCTACAACCATAGAAATTGACATAAATGCTTTAGTAAACAAAGCCGAGCTACCGCAGAGCTTTCACTAAAATGGCAAATCAAAATATATCATCTATTGTTTCAATAAAAACCTATGGTTGGACAGCCCTGCCCTATACAACTTATTGTCTGCCTTGGAGATTCTAGGGTCATGCTGAGTAAGCCCTTCAAAATTTTCCCTTCTCCAAACTGGAGTTTGAAGTTCAAGAATGCTGTTCATGACAACAGATTATTCTGGATCCAATGGACCCACACAGTTCTGCCTGTCATGTGCTGAAATTTATCAGTGTCCCGGTTGCTGCTATCTCTTAGGCTGGGAAAGGCTGGGAAAAAGCTCCACTTAATCCATCTGTAAGCACATGGAATTCTCAAGTGCCTTTGCCTCAGTGGAGACATTTCCAGCCTTTGGGAGCTACAGGGAGAAGATGCTGTTGTAGTAGAATATAAACCACTTTGATTTAGAAAAGCAAGACTGCGCAAAGTTTTATTAGAAACCAGATAGCTAAGCTAGGGGTTATTACTTCTTTAAGAAGTGATTCCCTCATATTAAGGTCCATATACAAACATAAGCATACATACACACATAAGCTTATACATGCACACGTACGTGTGTGTATGTTTGTATATATCTATATCTATATAAAACTCCACATGAGAATATGTAAATATATATGTATATATGTGTGTGTCCATCTATCCATTCATCCTTCTCTCATTCTCCTGCCCTCCTTTTGTCTTCTCTCTATAATTCTTTTATATATTAGTAGGCAGAAAAAAACCTTACATGCCAAAAGACAGAACATTTATTAATTGCAGAGTTTTCCACAGTGTCTGGCATGGGAAACTAGGCAATGTTGTCCTGGACACAGTAGTAAACAATTTGAAGCAAGGGTACTTTCTGACTTCAAGTGACAAGAAAAGGACAATTTTAAAGTGAAAGTTACTAAGCTGGCTTCTACACCATGGATAGCGCTTCCTTGATTCCAGGATCAGGCTTACTCTGCCTGAATGATGGGCCTGACTAGGGCAGAGCAAAAAGGGAGTGCAGGAGAGGACAAGATGGTCTGTCAGCTCACTTCTATAGATCACATAGTGGGGCAGCTCCTCTGTAAAGAGCCCATCCTATTGTGGCCAGTCATCCAATCATCCTATTCACTGAAGATGAATCAGGAGTTACTTATGTCCTCTCAGCAAGCAAGAAGGCATGCCCACATTCTTCAAGAGTATGTGTCATTCAGATGCTTCCAAACACAGACTTAAGTTCTGTAAATTCATCAGGGTAACTGAGGAACTCATTAAAATGGTCATAGACTTCCCTTACCAACACTTCTTTCATATTCATATCAACATACTATAGTTTTCAATATATGTTATATGCCCTTTCTAGACTGTAAACTCTTTTTTCAGCAGGAACTGTCTTTTCTAAACTTTGATTTCCTGTAGTCCCTAGCACAATGCTCTGCATTTAGTAGGTATGTAACAATAATAATATTAAAAAACAGCAATAATAGCTACCATTTATGTAAGAGCATTAAAGTTTGCAAAGCATTTTGCAAATATCATCTCAATTTTTTCATCTCTCTGGGAAGTAGATGCTCCTATTAGCTCCATTTTATAGATTTTACCCTGGGCAAATCACTCGACCTCTGTTTGTCTTAGTCCACTGGAAAGGGAAATGGCAAATCACTAGTATCTTTACAAAGAAAACCCCATAGACAATATGGTCCATGGGGTCACAAACGATGGAACAACAAGAAGCTATTGTATATATATGCATATATCCATATATGTATGTATAGAAACATGTAGGTAGGTAAAATATGTATATACATATATACATTGGCACTGATGTAAAAATATATGTATAGCACACATACATATCTGTGTAGGAATATGTATATAAGCCTTGTTTTGAAATAATGAATAGAAAAGAGATCCAAGAGAGCAACATTGCTTTACTTTGTAGTGATCTTGAGGAATGGGAAGTTTTTTTCAGGAATATATATACATATACATGTGTGTTATCTTGAACATTGAACAGACTTTGCATCCTTTAGGGACATGACACATTTCCTATTCCCCTGAATAAACTAGAATGTTTCAAAATCATCATATTTTTTTTCTTAATAACTAGTCAAGTCAATAAGTCATTCTGCTGTTACCTTGAGATCTAATTTATAGAGTCATCAGTACTATTGATATGAATATAATGTAGTGTTAGCCAAAGGTATGGATATATTTGTAAATTATTTTTTCCTTTACAGAAACAGAAGTGATTCTGATAAGTCATCTAGATAGAATTCTGCTTTTAGGTAGGACTATACACAGAATTATGTTGTGAAAAGGCTATTTCCATTTTTTTGGAACAGGAAAGGAATCAACATTTATATAGAGCCTACTACATAGGCTCTATGAGAAGGCGCAGGCACTTTGTAAGTGCTTTTTACAAATATTATAGCATTTGAGTCTCTGTCTTCCTCATCTGAAATAAAAGAGGCAAGAAAAGTAGAATTACACTTGAGGAAATGACATTTCTCACCTCTGTCCAAAGGGAGGAAAATGCCAGGTGAGGAGCATGGACTGTATGTACCTATTAGGTATCAGGCACTGTGCTAAATGATGAGGATGAATTAAATAGCTCTTACTGTCAAGGAACCTATATTTTTATGAATGTAATTGCGAACACAGATGTCAAACCACAAGAAAGAATCTGCGTTCAGATATTATCTGAATGGAATAGGTTAAAGTTGATAGAAAATCATGGCATACCCTCTGCATAAAAGAATCATTGCCGATCTGAACAAGACATCAGACAATGGAGAAAAGGCTAAATGTGACATGAGTATTATGAAGTTCCAAAATGGACCCAAGATATCTATTCTTGGATAGACAAGAAGATAGATGTCCAAGATGGGGTTGTCAGGGAAGGGAAGTTAGTATTAGGGAATTTGGGTGCCAGGTACTGGGGATCTAATGACAAATGATAATTCAGGGCGTTGAAAAGCCTTGAAGGGTGACTGAAGACCCAATTGTTAACACTAAGCTCCAAGGTAGGAAAACCTAGCCACTGGGAGACTAGGTCTCTGGGGACGGACACAGTTACTGGGAAAATGGAGTTAAAGATAACATTATTTAATAATTCCTGGAGAATTTAGGCATCAAGATCAGAGCTAAACTAGTGAACTACTGCAATAGTTATTCAAAATCTGTTGCCCAGGGCCAGAATTCATCAATCATTTAATCAACAAACATTTACTTAAGGATGTGCTTAAACTATACCAAGCTCCTAATGAAGGTTTTGCTTAAGATTGGGACAGGAAAATGCAAGTTAAACAGTCCTTAACCTCAAGTAACTTAAATTATAATGGGGGAAAACCTTCACATATATAGTCTAAAATTCATGGAGAGACGGCAGAGGCCAACTAGTTCTAATCCTCATTTCAAAGATGAGGAAAAAGATTGAAAGGAGTTAAATGACTTGGCCAAGGTCACACAAGCAGTATGCATTGGAGGCAGGTATATACAAGATGCATACAAGCAGATGCAAGGTAATCTTAAGAGTAAGGATTCTTAACCATTTGTTGTTGGTGTTGCTGTTATGGACCCCTTTCATAGTCTGATGAAGCCTATGGATCCCTTCTTAGAATAACATTTTAAAATAATTGAAGGAAATGATAAATTTCAGTTGGAGGTTAATGAAATTAATTCAAATTTTTTTCTCATAAAAGTTTATGCACCCTTAAAAACGTATCTACAGGACGCTTGATGGGGACAGGGTAAGTTCTGTAGATCCTGAGTTAAGAATCTCTGCCTTAGAAGGGATTAGGAACTAGGCATTGGGGGACCAGAAAAGGTCACCTGACAAAAATGGTCCCTGAACTAGTACTTGAAGAAACCAGGCACTGGGAGCAGGAGCCAAGGTTTAAGCAGGGAAGAAAACTATGATGTTTGAAAAATTATTTGAACCTTGAATCACCTCTAGAATTTTTCTTCTTTTTTTAAAAAAAATTTGTTTTCTTTCCAGTTGCATATTCTTTCCCTCTTGCCACCCTCTCCCATAACCATTGAGTGGGCAAGACTCTGTGATATACTGTCATAACATCCAGATATTCCTAGCATTATCATTAAGAATTCTAGATGATTTTTCAAAGAACCCATGATGAAAAATCACCTAGAATTTTTAATGGTAATGCTAGGAATATTCAGATGTTATGACAGTGTACCAGAAGCTTTCTAACCATAAAAAGGCCATAGATAACATATTCCAAATACAGATAACAAAACTGGTACAGTGATCAAATACAGAACTGACAAGGAATCTAGATATTATTTGGAAATCTCTAAATTTGCTAAACAGAGAACAGATAAATTCTTGAATTGGCTTATTGACAGTTTCATCTTTCCCAAAGTTTAGAAATAATGTAAGGAACTTGTATTTGACTTGATTCTAATCAATAGACAGTTAATTGGCGAAGTAGAACAAGAACTTTCTAACATATTGGCATGTTATTTTAGTTTGTGAATAACAAGGAAAGTAAGGTTGAGTATAATCAGATGTGTATCTTGGACTTTAGGAAATGAGATTTTTAAATATTCAATCAGAAAATATATATGAGTTCATGTACAGAAAATTCATTAGGTCAGCCTCAAGTCAGCAGGCCTAACTCCGATATTAACTGGGTGGCATAGACCGTGTCACTTCATTCCTTTGGGTCTCAGTTTACTTATCAATAGTATGAAGGAATTGCAAAATCTAGTATAACTCCAAAATCCTATGATTTTAATGTTATGAGAAAAGTGTTTTGTAAAGTATAGAATTTTATTCCTGTTTCAGTGTTGATATGAACATCAAATGACATGTGGTGATTTCCATGAAAGTACTTTAGAACCATAACATATTATATGTAAGCAATTTTTATTATTTTAAGAGAGAATCTTGCTAAAGAGAGATGAGAGATGATAAAATAATCCCAATAGGAAAGAAAAAGGAACCATTTAAAGGAGCTAATGTGGGAACACTACAGGGAACATTATACCACAAGCTAAAATTTTTCCATGTTCATGTAAAAAAGATTAGAAGTAGAGCACATAACCTCTAAACAAGATGATCTGTGGCTGAACTCTGACCTTTCCATTGGCTGTCTCCCAGTTCTGGAATGCCCTCCTTCCTCATCTCTGTCTTCTGGCTTCCTTCAAGATACAGCTAAAATCCCATGTTCTATAGGAAGACATCTCTTGCCTTTGTTCTGCTAATTAGCTCCTATTTATCCTGTGTATATCTTGTGTAACCTGGACTTCTCTGAGCATGCAGAGTTCTAACATGGAGCTGTCCTTGAGAGACATTTTGAATATGCCAATTTGCCTAACATGATGCCTGCTGCATCCCCTACTACCCAGATGGGATGGTCTTTTTGATTGCATGCCTGTGTCTTTAAAACTAGCAGGACTGAGCAATTTACTATGTGTTCTACTCTTTTTGGCTGTGCCCTTTCCGGTAATTTGTATCTGCTGTGCTCAGCATGTATGCCATCGACAGGTAAGAGGGGAAGGACCTACCTTCTCCTGCTTACCTCTTTTTTACCCTAGAGTAGCAAAAAGGGGAATGTTTTGAAATTATATTTGGAAGGAGAACAAGGTGGTAATAATAAACCTAATGCTTAGGGCAAATAACAATCTTAAGAGATGACAAAGAGAATGCAAAATTCATCTGTTTTCTCCATCACGGAGAACAGTCTGCAAACTACAAAAGGGAAATAATTTAGAGGATCTTGGAAATGTCTACCACCTAGTGGAGTAGAGGTTTCTCTTTGTGACACTTCTCAACTCATCATACCAAGTAATAGAAATATCCATCTCCAAAATACAGAAATTTCAGCAATTATAAGAAGAGATTAAGTGAAAAAAAAGCCATAAGGTAATTCTTGCAGAAAACAAAACAAAAAATCAACAGAGTAGCTCTTTGAGCTTGCATCTATCCTGGCCTAGACCTTCTGCTTCAGTTCCCATCCCCCACCTCTCACATAGCACCATGATCCCTACGGCTATGGCACTTTTAGACGTTTTCTTTAGTAGTTAACTCACTGGCAACCTCCTGTGGAGAGCAAGGAGAGGGAAGTATCCTTGATATCAGAGTAAGCAGGGACCGATTTGCCATATCAACTCCTACCCCCAGGATCTTCTAATGTTCTATAACCCTCTTAGCTGTAGCAATTTCAGTCAAGGATAGTTAGTAGAAAAATGATTATTTTATGAAATATAATCATATAAACAACAAATCTAACAAAAATAAGATTACTTCAATAGATGGAAAAAAATCCTTTAACAAACCATAGGTCATGTTAAAAAAAAAAAAACTTTAAAAAGCATAGGTATGGAAGAGATTTTCTTTAATTATTATCAAAAGCACACATTTCCAATCCAAAGTTTTGTATTGTATGCAATGCGGAAAGAGTGCTTTACCTGTCCAGACAAAGCAAAAAAAAAAATGCCCCTTATGTCTACTATAATTTGACATAATTCTAAAAATACTAGCTATAGTAATAAGAAAAGAGAACAAAATTAAAGATATAAATATCAGCAAAGATGAGACAGAACAAAGCATTGAAGTATTTTGGACCAGCAGAGATAGTCTACAACTATTTTCTCCATTATTAATCCAATCCTTCCTTTCAGTTCAAAAGTCCAAGATCTTATGACTTTAAATATATACATATTAATTTAATATTACCAACATATTTTTACTTCTTTTTTTAAAAGATGATAGCACTTTATTTGTCTTTCTCCATAGCAATTACTTCCAGTTTCTTTATTAAGGCTTTCTTCATTTATAAGGGATGGAGTCTGTTTTGTAAGCTGTTTGCTAATATCTTATTAGTATCTTCCATATCACTATAAATCAATCTAGCTTTCACTCAGGTGGGAGTTAGGGAAATATTCTGTTTCTCTGGTCCCGACTAATATCTTCTAGCATTTGCAGTTGTGAATTTTGAGCCCAGGATTTCTGATTCCTAGTTTAATATTCTTTTAATGACGATGCCCAATCTAAATATATATATATAGTATAAAAATACATATATATATATGTATATATATATATATATATACTCTCCCCTCCCCCCTTTATTTTACAGATTAAACAACAACAACAAATCAAGTCCCAAAGATGCCATTCAATAATAGGATCATCATGCCTGGAACTGGGAGGGACCTTAGAGATCATCTAATCCAACACTCATTTTATAGGTAAATCTTTCTATCTCTAGACCAATCACCATGGTGATATTGATTTTGCCCTGTTACAAAGGTACAGAATGGCTAAGCAACTTATTCAAGGGAACAGTGATGGTTGCAGAGATAAGACAAGAGCCTATAAACTTGGACTCATTGTCCATGCTTCTTTGACAAAAGCGCAACCTCACTGCACCTAGGCAGAAATGGGCATCTTTGTCAGCTTGGTAAAAGACTTGGTATAAAACAGACTCAATTTCATGAACATCTGTTAAACTTTGTTCTTAAGATTTATTTCTACATATATTAACAAAGGGTAGAGAACCTCTCTTCAGCCCTTAAGTATATTTTGCAAAGTGCTGATTAGAACAGCTGCAAACTTAAATCAATGAGATGTGTACCATCTCAGTCACTTAGAATTTCATCATAATTCTCTCTATCCCTGGACCCATTACCATGCATCTATTGAGTCCTGTTATGGATATATTTCAGTTTTATTCACTACAATAGAGCTCCTAGAGGGAGAATTTTAACAACCCTGTGTCTGTGCTAGGAACCAATTATTTAAAAAAAAAAGACAGAAAAAAGAAAGACAACAACAAAAAAGATTTTTAAGTAGCATCCTGACTCCAAAGTCACTGACAGTAATACCTTTGTACATTAACATTCATGGAGAAATCAAAGTACAAACAAAACAAGTCAAGAGTAGAGCAGCTCCTGTCTGTGAGGAAATGACAATTTGAAGACTGTTGGCATTTCTTGAGCACACAAAATTGTTTCTAAACCTCTGAATTAACCTTCTGTCAATACATAGAAGCCCAGAGAACAACAGTGTTAACCAGTGAGAAAAGGCAAATGGGAAACAGTGAAATGGATGGGGTGCCTTGCTTAGAAACATACAGAACATTATGGAAACTGCTTATTTTCCTGTAGAAAATAAATGCAATGAGTATCTTTCTTTCATGGAGTTTCAAGGATATTATAGATGCAGTCTACTGAAGAAACCTGGGGGTCAAGAGATAACTTTCAATGATACACATGAAAAGTCATAGATTTTAAGGGCCCGAAGAGACCTTGGATATCTACTATTCCAACAGTCTTACTTTATAGATGAGGGAACTGAAGCGTAAAAAGGTTAAGTGCCTTTCCCAAAGTCACACAGCTGATTATCAGCAATGAGGCTAAAACTCAGAACTCATGACTCCCAATCCAATGCCCTTTCACTACCCCATTTTGTCACCTATATTAAAATTACAGAACATACAGTTTGTTTTGGATATCCTCCCATCTGTCTTTCAACACTATTCTCCTACCTCTTTTCCTTCTTTTTCACTAGATCCCCTGTCAAGTTGTCTCTGGCCATACAAATCCTCCCATTTTAGTAATGTTGCCTAGGACTGTCGTCCTCCCAAATGTCCGTACTATAAAATTACTTCTTTTTCTTCCATCCACTATCAGTCAAATTCTTTTTCTCCCTCACTATGTAACCATGTCACCTTTTCTGGTGCTATCCTTTCTCCTGCTTCTCTTCTCCAATGACAACTGATAGTTAGCCTATCCGTCCTGGCTCTTGGCAGATCACATTGGTATCTACAATTGAAAGAAATCTCTATGGAGTCCCTAGTACACTGAGTGCACCACCCCTGTAAGATTTACAGGAGAATATGGACATGCATTACAGAGAACACATGGATGCATTTTTATTGGTACCATTGGAAGAAATACTCATGCTGATAAGATCTGAATTATTTTCTTTTCCCCAGCCCCAAATAAAAATATCTTTTTTCTCCCCTTATCAGTGTGGCTGATATTGAAGAACAATAATCTAATTAATAATTAAAGTAACTTATACTAAGATCTGAATGGTTTCATCAATCATGAGGAAAAAAAATGAATGAAGGCTTAACTCTCCCAAGGGCTATTAATATTTTACAGGAAAATTATTAACCTAAGTGAATCTCTAATTGGCAGCACAATATATGTGAGTTATATATAAGGATCACAGGGTGATAATTCATAGCATCATAGATTCAGAGTTTGGTGGTATCTCAAAGATTGTTGAGTCCAAAGTCCTCATTTTAGTGATAAGAAGCTAAGGCCCAGAGAGCAAATGGACTTGCCCAGAATCACACATATAGTTGATTTCTGTGATGGGATTTGAAGCCAGATCTTTCTAACTCCAAGGCCAGTTCTTAAAGAAAAAAAAATCGTCTAATGATCATATTGCTAGGTAAGAAGACTGGTATGTAATTTATAGAGACCAAATCAAGCACAGTCTTAGAAAATTACTTCACCATATTGGAAAATAAGCAAAATACATCAGTGGATACAGTTTAATAACTAGCTCTGCTTATTTTGTTTCTGACAATGCAGTTTCCCTTACACTTTGAATGATAAAACCAGACTGAATTTTTTTTAAATGAGAAGCCAGCCAGATAAGTTCCACTTCAGACATTATAAAAACTCAAAAATAGAAGCAAATTCAACATAGAATTTAATAGTTCCATAGCTCGCAAACATTGAAATCTGAATATATGAAAGGGACATGAGCACAGCTTTGGTCTGTTCCTTAAAGGTATTTGTGAAGTCACTCTTAAGGTACTAATTCCCATCAGCCTTGATATTTTTCTCACCTCTCAAGTCTGTTATGAACTCTGATTACATTAAGAAGCACATCATCCTATAATGATCTGAACAAGACTTACATAAGATTTTTACCTTGCTATAAAAAATAGGCTCTGTTTTTCTACCAATGCCCTTTCTAGCTTTGACATTTTGGAAGGCAACCAGGAATAAATGTTTTCTTATAGTACAGCACTGTTTAGTTCAAAAGATACTTAAAAATATTTTCTTCTTTTCTTTCAATGATACACATAAAAAGTCATACACTTTAAGGGCCAGAAGAGACCTTGGACATCAACTATTCCAGCAGTTTGTTCATTCGTTCCTTCCTTCCTTC
>CM053626.1:226321616-226374143 GCA_028646595.1 Phalanger gymnotis
CCTTCCTTCCTTCCTTCCTTCCTTCTTCTCCCCCCATTTCTCTTTCTTTCACAAGTAAGACTGTTACAGATCTGATGGGTTCCTTGCCTCTGGCTAGCTCTGGACCAATAACAACTAGTCAGGAAACCTTAGTATATAATTAACAAATGGGGTGGTGGAGTGGAAGAAAGGATAGAAAAGGAGGGGGAAAAGGAAAAAAAAATTGAGAGGGGTAGGAAATTGACAAGTGAGATAGAGAAGCAAAGGAAAGCAAAGAAGAAGGAGATGGAGAAAGGAAAGGTAGAAGAAAAGATGAGGAACTAGAAACTAGGAGAAGGAAAGAATGAAGGAAACAAGCATTTATTAAGTGCCTGCTATGTGCCAGGAATTGTACTAAGTGCTTTACAAATATCTTATTTGATAACAACAATAGCCTTGTGAGGATTTTGCATTTTAAAATAATCCCATTTTACAGTTGAGGAAACTATGGCAGACAGAAGTTAAGTAACTTGCCCAGGGTCACACAGCTAGTAAGAATCTGGGGGAGAATTAGATCTCAGATCTTCCCAACTCCAGGCCGCAGACCTCAGTCCACTCTGCCATCTAATTACTAGGAGAAGGGTGGAATAAGAAAGATGGAATTATAAGGGAAGAGACTGAAGAGGACATAAAAATACAGGAAAAGAGAAGAAGAGGAGATGGGGAGGGAATTGGGGTAGAATTTTTAAAATGAAACCTCTGATAGTTTCCTTGAAAAAGGCCATGACTGAAATTTAAAACATGAGTTAATTCTTTCGCCATTCATTTATTGACTGTTTATATGCTATGTCTCTAAGTCACCTCCATTAGTTTTAGTAAAGCCAACAATGACCTCCCCAAATAAAAAGTATCATAAGATGAGGGCAGCTAGGTGGCACAGTTGATAGAATGCTGGGCCTGGAGTCAGAAAGACTTTTCTTTGAGAGTTCAAATCCAGCCTCAGATACTCACTAGCTGTGCGACCCTGGGCAAAACACTTAACCTTTTTTTTGCCTCAGTTTCCTCATCTATAAAATGAGCTGGAGAAGGAAATGGCAAACCACTCCAGTATCTTTGCCAATAAAAACCTCAAATGGGGGTCATGAAGAGTCTGACATGACAGAAAAATAACAGAACAACAACGTTCATAAAATGAACTAATTTGCCATTGGTCCTATTACTTTTAACTATTTCATTACTTTTGATGTCTCTAGATGAAAGATTATAAGTGGGCAGGTTTGAAATTAGCATTGATTGATGTGATAAAATTTAGGGGAAGGTTCATTGTGAGTGAAGCATTAAATATGAAGTTAGATTAAAAAATCATTGTCATAAGAAGAACTGGCATTTATTATTAGTGGTCTACTATATGGGAAAGTGCTGGGCAATGAAGATACAAAGACCAAAACAAAACTGTCTCTGTTCTCCAGGAACTAAACCATGTGAACAAGTAAAGTAAATGCCAAGTATAATTCTGAGAGGTAGGATGTGCTAATAGTGGGGGAAGTGAAGGTAGAAAGAAAAAAGGTAAAGTCTAAGCTCTTTTTGAATTAAGTTAAGGATTCCAGAAGGAGGAGGAGAAATAAGGGTGCATTACATCCTTGGGTGACCATTTGTACAGAGGCATGATTGTGAAATATGGAATGTAAAGAGAGAACAGGTCGTTCTAACTGGATCAAAGAAAGGATGAAAGATTAATATGAAATAAATTATAAATTGATATGAAATTTATATAAAATTAATATGAAGTTAATATGAAAGAAAGGTAAATAGGGACAAGATTATGGAGGGCTTTAGATGCCATGTTGAGGATTTTATATTTTAATCTTGGAAGCACTTGACAATTTTTGAGTAAGGGGATGACATAACCAGATCTGTACTTTAGGAATATCAATTTGATAGCTCTTTGGAGGTTGGCATGGAAAGAGGAGAGATTAACCTTGGAGTCAGGAATCAAAGACCAAAACTACAAAGCTATTACAATAGTTCATTGGAGAGGTGATAAATCTGAACTAGGGTACAAGTTGCAGGAGTGGAGGAACTGATATGAGAGAAGTAAAATGAACAGGACTTGGCAACTAAATGATAAGACATGGGAAGAGTCAAGGAAAGCAGGAAGGTTCTAAAGTAAGTTTGTGAAGCTGAAAAGAATGATGGGTAGTACCATCAACAGAAAGCTGGAAGTTTGAAGGACAGATGGGTTTTGGAGGAAATATGATATCCATTTTGGACGCATTAAGTTTGAGAGGCATATGGAATGTTCAGGCAGAGATGTCAAGCAGGTAGAGCTGATAAAAGACTGAGCTCAGGAGAGAGATTGGGACTGGATTCAGCAGTTATATGCATAAAGATGCTCATTGGATTGATGGATATAAGTGATGGAGTTAATGATGAGTATATCATCACTAGAACTGATGATATTCTCAAGTGAGGGAATACATATACAGAGAAAATAAGAGGGCCTAGAATAGAATTTTAATGGTGCTTATACTTACCAGAGGAGTATGAACTGAAGTAGCAAATGAAAAGAGGCAGTCAGAGAGGTAGAAGGTGAACAATTGCTAAAAGTGGAGGAATTATCCAGGTTTTGGAGGTGGATGGCAATGTCAACAGCTATAGAGAAATCAAGAAGGATATTAAATGAATAAAGGCTATTGGGTTTCTTAATTAAGAGATCATTGGAACTTGAAAAAGAGACACACAAAGAGTTAAAATAATGGACTGGAGCAGACTCTATTAGGCTTCAGCGGAAATAAAAAAGGCTAGGGTAACGATCATGATCTCAGACAAAATAAAAGCAAGAATCAACCATGTTGAAAGAGATAATGAGGGAAACTTCATTTTGCCAAAAGGTATCATAGATAATGAAGTAATATCAAACATTTTTAAAGCAAACTTTTCAGATAAAGGACTTGCTTCTCAAATATGGAGGGAACTGGGTCAAATTTATAAAAAAAAAAAAGAGGTATTCTCCAAATGATAAATGGGCAAAGGTTATGAACAGGCAGTTTTGTGAAGAAGAAATTGAAACTACCTGTAGTCGTAAGAAAAAATATTCTACTTTCATTAGAAAAAATTAAATTAAAACAATTCTGAGGTACCACCTCATACTTACCAGATTGGCTAACGTGACAGAAAAGGAAAATAACAAATGCTAAAGGAGCTGTGTAAAAATAGTACACTTACACACTGTTGGTGGAATTGCAAAATGGCCCAACTATTTTGGAGAGCAATCTGGAACTATGCCCAAAGGGCTATAAAATTGTGAATACCCTCCGACTCAGCAACATCACTACTAGATCTATACCCTAAAGACATCGAAGAAAATTGGAAATCGAGGAGATGCCCGTCAATTGGGGAAAATGGCTAAACAAGTTGTGACACAATTTTTTTTTTTTTAATATTATTGTGCCACAAGAAGTGACAATCAGGATGGTTTCAGAATACCCTGGGAAGACCTATAGGAACTGATACAAACTAAAGTGAGCAGAACCACGAGAATATTGTACACAGTAACAGCAATATTGTAAGGGTGGTTAACTATGAAAGACAGCTATTCTGTTTAAGACAATGAGCCAAGACAGTTCTTAAGGTCTCATGATAAAAAAAAATGCCATCTACCTTCAGAGAGGGAATTGACAAACGATGCAAATTGAAGAAAAATTTTCTCACTTTCTTTGTTTTTCTTGCTTTTTATGACATGGCTAATAGGGAAATATGTTTTGAATTGATTTCACATGTTTAATTGATGTTATATTGCTTACTTTCTCAGTGGGTGGGGGAAGGAATGAAGAGAGGGAGAGAATTTAGAACTCAAAAATAAATAAATGGAACAGAAATAGAATAAATAAATAGAATAAAAATATATTTTAAAGGAGATCATTGGAGACAATTTAGAATAAAACACTATCAATCAAGTCATAAAATCAGAAGCTAGATTGAGCAATTGAGAAGTGATAGTAAAGTGCTGAAACATAAGTAATTAGTTTAAACAATTTTTTAAAGGAATATGGCTATTTGAGGAAGAAGAAATACAGGTTGAGGAAATGGTGAGGTGAAATAAAGGCTTTTTAAGAGTAGGAGAAACCTTCATAAATAGCTAGATAGATAAGATAGCTAGACAGATAGTGAGAAAAGAACCAGAGAATAAGCGAATATTGAAGATTAGAGAAAGAAAAGGCATGATTGATGTGACAAACTTCCAAAAAAGATGACAGAGCAGAGGATAGGATTGAGAGCATAAGTGGAAGGATTAGCTTTGGCAAAGAGAAGGCCTATTTCTTATCAGAGATATGTCATAGAAAAGAGTCAGGAAAAATATATAAGGCTTGTTATGCAGAAATGAAAACTTACTTGAGATTAGATAACATAAATTTAACACGAAGCAAATTGGCATGGTTGTTTTACTCAGTGGTGGGATTCAAATAAATTAACAATCAGTTCTCCATGGAACCAACCTGCTGCTGACATGGCAGGTGCAGGCCCCACCCCACCCTCCCTGCTAACAACGGGTTCATTGAACTCAACAGTGCAAACCAGCTGAATCCCACCACTGGTACTCTCTAGGATCACAGACAATGGTCGAGGTAACCCAGGTTTGGAGTTGGACAAATAAACACAGAGTTGTTAGCACTTCAGCAAAGAAGCCAGAGTTTTAAGGCTAGCTTATAGTGTATGCTTGAACTAATCAGCCACAGGGTCAAGGATAAAGGGAGGGAGGGTGAGGGGGTTCTTGGGTGCTTGTGCCTGGACCCTAATTCTAACATCACATTTCTCGTTAGCCTCTGCTTGGGTGCCTGTGCCTGGACCCCAATTCCAAAACCACATCTAGTTCCAAAATCATCTCTCCCTGGACTCAAAATGCTGTCTCAGGCAGTTCCTCTCCAGTTCAAGGGCAGCATGCCTTAGCAAAACACTTATCTCTCCTCCTGATACTGTGGCCAGCTGCACCTATAGAATTTATTGGACTCCCTGTGTATTACTAATTGGCTGTGCACTGGGCCATAATGATATTTACTACTTATTGACCTTACTGATATGTATCCTAGACACAGTCATATGTACACTCCTTTACATTCATCTTGTCTAACAAGACATTTGATAGACATTTGATGAGAGCCACCTGCATATTTTGAGTCAGTGCTGACCATTAGTTGACTTAGTGATGTTTCACAGTCAAAACCACACCTCTAGGTTGCCCCCCCCCCTTGGGCTATTTCCCAGTGAACTCTGGTAAGATGCCTGCATAGTAGATACAAAAAGTGCATGTTCCTTTAAGAACTAACCACACCTTAACCACTCCCTAATCCCATCCCAAAACACTTAATTGACATGTTTCACCCCCAAATCTCCTATAAAACTTTTCCTGCATCCCTGTAAGGTTGTAGGTTCCCTAAGAACTCTTGCTTGCATGTAAAGCATAATAAATCTTTACCACCTTGACTTAAAGAATGCTTGAGACAGTGAATTCATTCCAGATGGCCCCAACCCTCTCCAGTGCTCAGGTCCTTGAGGGGTACTCCCCTTCAACGACCCCATCTGGGAACTCCAGTCCTGGGGTTCCTGGACCTCATCTCCCCAAGCCCTCAACAAGAGGAGAATAAGAATTAGTATATACTGCTTCAAGCTTTGCAAATAACTTTATCATCCATTATCTCCTTTGAGGCTCACAACAAACTTGTGTGACATGTATAGTACAATTGTCCCCATCATAGAGTTGCGAAAACTAAAGCTAGAAAAGATTAAATGACTTGCCCCAAATCACAAAACTAATATATCTGAGGTGAGATTTAAACCCACATTTCTCTTGATTGCAAGGCAAATACTCTTCTTCTCTTAACATAAAAGTATCTAGGAGAAACCCTTAAAATTCTGAATTGTAGAGACCAAATTAAAATCATCAATGCCACACCTGAACAGAATAAGACTGTATTTTCTTTTAATAAAATAATAAGATATTATGCTACTGAACACTGCCCTACTTGTGGAAAGAAGTGGTCATGTTTCACCAACTACTTGTCAGAACAATGTGAGAGTCAAATAATCTCCCACACCTCTCATTTCAAAATGGCCTTTTCCACAAGACAAATGTTGAGATGATAGATTTGAAAAATGTTCCAGACTTTTACTTACCACTGGTCTGTGTACATCCCAGAATGCTCGTTCCTGGCTATCAAGAATCTTCCTTTCTATCTTGTCTCTTTTCTTGTCAACTCTGTGAACAATGTAGTATTAAAGGAAACAAGCATTAATTATGATACTTCTCTTGCAAGGGAAAAATCTCACCAGTGTTCACAAGTAAGCCTGACTCACAAATACTCACTTTGCTTGTGCTTCTGCTTGCATAAAAATAAACTCCCACTTCCGGGCAAATGCTCGCTGCAGTCTAGCCAAGCTCTCCTGAAAACATATCATGGGTTAAGAATGTTTAAGACCATGTTTTTTGCTACAAATTACTTACAGTTAGGGATAGTTGAGAAGCCAGATGTAGAGCTATTATTAAAATGATGCATATATGCTTCTAAGCCTTAATAAAAGCTGCCTTCTTATATAGCTTTACCATCATTAAAGACGTGACTTTTAAAAGTGTAATTAAAAACCTTATATGCCTGAAGTTTATGTAAAGATCTTTTTGTTTGTTTTCAGAATTATGCTAGGAAGTAGTGTGGGAATACAATCAGAACATCTGTTAGTGATCCCACTTTACACCAAGGAATAGGAAATTAACTCTGACTATAGATTAGATTACAAACCAGGACACCAAATTTCCTGGCATGCAATTAAAGGCTAATCTTTGTTTGTTCATACCCCTTTCTCATTCCTTGCCTCAGTTTCAATGATCTAACTTGCTTAATATATGAAAAGAA
Source organism: Phalanger gymnotis (assembly GCA_028646595.1). Taxonomy (NCBI): domain Eukaryota; kingdom Metazoa; phylum Chordata; class Mammalia; order Diprotodontia; family Phalangeridae; genus Phalanger; species Phalanger gymnotis. The sequence goes on from CM053626.1 coordinate 226,328,480, forward strand.
AGAAATAGGGTTCTTGCTGAAGTCTTTCTATTGATAGAAGCCACTTCCCCCATCATAATGATCTTTAACTCAAAGCTGGCAGTGTGGTATAGTGGAAAGAATACTTGATTTAGGGTCAGAGGATCTGGGTTCAAATCTGCCTTTGCCATTTGCTAGTTGGGTAGGTCACTTAACATCTCTGGGCCTCAGTTTCCTCAATTATAAAATGGACAGGTCAGACTAAATGCCCTTTAAGGTCCTTTTTGGCCCTAAATCTATGAACTTCTGAGCTCAGCCAACTAACATTTATTTAACCACCTACTATGTGCCAGGCACTGTGTAAACCCTTGGGATACAAAGAAAGGCACAAGCAGTCCTTGCCCTCAAGGAACTTTATAGTCTAATGGGGGAGAAAACATGCAAACTATTACGTACAAACACTATCTACACAGGAAAAATTGGGGATTTGATCTCAGATATCAGCACAGTACATGCATCATAGCAGTCGTTAAATTCATCTATTCATCCCACTCCTGCCCAGTGGCTTGATTTGTGTTCTAGAGCCTCATTAGCCTAATAGATGGGGCAAGAGGGCAGGATAAGGACAGAATCAATGAACTCTTTACACCTCCCAGTCCTGATCCCAGCAATCCATGAAGGTGTAAAGTGAAGGGAGTACACCATTGCTATTTGCTTAAGGTCTTGATTTATTTGATGCTCTAGAGAAAGCCCAAGATCAGTTACTTACAGCTTCATAATCTGCCAGCTCCAGCCGGGCTTTGTTTTGCATTGTTCTCTTGCAGAGGTAAACAGCTGAAAAAACAAGTACAAGAATAAATCATTTCCTACCTTCCTACCTTCCTCTTAACACCAATGTCCTATAAATCAAGCTTAAATGGCTTCATCCATTTTTCTTATAAAAGCAGTCTGTCTTTTTTTTCTTCCACCAATTAGAGGTAGCTGGTGACACAGTGAGTAGAACTCTGTACTGAGTTCCTTGGTCTCAGACACTTAATAATTATATGACATGGGCAAGTATATGACATGACTGGGCAAGTCACTTAATTACTGTTTGCCTCAATTTCCTCATTTGTAAAATGGAGATAATACTAGCACTCACTTCATAGGGTTGTTGTGAGGACTAAATGAGATAATGTTTGTAAAAAGCACTTAGCACATTGCCTATCACAGAAGGTACAATATCAATGCTTGTTCCCTTCAGTTTCCCAAATTATGGTTTCTGATACATTCATTTGTTCATTGAACTTGTTAAACACCTACTATATGCTAGGCATTGGGTCAGATACTAGAGATAAAAAGACAAAAATAAAACAGCTCCTGCCCTCAAGGGGCTTACACTCCAAGCAACAAATACCATAATATTTATTTGCCAAAATTCAGACATAGTGATAGTATTTATTGATTCATTCAACAAACATAGAATACTGAAAATTCACAACCGAATGGACACATTTGTTGACTCACTTATGTATGTAGAGAGGCAGGTTGGTTTAGTATAGTGGTAGGGAACCTGTGGCCTTGAGGACACATGTGACCCTCTAGGTCCTCAAGGGCAGCCCTTTGACAGAATCCAAACTTCACAGAACAAATGAGGATTCTATAACGTTTAGATTTAATCAAAGGGCCACACTTGAGGCCTTAGAGGGCTACATGTGGCCTCCAGGCCACAGGTTCCTACCTCTGCTTGGATGGATAGAGAACTAGCCTCAAAACCAAGACAATCTCAGTAGTACAACATCAAGGTGACCCTGGAGAAGTCGTTTAACATCCCCTAAGACCACAAATTACAGAGGAGGCACCAAACCTACACTGGTATACCAATGAAATCACAGATCCAGTCCCTAATACTACGTGCACCTCTGTATACACACATTATGCATGTATAAATACAGATTTTGTATATATAATATATAGCTAATAGCTATGGAAATAGCTATTATCAATTTCTAAATGTCTTTAATTGTCAAAAACATTCTACTTAAATGAAGTTTCTTCTTTGGGTACTGCCATCCCTAATACGTTTCTGTAAGAAAACTTAAATGACATTCTTTTAAATTTCTCCAGTAGGCCCAGTGCCCCAAATGACTTCTTTTTTGGAATGCCAGCTCTCAGAAAAGCATTTTCTTAAGTTACTAAATGACTAGCCTTCATAACAGGACTAAAAATAGGACCTTAATTAAGAGATTTGGTAATAACTGGTGCCTATTTATTCTTCCCTCCTCACATTTGTGACAAGAGGTGTTTTTCATAAAATTATTTACTTTACTAAGCACAGGGCAGTTTTCCTCCTTCCTTATCTCTGTATTTTTTAATTTAATAGTCATCTTTGAATGTTTCAATATTCATTTGGGATGATAATACATTTTGAGCCAATGCCAGCTCACCAGAGTTAGCAGGGCTAATTGCCACCAGATTAAGTATCATAATGCTGGCTTTCCTCATTTCAGCTGACTCCTGTTTCAGCAACCTTGAGCATTAATCAGATGAGGTTAAAGCCCATTCCTGACTCTTCCATAGTCAGATTTCTGTAGGTGATGCCGAAATGATGGATGGTTAATGATACCAAGATGATAAAGTACAGTGGACCTGTACAGAGTAGATAAAATAAATGTTTGTTGTATTTGCATTGCACACAGATAGGCCAAGAGTTTACAGAAACATCAGATTGATGAATCAAAATATCCTTAGCATATGATTTAGCTAGCCTTTTAAGAGCAGTGTTGTGGTTACTTACAGCAAGAGAAGAAGAGATCTGTAGAAGTATTGCCAAAAGCATTAGCCTTCTTCAGCCTATCAATCACTCATTCTGCTACAGATGTTTCACATGATAATATCAATATCCCTATAGCTCTTTAAAATAGTTTTCTTATTCTATGAGGGCTTTATCAAATGTACGCAGGTGAATTGTATATTTTTGTCTCATCTTTCATTTCAACTCAGCATTGGACATTTTACATGACAGTGAACACAACTTTGGCAAGCACACATCTTTCCATTTAATTCCTGGATTGAGTGAGACTTAATAATAATAACAGCTAGCATTTATTTAGTGTTTTAAGATTTGCAAAGCCCTTTACAGATATTATCTCAATTTATCCTCACAATAATGCTATGAGGTAGGTATTATTGTTATCCCTTTTTAAAGATGAAGAAACTGAGGCAGATAGCGTTTGAGAGATTTGCTCAGGGTCATAAAGTTCCTGAGTGTCTGAGGGCAGACTTACCAGGTCTTCCTGATTCTAGGTCCAGTATGCCATGTAGCTGGCAAAATAATTTAAGTTCTTTTCCAAAGAAAATGATCACTATTACATCTTTAAAGGGATCTTGTATGATTTTAACATATCTATGGGGAATACTTCATATTTTGCTATATTAATTGAAAATTAGAAACAAAAAAACCCCAAGAAGTTCAATGGGATATTGTATTGTCTACATCTTTCAGCCCATTGTGTTACTATAAAGATGCTGTTTGTGAGAGAATTTTATTTGCCTTTTCCTATTCATGTATGTATCAAGTATGGATTCCTTGAGATTATTCTCACAAAAAAACTTCATAGAGAAAAGAAATAGGTATATATATATATGTATATGTATACATATGTATATATACACACACATATATATACATGTCAGTATTTGTTGATATTTCAATCACCTTATTTTATGGTGAAATTTTCTTTCATTTTCTCAAGCTTTTCCTATCTTTTTCTCTTCAGATATCATAAGAATCGATACCTCACTGTCCTTAAAATTGTGTCACTTCTAGAACAATCTCCTTTATATGTAATTTGTCTAGTCCAGCTACCCTCGCCATCCTTGTTATCATTTCTACTTCTTCACATATCAAAATGACAACTGTGATGTTAGAGTACAAATATGGTTGCTCTACTGATGAAGAGACCAATTTATTAAGAGTCCCAGTTTTCGTGTTTATCGCTCTCCTGGTTTTATCCTTAAATGACCTCAGAATGATATGGTGTCATTGGTCACTTGAACAACTTCCTATATACTTTTTGTTCTTTATTGGTTCTTATTGTTCTAAGACTTTGGTTACTTCTTATAATCTGTCACCATTCTGTATAATGAGGATTCCCAACATATTCTATTTTAAACTAGCATTTCTGTTGCTTTTATCCTCTCTTCTCTTGGCAAGGAAATTAGATATTTACTGGTCTTCAGGCTGTTTCTTCCCTTTATTCTGGTCACTGATATACATTAAACTTCACTTGGAAATGACAAAAGTATATGTTAATGTCTGTTATTTTATCCATCCCTCCTAGAGCTGTCAAAATAGACTTGCTGCTAAAAACAAAACAAAAATAAAATGAAAAAAATTCTGTTAGTGGCTTCTATTGTTTATATGATTAAGTAGAAGCACATCATCTTTGCATTTAAAATTTTCTGTAATCTGGCACCAACTTACCTTCCCAGATATTTTCACATTACTCTTTCTCAAGGGTTCTATATTCTAACCAAAGTGGCCTATTTGCTGTTTCTCAAACTCAGTATTCTTTCTTTGTGAATTCACACAGGTTAGATCTAAAGCCTAGGATGGATCCTATCTCTCCTCATCAGAGCTCCTTGGAATTTTTATCTTCTTTCATGGCTCCTTCCATGAGTGACCTCTTCCACAGAATCTCATCTAACCTCTCCAATGGTAAGTTCTCTCTGTGTCTTCTTATCATCTTGTATTTACTTGCCTGTGTATATACTGTATCTGCTACTTATATTGTAAACTCCTTGGGGACAGGACCCATTTTCATCTGTATCTTTATATCTATGGTCCCTCATGTAGTACTTTGCTTACATGCACTATGCTGGGTGTTCAATAAATGTTGGTTGAATCAAACTGATAACTGTATTAAAAAAAAAAAAAACCCGTGGCTCTGTAGGAAATATGTCCCTAATTATATTTCCTCCCTTGTTTCCTGTTGGATTTGTTGTTGGCATAACGTGGTCAAGTCCTGACCTTGCATTGCCCTTTAATACCTTTCATTTTAGAAGAGTCACCACAAAGTCCAGCTGATAAATGGAGAAAAAAGACTAGGGACGGAATAAATATCTGACAAGACGGTTTACTCTATTTTCACCTGAGAGTATTTCATGCATAAAGGTTAAAGTGAAAGAGACTACAAATTATCTGACTATCCAGTCTTATAAGTCCTAGCAACTTGGTTTGGTTTAAATACATAACTCCTCATTCCTACATTACAATTTTCTCTTAATTCCAGTGTAGGGCCTCTTGACTAGTCAAGATTAAAAACACCACCACCAACAAAAAAACAACAAAGGAGGGGGAATAACTTCATATTTTTTCTAGGGACCTCTCATTCTTGAAGAACCTCAGACAGAGGCTTCTGCTCTAGGGTCTATGGGGCTGCCATGCCAAGACATGTTTTATGCATTCAGTTTTCTAACCCTTTGGCTACAGAATGTTTGTACATGTGCAGGCCTCTTGAAACGGCAGCTTCATAAAAGACAAACTACAGCTTTGTAAACATTTACTTGGATAATTTTTGCTTCCCTGCCTGGAGTATTGCCTTTAATCAAGTTTCCAACACCTGGCTCCTGAAATGTTATTTTCAGATTCTCCATGCATCAGCTCTTATCCATCTCTCCTCCCTCATCATCAGTCTCTCCTTGATGATTTTATCCAGATATGTAAACCTCCTTTTGCAGCTTCCACATCCAGCTCCATTAGGGAAGTTGATTCTGAACTGTTAGGTGATATAACAAGGGAGAGGAGCCCAGGGGTTCCTAGACTAGATCTATGCCTATAGGGAAAGTTGAACCTTGCCCTCCATTTTAGAGGTTCTCTAAAGTGATTGTCATTCTGCCAGTTGAGTAAGAGTTAAGGAAAAAGGAAGATCTCTCCACACAACAAGAAATTTTAACATTCAAAGAAGGATTAAGCAATGATAGCTTCTACTATTCCCACCAGTTGATTTGACAATCGCATAAAGAAGGGAATCATCAGAGGCCAGTCTAGTAGGCATGAACTCAGCTTCATTGTGGCTACTGTACATTGCAAACTGCCTGGTACAAAGCAGTTTCATTCGAATGTTGAAGTAAGAAGTCAGATTTTAGGGAGTTAATAGAATGTGAGAAGATGTTGAGGTTCTGACTGTGGATGGTTTTTCCTAGCATTTCTAAGCTTATTAGTGGTTAAATTTGCAAAGGTGGGGCAGCTGGGTGGCGCAGTGCATAGAGCACCGGCCCTGGAGTCAGGAGGACCTGAGTTCAAATCCGGCCTCAGACACTTGACACATGTACTAGCTGTGTGACCTTGGGCAAGTCACTTAATCCCAATTGGAAGTCAATAACCCCACGTGGAAGCCAAAAAATAAATTAAAAAAATTTAAATTTGCAAAGGTCCTCACGCATTTGATCAATTGGCTATTTCCCACCCCAATTCAGCTGATTACCTTATAGAAGATAAGAGGCAGGTAAGAGACATATATTAAGGTCTTGAGCAACAAAGAAGTGTCTATCCTCTGTTACTCCTTAATTAGATATGAAGGAAAGGAGTCTTTTAATCAAGCTTGATGGAATTAGAGGGGGATTATCCATTGACTGGACTGACATTCCTGGTGAATCTTTAAAACATTTTCAAGGTCATGAGTTGAGGACTCTAAGGAATGTCACTTCTGTGAGTCTGGGCAGGCTTGGCCATTGGGATTCAAGACATGGAGCAAGATAGGGAGAGAGAAAAAAGCCCAGGCAGCCCAGCTGAGTGACCTGTCCAGCTTAGGGGCAGCAGCATGAGGACATTGCAAAAAGAAAAAGGACATCAGGTCTATAGTACCATCCAGGTAATTTGCCTGGGTCACGTTCGTTTCCTATGTCTATGCCTCTCTATTTGTGTTCTCTAAGTGTGTGCCCACTCTCTTCATTGATGCTGTGTGTAGTTATGGGAAAGTATGCTTCAAGTTTATGGGAGGAACGTTTTATTCCTATTGTTCATGCTATTACTCAACTCTGTAAATGCCTTTAATTTGGGGGGAAAATCTTTGGATGATTTGTCCCTGAGTGTGCCTTGGGAAATTTGTCCTCTGGTACCCACATTGAGTTCTGAGTATAATAGACTCAGAACAAAACTGAACATATCTATGTTTTCAGTCTTGAAAAAAATGATCAAAGGCAACAATTATCTCCCATAATAAGCAATGGACCAAATGATGTGTACCCAGTGGCTAAAAGGCTGAAAGACAAACATAACTTTGAGTGTTCAAAGAACTGGTATCATGACTATACAGCAGTCATATAGTCACCTCTCTTTCCTAATGTACTTTGTTTCCCACAATTTGCCTAAAAACCACAAATGACAGTTCTATATGACAATGGAATTTTCTGTTGTCCCCATATGGGAAAATATATTGTACTTAGATACATACCAATTTATCTGTATCCTGAAAATTAACATTTCTGTTATCTCTTTTAGAGAGTATCTTTTTAGAATATCTTTTATTTTGGCCCTTTTCCCTCAAATAAGAAAGTTCTTTCTTTGCTTGTAAGAGGTAGCATGACTTGTGAGAATTATGACAAGTCTCAGTGTCAGAAGATGGGTCCAAATTCTGACACAGATACTAGTTGTAACGTGAATTTCCTCATCTGTAAACAGGGATAATAATATTTGAACTATGTACTTTACCAGGTAATTCTGAGAAACTGCTTTACAAAAGCTATAGTTATGAATTATTTATCAACATTGGCAAGTGACCCAGGAAGACATACTAACAGGGATGAACTTGAATAAACTAGCCCAGAGTAGATAAATATCACCAATTTTCATGTGAAAACAAGGATAGTATATTAACTCAGGTGTATATTTTGGCATATACCCCATCATTATCATTATCTTCACCTTTATCATCAACATAAACCAGAATTTATATAGCCCTTTAAAGGTTTGCAAGTTGCTTTACATACCTTATCTCATTTAATCTTAACAACATCCCCATAAAATAAGCACTATTATTATTTCTATCTTACAGGCCAGGAAACTGAGAGAAGTGACTCACCCACAGAAATAAGGATGTGTCTAAGGTAGGATTTAAACTCAGGTCTTCCTGACCCCTGACTTCCACAAATCCTGTACTCCATCCACTGCTTCGCATAGAATATAATCACTGTATTGTCCCCTTATTCATTGAACTCTCAGAAAATGAGGTTTGATTCTAATATTCCAAGAACAAGAATAATAACATTTGAATTCATATTTTTCAGACGAAATTGGTTTATTTGTTGTTTCCTAGCAACATTTTGCACTCTTAACTTTTGGCTAACATTTTGACTATGTAGAAAAAGGCCTGGACCTGTGATTACACTGGTATGGGGTACTCTTAGTAGGAAAAACTTTCTCTGCCAATGCGGGTCTGCATAGAATTGTTTTAGACAGTTGTCTGAGGCCCTGAGGCATGTGTGGCTTGCTTAGAGCCACATGGTCAGTCTGCATAAGAGGAGGGACATGAACACAAGTCTACCAGGCTTTCAGGACAGCTCTCTCTCTTAGTTAGTGCATATACGCACATGCACATACAGGTGCTATTAGTGTATATATACATATATATGTTTAGTCAGTGTGTATCTATGTGTGTATAGTCAGTGCATGTATATATACATGTGCATATGTGGTCTGTATGCGTATACATACACACACAAGTGTATATATAGTCAGTGCATGTGTGTGTCTATAAATATATATATATATATAAACACATATAGGCACGTATGTAGTCACTGTGTATATATACATATGTGTGTAGTCAGTGTATGATATACGAGTGTATATAATCAGTGTGTGTATACACATATATATGTGTGCATATAGTCAGTATGTGTGTGTGAATGTGTGTATGTAGGTCTTATTTCTCCTACAAGATCAGGCACTTTTTGAGGACTCAAACTACTTTTGTTCTTATGTTTATATCCACTGAGCCTAGCAGAGTGCTTGTAATGTGGTAGGCACTGGATGAAGAATGAATGACAAGAATTTTCCTTGTGCTCTTAGTCATCATTGTCATCTCCACAGCAGCTAAACCAGTAACTTGCATATAATAAGAACAAAAATATTTGCTGAATAAGTAAAACCACTGGTTTGTATATTTTCCTTGTTCATTCATTCAGCTTTCATTAAGATGACTGTTCAATGCACTTATAAGTGGCATTACTAGTAGATAAACAGATAAGGTAATGTAAGCTGTAACCCCAAAGTTGAAGGCAGCTACTGGCCTAATCTCCAAAAGAATGAGAGAGGGATAGAACCAGAGATGGAGAGAGAGGTGAATAAGCAAGTTACCTAACAAACAGATAAATAAATAGTTGGATAAAAATATAAATAAATAAAAGTGGCTCAAGCAAGGAAACAGGATTAGTGAACTGCCACTGACAGTGAAATCTAAAACTCCTGCCTTGAAATTCTTCCACTTTAGGAGAACCATTCCCTGAGGACACCAAAGAGGCAGTGTTTGTGCTCTTTGAAAGAGGAAAAAATAATTCCTAGTTGTTTGTTTGGCTCTATTTTTGTTGAGCTAATAGATAGATGCATAAACTATGTCAATCTTTCATAACCAAAAGAACCCCTAAATCAAAAAGGAAGCATAACAGGGCAAAATTGCACAGCAATTCTCAGGAGCTCAGTATTATAGTGCAAGAAATTAGGAGGCAAATTGTCACAAATATTTCTTTCAAAAGCCCTTCTATTTCAGTTTCTTATATTCCAGTGCAAAAACTGTTGTTTGTGAGGCAAATACTTATTCTTTAACCTATATAGAATGATTCTATGAAGAGCTTAACTAGCAATTTTAGTTCCAACAACAAGGTCCATACAATGCACCTGGGCCAAGAAAACACATAATGTGCCTTTGAGTCAACTCTAAGACAAATTCAGTTTGGGGAGAGAGGCAGCCACCCTGGGAGAGCATTTCCTTGACCAGGAGAAGACTTACAGGAACCCACCACAGATGGAATGTGAAGGTTAGGGCTGACCTGGGGAGACTCTAACCTTCCGGTGATGGTTTAGATAAGGGTGGAGAAAGAAGAGGAATTGGGGAGGGTAGATGGAGAGTACGTGGAAGTTTAATATCGAGCACTTTTTTGTTTTAGTTGATTAGTTTTGCTAAGTTTCTAAGATCATTCCTTTAGATAATACTGCTGAAAAAACATAAGCATTGATAATATCCTCTTTGTTTTGGTGTCCTGGGATAAAGCCCTAGTTACCCTACCCTAGGTATGGTTCTTATTTGATGCATTTATAAACAACATAAACTTACAAGTCACACTTCAATTAAACCAACTACTTAAATTGCTGAGGTGACAGAATAGAACCACTTAATTAATTTGTGCAAATTATTTATTTCATTTTTCAAAAACATGCCTTTCTTTGTCTTTTAAAATAATGTTTTCATATTTCTTTATTTCTTTTGGGGAATAGCAACTAAATGGATATTTGCTGCAATAAACCAAATTATGTGCAAAATCTAGCAGATTCTGCTGATATACAGCAATGACTACAGTATTCTATCGTATTGTGGAAGGTCTAGCTCTTCTTTTTAGTGTATTTTAATAGCTGTTTAAAAATTATTCAGATTAAATTATAACTGAATAAGTAAAACATAATTTAATTTTAATGTATGACCTTTGTCTTTAGATTCCCTGTATTTGTCAAATCATAGGTCTGGACCAAAAACAAAAACTGAACAAAAATAGAAATTTTTAATCTATTTCTTTACCTATATTATGTAGAAAAGAGTTAACTTTTGAATTATTTTTCACATAACATTGTTACTCTTGACTCCCATAACACCCATTTATATTCATTAACAATACAAATTAAAATGGAAATAGAAAGATAGGAGAAGGAAGAAAATGAAGCCAGCATTACATTCTGATGGAGAATGTTGTGTTTGTCCTTTGTTTTCGAGGAGGACCATGACATCAGGGAAATGATGACATGATTTTGCAAGTGGCTTTGCTTTGAGAGAGGGAGGACTGTGCAAGGCCTCACTTTCTTCACCAGAGCTATCTGGATCCAGTGACCAAATATTCATCAGGATGACTGGAGATGACCCAGGAAGCAATGGGAGACTCTGGCCCTTTTAGGCTAAGGCCTTTTCATGTACTCACTTAGAGGGAGGTGATGCCTATTCAGTGAATAGGCCTCTTTAAGAAGTGAGTCAAGGGATGGCCCCTTTAATTAGGAAAAAAGAAAAAAAATAAAGCTGGGAGGAGAAGACCCTTAGGGTTGCTGTTCCAAAGCGAAATAACTGTTTGACATTCCATTGACATTCACTCTAAAGCCAGACCTTTGGTAGAGCATTCCAAGCTCATATTAGCCTGATCAGCCACAATCTGACACACTGAATCTTGACTCAAGCATAGGGCCCAGACCTGAATGCAGATCAAAGCATACTATTTGCTCTCTTTTTTTCCTTTCTCATGGTTTTCCCCTTTTGTTCTGATTCTTCCTTCACAACATGAATAATGGGGAAATATGTCTAATAGCATTATACATGCCTATATCAGATTGCATACCATCTTGGGGAGGGCAAAGGGAGGGAGAAAAAAATGGAAAGAAATACATCATTGTTTTCTTCAGGTTTCTATGCTTTAGCTACAGAAGAAGATAGAAGAGTGCTTTGGTCAATAACCTAAAGAAGACAAAAGGGAAACAAAAGGAACAAAAATAGCAGAAAAGAGAGATGGTTGCTCTGACTTCTTTCTTTAAGGGATAGTAGCGGGTGGAAGGGCATTCGTTATCTTGGCACTAAAATCCTCATTGAATGATTCTTCTTAGCATCAGTCCCTTTTACCAGTGAAGGGAACTGTTTCCACCAATGTCTACTCCATTTTCACCTGAATAAAGATGGAGTTAGAAGCTTTATAAGAGATAATAGTTACCACAATGAAGCTCTAGTACCATTTAGGTACCTAATGGAAGCTGAGAATAGCCTAAGTGTGTTTTGTTTTCCTAAAGAAGCTAAGACTTTTGTTCTAACATTCATTCAAGGTCAAAAGGAATAGGAGAAAGAAGGCAGGATGAGTCAGATATATGAGGATATTGGACAGAAGAAAGCTATGGCATCATTACTGTCTTTGCTCACACCAAGGTGACAATGTTCCTGCCTTCAAGATGAATGGGGCATATTACGCTGTTCTATAGAGTAACCTAAAAATTCCTTATTTAGATAGAAACCTATAAAATGTGGCTTATTCTAGTAACTGTGCATCAATCTGACACTCTCACAGAGAGCAAGGAGATTTCCTTACGGTATAGAAAATCAGGGCAATTTCCCAGGCCCTGATGATTTCAGCAGCACAGAGACCACATGACTTTTTTAGTAGCTGCTGCTGAACCTCTTACATATACAACCAGGCTTAACATCTTATCATTTCTAAGGCAAAACAGGCCGTAAATGTCATTCCCCACTGAGAAGAAACATCTTCAGGGTAATGCAAATTGTTCTTCAGTTGTTTCAGTCATTTCTAGATTCATGACTCTATTTGGGGGTTTTCTTGGCAATGATACTGGAGTGGTTTGCCATGTCCTCCTCCAGTTCATTTTTACAGATAAGAAACTTAAGCAAACAGGGTTAAGTGACTTGCCTAGGGTCATATGCCTAGAAAGAGTCAGAGTCCAGATTGAAACTCATGAAAATGAGTCTTCCTGTTTCAAAGCCCAGCGCCCTATCCACTGGCTGCCCCTAATGCGAATCAATTTCACCTAATCTTTAATCTATCTGTTTGGCCTTGCCAAATTTTTCTTAGTTCTTAGTTCTTTTCAAGGAAGGTCTGAAAATGGATATAATGGGAGAAAAAGTTACAGGAGGCTTCAACAGAAGAAAGGACAGTAAATGCAAAAGGAGATAGGAAATATCCTAGAATACAAACTTGACTTTAGAAAGGAGAGGTTATATTGAGAATAGGAGAGACCTCCAATTCCTGCTAGTAGTAAGTCTAAATAATTAAATGAAAATAAACAGATCTATCCTATAGAGAAAACACAGGCTGGAAATCAGAGCCAACTGGCACAAATGGGGATTCTAACTCGAGATTTATAAGTTGCTAAACATCATTTGCAGTCTCTTAAGCAAGAGAAATGACCTAAGGAGTAAGAATTAGTTAAAAAAGGAATTGTTCAAATGACTCCCTACTTTCCCCTGTGGACTCTTCCCTACCCTAGCTCTACCTTGCTCTACCCTCTTGCCTAAAGTGGTGTCTCATGGTTTCCTAGAGGCGCCACCTCTGAAGATGGAGTTTTGTATCATTTTTTTTAGTGTGGTTTGTTTTATTTCTTGGTAGTTACAGCTCATCTAGGAATCAAACTTCTTAGTCCACTCAAAAGTCAAGCTCATTTTTTATTGTGAACTTTTAAATTTTCTCTATTCTTCTATAGTTACAAATAGTAAATATCTGTAGGAAGTCCTAGATTTGTTACATAAATGTTTGTATATCATGAATCGTCCCATTCTTTACTCCCTTTTGGGGAGGGGATACTTTTGAAAGAATGTCATATATTCTCCGTAATGGCAGTACCACCTTTCGAGGATCATTGTGCATGAAATCAGGTTAAAATGGAAATAATGTACATAGAATATGTCAAGTAAAAATTTTGACTTCCTAAAATTAAAGTTAAATTATTAAAATTAAATTATTATTAAATTATTAAAATTAAAAATTCTTTAATTCCAGTGTAAGGTATTAGTGTATTAGCGTCCTTGGTTAGCATGTAATTAGCATCAAGAAAGAAGAAAGACCCAAAACAATGATTTTTAAAGTATTTGAGCTGTCCTGAAAAGAAATTGATGATCTTGTAAAGAATTCCTCACTATTATTACATTGCTGTAAATAGAGACAGGCTTCTGAAAATAATTTTTACATAATAATATGAAATCAATGACAAGAAGAGATCTATTGTTGGGATGGGGAAAAAATAATGCTTATTTGAGAATCTCCAATTGTGGCACTGGAGACATGTGTGAGCTGTGCTATCCCTGGAGCCCTGGATTTAGGAAAAAGTGCCCATGGTAACTGCTCTGAGACTTCAAGACCCAAGGATTAAACTAGTGATGATATTTCAACATCTCTAATCACACACTTCTTCTCTGAAAGGTATGTGCTACTTTTTTGTGACTTCCTTTTGCAACTTACCTTTAACATGTATCCAAATGCTGACAAGGCACAAAGGACAATAATTACTGGCTCTAACCCCTCTAGGTATGGTGTTTCATAAGTATATTAATTGTGAAGATTAGTGTAAATAACAGCTATATCAGAGAGCTATCTCTCTCCAATGAAAAGAGAAATTGGAATAGATAATCTTTAACTTCCTTTCTAGCTATGGCATTTTTTAAACTCATTCTATTTTATAATCATGGCTTAGAAAAATGGAATAGTTTCTTCCTCTCCTTTATTAATCTAGAATATAATACAAAATCATCTTGTATCAGAGTCATAGAATTTGGAAGATAGCCTAGAGATAAGTTAGTAAAAAAAATCCTACATAATGCATGTGTTCTTTCATCTATCTATCTATCTATCTATCTATCTATCTATCTATCTATCTATCTATCTATCATCATCATCATTCACCTATCTATCCATCTGCTTGAATAGCTATAGTAAAAGGGGACTGTTACAAAGATATTCCGTATGCTAAGTTGAAATCTGCTTCCATCCATTGGTTCTAGCCATTCAGAAGGTCAACTTCCTCTTCTGCATGACAGCCCTTCAAATATGTTGAGATGAATATAATGTTCACCTAAGTTATCTTTTCTTTTTGCTAAACAACTGTCTCCATTGGCTGTTTCTCATACTGCTTGATTTCAAGTTCCCTTGCCCTCTTGGTTACTCCCCTTTAGACTTACTCATTTGTCAATTACTCTCAAAGTGTGAACACAATATTTCAGTGTGTTGCCTGACCAGCGCAATCCAGTATTTATTTTACTCATTCTATTTTTAAAAGTGCATGAAGGAAAGGAAAAACAGGCAAAAGTTGTGATATGCACACATTTATGTAACAAGTTTAGACTGTTTGTCAAACAGAAGATTCTTTAAATATTTTCCCTTCTGTCATTTAACATCCTCAAAATCACACTTTCTCAGAACAAGAGGCTTTGATTTGACGCGAAAAATTGTAAAAGGCTCAAAGTGTAGATGTTATAAATAATTCAACCCATGACTTCTTTCATGAAGTGTCTTTGGCTGCCAGAAATAGTACAACTCCCCAAGTTTCCTCCTTGATTCCTTCCGTTGGATATAGATTCTAATTTAGTCTAAAGCCTTCTAAGATACTGTTTGCCGTCTTTATTCAAACTGTCTAAATGAACAAGTCTCTCTAAGCATGTTTCTGGACACTGGTGGATCTCCATACAGTTTCGGCTGATTGTCCTGTGAACTGATAAATTTTTGCTTCTCATCATATGGTATTGTCAATGTCTCTCACCTCTCTTACTCCTATGTAATGAAGGGACAGTTCTATTCTACTACCAGAACATAGAGACATAAAAAAAGCATGATGGTCAAAGATTGTCAGATACTTGAAAGATAAAATATGGGAACCTAAATGTTAAAGAAATCTGCAAAGCTCCATGACTTAATGAATCCGATAAATCAGGAAGAGGATCCTTCTTTTTAATTGCTTTAAGCAACTTGCTAGATTATTTAACCTCACTCTCACTATTTTGGTGGACAATATAAGTTAATCAGTTTATATTATGCATAGTATATACATTATTAATAATCACATTAGATATTCCCTCCATTTATCTTATATTTCTATATTTATTGCAACCCCCATTTTGGTCAGAGCAATCACTACATCCATTTAGAATATTAAATTAATACTGCTAAAGCATTCTAAAATGCTTTCTTCTTTAGATATACTCTAATATTCCCATGGATCTGTAATCTAGTTGATAGAGGCATAAGTCAGATCCAACCCAACCATGTGTACCAATCCTGTGCAAAGCTTTTCTACATCCTGCCATAAATACGCCATAGATAACCTACAGAGTATGCAAGCAATATTCCTCATATTCTTTGAACATTGTTTGGTGGTAGATTATATGGTCTATCTGTAACATAGACAGCCCCTCATTTATCAGGTCATGCATTTCTCTCATATCCTTTATACTATTTCTCCTAAATAATTTGTCATTTGAAATGTGTTTCAGTCTGCTCACATCCAACCGTATGCCTTTTAGTTGCACTTTGGGTGATCTTCAGCTTCAGTTCTTCAGAGACTGTAGGATTGAATGACTCATCATAAAGTCCAGCTAGGAGAATCTGGTGTTATAAAGATAGGATTCTTTCAGGGAAAAGCTCCTGATAATTAAAAAACAAAAGCAAAAACCTGTACACGTTTTGAAAGACAATGCTGCTCATGGTCTTCCTGTTCAATTATAGTTCCAGCTTATTTTTCATTCACAATATCTGCCCAAAGAATATAATGATTGATGAGTTTTATGAGCAGTCCATCCAACTGCATAACATATATTGAGCAACAGACATTCTTTGCCCCCTTGGATTCTTTTTCCTGTGTGTATAATTGAGTGAACTCTTTGTAGATCTCATTTAGGAAATTACAATATTCTGGGTTTGGTGCTATCAGCAAAATGTCTTGCAAATAGGAGTAATAGGTCAGCCTCTCCATCTGTGGGAAATTCTTTGTTGTGGACTATGTACTTTTCATCCACTATGACGGTGGCAAACATCATCAGTGAACATATGCTATTTGGTTCTATGCTTGCCTTAATAACTAAAAGCTAGAGAACAATTTATCTTTATGACATCTATCAAGGAAATTGTATATGATGTTGACATACGTGTGAGATTTGCCTTGTTGGAGGAAAGCCTTTAAAGCTTCATTTTGCTTTGGCACATGGTAAACTTTTAATCAATGTTTGTGAATTTGTTGTTCTAATTCAGTTTTCATAGAATCAACAAATTACAAGCGTAGTCAGATCTTTTACTATCTACACTTTTCAGTCACTTGTGAGATTATAAAGAGATCATCTAGTATAGAACATAATTTGCAAAAGCCTATCTCCTCCATTTGCATACCATTAATCAAAGATGTATTTAATGTTCATGTAGATCATTTTTTATAAAAATTGTACATAGGTGAGAAAGTAAGCTTATGGGATTAATAACTATTCCTATTCTCTCAGTATTTGTATTTGCTTGCCTTTTTTGATAATAATGTGATATGAAGTTTTTCCTCCCTTTAAAAATATCTCCTCCTTTTTCATATACCTTGGGAACTGATCCATCAATGCTTCAAAATTATGTAATATTTAGTGCAGACCCCTTCTTGGGTCTCTTCTTGGTTGAGTCCAGATGCTTTTCTCAAGTTCGTTTGCTTCAATACCATTTCTACTTCTTCAAAGAACACATTTAAGGCTGTGATGTTAGATTACAAATGTAATAATCCCACTGCCTTGGTGGTGAAAAATGTTTGTTATAAAACATCTTTAAAAATCTCTTGGATTTTCCATGTTTCCTCCTTCCAATTTCTTCCTAGATGTTACACAGCTTTTCATGATAGGATTTTACAAATGAACATATAGTTTAATGCAGCGATGCCTTTGGACATCAAGCAATTGCTAGATTAGGCAGTTATCAGGCTGTTTTGCACTCTTTATTATGAGAACTGATTTGAATCAGTTAAACTTCTTTAAGAATTTGTAATAATTTATTTCAATGTTCTTTTCTCTTAACTAAGTTCATATTTTTTCAGCATGACTAGTTCCTTTAAATGAGTCAGGTTGGAATTGTTGTAAATTCACAACATATATATTTTTTTCTTCTCATTTTTCTTCTCATTATTCTACCAAGTTTATAGTCTGACTATTAAAAAAAAACAATTGATTCAGAAATGGCTCCTAAATTAGTAATGAATCATTTCCTGTCTGTTAAAATGCAATCAACTTAATGTTTTATGAATCTCATACTTAACGATGTCCAGTGCTTCCTTATTCTTTTCTATAATACAGTTCTGATGCATATGTGAGATTTCTGTGCTATGAAAAATGATTTGGCTTCTCATATTTCTTATTCCTAAACAACATTTCCTGACCTAATTTTTGCCTTTTCCCATTATATTGGCATTCAAAGCTATTAAACATCATCATACTTTGATTTAACTTTGCTGTAGAGTTCTTCATAGAGTTTCTCTATTTCTTCCTCCTCTGTATTAAATGTTGATGCATAAAATGCAATTATTTATATAGTAGTATTTTTTGCAAATAATGATCTCAAACACTATAAATGGGTATATATATACATATATATATAGATATACTATATAATGATTTTGTTGTTGTTGTTGCTTTCTGACTTATGATATAACCAACTCCACCAACTATTTTGTTTCCCCAAGAACCCGTGAGTTATCTTTTCATTTAGATAAAATATCTATCTTTTGGGTTCTCTAATGAGGTCAAGATGTGCTTCAGTTTCTTTAATAACATGTTCACTCATTGCTTGCTGTTCAAGGATCTGATACAGATTGCTTAAAAACTGGATGGCTCTTAACACTTTCTGTTTCCTTTTCCATCATATTTTCATACAATCTGCTTCTGATAGTGTAACAAAAGTCTAGAAAGGTAAAACCTATCAGAGCTTGAACTCCCCCAGAATAGCATTTGAGAACTTAGACCTGAAGGAAGCATCAAAAAATATATTTTGATGAAAAGGAGGATATTTTGCTGGATAGCTGTTGAGTGAATGGCAATACTGTTCAGTATAATCGTTATTAATCACCATCATCTTCTGAGTATGCCTTGAAGTCTGCAATGCTCTTTATGTACATAATTCATTTGAGCCTTGAAGCAACAAGGAAAGTTAAATACTACAAATATTATTATCTCCGTTTCACAGATGAGGAAACTGATGCTTGTAGAAGTTAAGGGATTTGCCCATGTTCATGCGTCCAGTAAGTTTCATAGGCAAGGTTTAAATCCTTGTCCTCTTGATTCCAGTCCAGAATTCTATACACAGACAGGCTAAATTTAGTCTTTTATTCATTAAGATGATTTCTCCTATCTTTTGAGTGAGAATTGAATCTTTTTATTATTAGTATTGTCATCTGTTAGGTGAAAATTCTACTCTGATACCCTTTCATGTTGTGGAGTTGGCCCTGTGGTCTTGTAGATGATGCCAGCACAACACAAAATCTTTCAAGGTACCCCAAAAATGGAAAGGCTTTCACAGGCTGGGTATAGGTAGTCTAGAGTCCAGCCAGGATAACTTGGAGATGTTCATTGCCAGATATATGTATGTGTCTTTGTGTATACATACACACATATACATATATGTACACGTATCATGAATATATGTATATATAGTATGCATGTATGTGTATAAATATGCATGTAAGTATATATTCCCATAGCTATGCATTAAAACCTGTTTCTAAAGCAAAAAGGAGGTTTTGAGTAGAGATGCTCAGATGCTTGAAGTATTCAAAATTTAATTCATCTAATATCCATTTCTTTTTTTTTTTTTTGGAGTAGGGAAGGCAGTAGGGAAGTGACTTGTCCAAGCTCACACAGCTAGTAAGTGTCAAGTGTCTGAGGTCGGATTAGAACTCAGGTCGTTCTGACTCCAGGGCCAGTGCTGTATTCACTGCACCACCTAGCTGCCCCTAATATTCATTTCTTAGAATAATCGTTTTGAGTTGACTGACCTTCCAACTCTTAGCAATCAGTGAAAAAAAAAATGCCCACCTATACAGTTCATTTAGTAGTTTGGCTATTGGGCAATCTGAAAGAGGAAAGATAAATTTGTGATTCTTCATGCTTTTGAATGAAATATATACACTTTAATTTCATGAAAAGGGCATTAGATTTGAAATTAGATGAAACAGGTTCGAATTGTGATTCCGCTACTTATTGTGTATGTGGCCTTGGGCAAGTCATTTAACTTCTTCATTTTCTCATGAAGAAGCTAGACTAGCTAGAAGCTAAGAGGTCTCTCTTAGATCCCCTCCAGATTTACATCCGTGATCTTATAATTATTATATACCCATTACATATAAATTGTAATGATAACACTCATGTTTTCTTCAATTTTTTTCTCCCTTATCATAAAATATAGCTTTTATTACTAACATTTTTGTGTTACTTTTCCAATTCTTCCATGGGCATATCATCAATTTGTCTACAAGATGTAATTAATACACAATAGTTGGTATTTTTGTATTGGTAAATAAAAGATGGCCCCAAGATCTTTTCTTTATCAAAGTGCTTAATGTATGCTTGTTGAACTAAATCAAATTCATATATTAAGCTCCTAATGTCCTCATTATATAACAGAGGTAACTTTGGTCTTCCAAGGCTATGTCAGCAAACTATTTACTGGTTCCTACTAAGATGGAAGTTTTTTGAAGATAGGCCTAATGATGGACTACGTGTCTCATCCAGGGAGTAAGCTAACTAAGTGCAGAGAAGTTTATTACCAGCAGGCTAGATGTTGAATTATTCTACAGATGATGAATTTTGGCCTTAACAACTCATGAATTCAGTTCAACAAACTTACTAAGCACTTTCTATATTCAAAGCACAGTGTTAGATAGTGGGGACAGAAGTACAGAAAAAAGTAACCCCTGCCCTTAAGGAACCTGCCTTTGATGGGAGGAAATAGCATCTATACAGATAAGTAAAGAAAAACGTGTACGACCTAACTGAAAATTAATTTGGTAGAAAGGAGTGGACAGGAGTGGAGACTTATACCTGGAATATCAAGAAAGGATTGAACTGAACCCTGAAGAGAACTAGGGATTCCAAGAGGTAAAACTGAGCTAAGCCACTTTTTCTGGGCATGCGGGAAAGCCTGTGCAAAGGAAAAATCACTTAGTAAAGCCAGGTGGCACAGTGGCTAGGGTATCAGACCTGGAGCCAGGAAGATTCATATCCTTGACTTCAAATCTGGCCTTAGGCACTTATGAGCTGTGTGACCCTGGGCAAGTCACTTAACCTCTGACCTCCTCAGTTCCTCATCTATAAAACAAGCTGGAGAAGGTAATGGCAAATCACTCCGGTATCTTTGCAAGAAAACCCCAAAGGGAATCACAAAGAGTCGGACATGACTAAAATGAAATGAAAAGAACAAAAGCAATAAAATCTGTTTCTTGTTTTACTACGACTCAGACCTTCATATTTCAGCATTCAAAATTAAGTGTCATATAATGCGATTACATTTTAAGTATTACTTCCACATAGCTTTGATTTCTATACAGTTTGCCCTTCCCTTTTCTGAGGCTTATAAAAATCAGTGTCCATTCATAATATTCAATTAAAAGTGTTCAAGTCTTCTATAATATTTTCATCATCTGACACATTTGGATAGCATTAGAACATTTTACTAAATAATTCTCCCTTAAATGTCTGTGGCAATTGTAGGAACAACATACCTCTGCAATTGCCAAGCTTAGAATGGTTAGTGTATTTTTTTCCTTAATAGTTGATAACTTCAGCATTTAGGAAATCAATGGAACTGTCAAAAGTAAGTGACACAAGGACCAGCAGCTGGCTTTCTCCACTGAACCATGCAGACACGGCCCTTGGCTTGGGACACAGATAGTCCCTCACATTATTCATTACTGTCTTCAATGATAAACATGGGCACATTTGCAACACAGAACGCTTCACTAGAGTAATTCTTCAAAAAAGAAACTATTTAACCAAAGAGAGCGAGGACCATTCCACATTGCTAACTTCTTGTCCAAATTTCCAATTATTTGCATGTGCATATGGATTTAATCTATTACAGTGTATGCATACCCCATAGAAAATGCCATACACCAAGAAATCTTTTTTTAAAAAACAAAGTATAAACACTAGATGAAAACTGGGAAAATATGTAGATGATAGAATTTCAGAGCAGGAATGGACCTTAGGGTTCACCTAATCAAACCTTTTCCATTTACAAAGACAGAAACTGATACTTATAGATATAACTTGCCCAAGGACATTCAACTGGATGGTAGCAGAACTGGAAAAGCCATATTGTCAAATGATGACTTTTTTGCTTTGCTACTCTCACTCATGAAGGTTTGCAAAATAAATGGATTTCTCTCCCTTCTATCTATAGCTGATGTGAAGCCACATATCTTTTTCATGTAATAATGTAGGTAGAAGTAAACATTCCTGTTTCTTTCCTAAAGATCTTTTTAGGAATAATCTTGGTACCTTTCCATTAGAATGGGCATAAAAACAAGAACAACAACAACATTTACATAGCTCTTTAAGGTTTGCAAAGCTATTTACAAATATTAGCTCATTTTATTCTCATAGCAACCTTGTGAAATAGGTGTCATTATTACCCCAGTTTACAGAGGAGACTGAGGCAGAGATGAGTGACTTGCCCAGGGTCATCGAACTACTAATATCTGAGAAAGGACTTGAACTCAGGTCTTCCTGATTCTGGGTCCAGTGTTACATCTGCTGTGCCACCTAGCTGCCCCTAACGCTATATATTACTGGAAGAATAAACTTTTCATATTCCTTTCAGTCCTTAGGATATTAAGTTTCTGATCATTCCCCATTTGAAGTAGCATAGTATAGTATAAAAAGAGACAGCCCTGGAGTCAAGAGGTGGGGTCGGTTGTGATGTTTAACACTTAATAGCTGTGTAGCCATGGGCAATTCTTTTAGCCTTAGTGTCCTCATCTATAAACTGGAGATATTAATACTTCTAGAAGCTAACCGTTAACCTACCTACCTAGGTTTTTGTGAGGCTCAAATGAGATAATCTGATTATCTCATTATATCTGAGTATATTTAATGGTTATAAGTTAGATATGACAGTTATCTATATAAATGTTAGATGACAGTTACCTATTAAAATCAGGGCATCAAGGAACAGCTTCCCAAGGGAAAGAGAGAGAAAAAAGTACATGTGAATCAATTCCCCAAGATAAAAGAATAAGAGACCAGCATCAGAGGGATATTCTATTACCAATGAGAATCATGACACCAACTTTCCTTATTTCCCTGGCACAAATCTAAGTAATAACTATAAGAAAAATGGGCCTGAAGAGGGTTTAGTAGAGCTAGAGATGCTTTTGAAATCAATAATGGGAAAGAGAGAATAAATTATAACATTCTGGAGAGAAGTTGTAGATCAAAAAGAGAAGGGGAAAGGAAGAAAGGGGAAAGAGAGGGTAAAAAACAGAAAAGAGGGATGGGAGGGAGAGAATAGAAACTTCTCTATGAATATGACAAAATCCTCTTTGAATGCAATAACCCCAAGAGTCATCATCAAATTACTATATTCATTAAGAGATTTATAAACTAGAGTGTGAGAGAGTGGAAGTGTTTTTTTCTTGTTTTTTTTTTAATTGATTGAATAATTTAAGTGCATATCTAGCTACTTAAACGGAGAAAAAATTACCTATCCTCAGTAAATGACATTCAACTCAACAGCCCAGTTACAGTAACCCTTGTTCTTAAAAATGTATCATTCAAATCATTTAATTTCTTTCTCTGTTAGATCTCATTTGTCAGAGGCATTGCAACTTACCCAAGAATACTGACACAATAGGCCATTATTTCAAATTGGGCTGTCTTTTCTCAGGTTTAATGGGTACTCAAAAAAGATGAACAAAGGAAGGCTATGTTACTAAAGGCTTATTTAATTTTAAGGAATACATAACCTTCTCAAATGATTTTCAGCCCAAGCCTAAGGAGGATTCTTTCTTGATGGATAGGCCCCTCACAATAGTGCCCCATCAGTTCAAGTGAATTTGGCAAGGAACAAAGTCTCAGAAAAACAATCATTTAAAATCCAAACTATATGGAAGCCATTAGGGAAACAAATTCTGATTGCTATCACTAATTATAGAGAAGAACACATCTTTCTAAATAATTAATTGAAGTGGCTTAAACATCACAGAAATAATGATGTACAATCAGAGATCTCGTATCGCGGATGCAACAATCATTATTTTGGAAGCTATCAAAGTGAAAAACTATCTTGATTTACATTTTGCAGCGGAGATACTGAAAAATGACATTGTAAAGGGAAATTTATTGTTTGGTCAGCATGCTATTTCATGTCAGTAAATATTAGCATTACATTATTTTATAACTTTCTTCCATGCTAAATTTTGAGGTGACTATTGTACATTTATCCTTAATTTTTATATTTAATTTTCATGAACAAGAACACAGGGAATCTTCTATGATAAAAGCTACAGGAAAACTGGATCTGAAGAAGGTTAAGTGGACCTAGAGATATTTTAAAACTCTATAATGGGAAGGAGGGAATAAATTATAACATCTTGCAGAGAAGTTGTAGATCAAGACAAAAGGGAAGAGAAAAGCTTGGGAAGGAAAGAGGAAGGAAGGGAGGAAGGGAGGGAGGAATAGAAGGATAGAGGGAGAGAGAGAGAATGAGAGTAGAACTTTGTATTTATTTCTAAATAACTATGACAGATCACCCTTGGATTCATCATCAAATTCATATGGCCATTAAGAGATGCATAAAAATATCTGAGAGGAGTAGTTGGGATTCCTTAACTACCTCAATCAATCAACAGACACTTAGTAAGCATGTGCTATGGGCCAGATATTGGGGTTTATCATAAAAATAAAATAGGCCATGCCCTCAAGGAGCTTGCCTTCTATTGAGGTAGAAAATGAATATATCGTCCTTTGTATAGTAAAAAAACTACAAAATAATTGGGGAGGATGGAGGCACTAGAAGATGGAAACTTCTGAAAGTCTTCTTGTAGAAGACAGTGCTTAGAGCTCTGAGGGAAACTGGAGATTCCAATAGGCTGAGGTAAAGAGGGAATTAATTCTAGGCATGAGAGATAGCTTGTGAAAAAGCATAAAGATGGGAAATGGAGTGTCATACATAACAAAGAACAAGAAAGATTGTATCTAGATTGTAATTTATATTAAAGCTAAAAAGAAAGGTAAAGGCAGGATGTAAATGTGTTTAAATTCTAAATGGAAGAGTCTGCATTTGATCTATTGTAGGTAGTCACTGGAATTACTGAGTAGAAGGATATGGTCAGCATGAGCAGAAAATCACTTTTTGGAAGTATGTTGAAGATGAACTGGAGATAAGAGAGACTTGAGTCAGAGATACTAATTAGAAAACTATTGAAATAATCCAGGTGAGAAATAACAGTCTAAATGTGAGTAGCAGTTGTGTGGGTAGAATAAGTATATGGATACAGGAGATACTGAAGTAGAATTGATAGCATTTGGTAACCGATTGGACCGGTGGGTGAGATGAAGGTGAGTGAGACATTGAGGATGACTCTAATATTGTACCACCCATGACTGGAAGGATGATGCCCTTGAGAGGATAGAAGCCATGAAAGCACAATGAAGGACATACAGGGAAAAATAATTAGCTCTGTTTGGGATATATCGAGTTTGAGATGCCTATGGAAAATTCCTAGCTCCTCAGGCCTTTATCTCTGCTCTAGGAAAGCACTCTGAATATGTTTTGGTCTCCATTGCTTCAGAGAAATCATTCATTCTCCTCCAGGCTCTGCTAGGATGATCCACTGAAATATAAGCATCCAAAATAATTAATTCATATTCCAAAATTGTGCAGTATTTTTTTTTCTCATTGACAGACTCAAGCATGGTATCTGAACAAAAGTGTGAGATTCCTCCCTACCAAAAAGGAAAATCTTTATATCACTAAAGAAATGTTCTCCATAACTTTAATACTTCTCTTTCTCTACATGTGTAAATCAATAATTGTTTTCGTGGTTTGCAGAATGAATCTCTGGTCTTTATAGCAATAATTTATGTACGTCACAAGTACATATCACATACATTTATACGTACGACATGAGTATAAGTTCTATGTCTCCCTTCACCTACATATATAGTTTTCTACCTGCACTCTCTGGAAAAGCAGAATAAGTCTAATCCACATTAATCCCTTCAAATACTTGAAGACAGCCATCAGCTTCCCACTGTCTCCTTTTCTCTAATACAAATATCCCCAATTCCTTCGAACATTCCCTTATATGACATGGTCTCACGATCTCTTCACCATTCTGATTTCTTTCCTCTTGATGCTCCCCAACTTCTGTCTTTCCTAAAATGTGGAATTCAAATCTGACTACAGTATTCTAGATATTCAATAATGACCATGGTAGAATATAATGAGACTCACTTCTTGTATATTATTGACAGGATGCATCTT
This sequence comes from Phalanger gymnotis, assembly GCA_028646595.1. NCBI lineage: Eukaryota > Metazoa > Chordata > Mammalia > Diprotodontia > Phalangeridae > Phalanger > Phalanger gymnotis. Next base: position 226,354,658 of record CM053626.1, read on the forward strand.
TTAGTACAGCCTTATATTATTTTTTCTTTTCTCATCTCCATGCCACACATAGATTTTGGCAATGAGATGTCTACTAATATAAAAAATATATACACAAATGTCACTTTATTTGAATTTCCACTGCATATTTCCATTAGGCTAGAACTAATGACCATATTTTAGTTATATGATAATTTCAAACAATGTGAATTCAATAAATGTCATCACTTCATGGGATTTATTATTTGCACTAAGTTTGGATTAAGCTATAGTTATACACTATCACTTTAAAAGATCAGCAAAACAGCTGCATTTCACATAAGTAAAATACAGAAAATAAACCATGAGACTGATTACAGTATGTGATGCAGCTTTTGTCTTATTTTGTTTGTCCGGACCTATGCTTCCATTAGTATAAAGAATTCCTGGTGTGGAAATTCACTGGATTGATACAGGTCACCAGGCATAGAGGTAAATTAATATGCCCATGGCAACGCAGCTAGCATGTATTAGAAGCAGGTCTAGAACAATGTTTTTCTGACATTGACTGGCCCTTTATCCACTACAACATGCCACTCTCTTGATACAGCTTATGGAACACTAAATATAAAAGTTACAGAAAGCGACAACACTCTATATTCTGGACAATCTTTACCAACTCTGAGGGCTCAGATGACAGGATTATAGAACAGAAGCCAATTATAATTACTTCATCCCATTGTGATTATAAACCTCAAAATCTGTAATACACACCCTAAAAATCAATTGGGAGTTTCCCAGGAAACCATTGAAGAGATTTCAATCTGAACAATATGAGGCTAAAAATTGAAACTCAGTTAAGGCTGTTGCCACAGCATTATGTATTAATTGGTACTTGCAACAGAATTTACTTGAAAAGCCAGGAAGAAAAAAAAGGACTTATAATAATGTATCTTAGCAATAACAAGAATATAAATTCTTTTCTCTAAATACATCTGCTTAGTGGAGATACTATTTTTGAAATGCAAAATGAGTGTGCAGAACTGTCTACAATGCTTTAAAACATTGCTCCCTAAGAAAAAAGAGGGCAGCTAGGTAGAGTCAGGACAAACTATGTTCAAATCTGGCCTCAGACACTTACTAGCTGTGTGACCCTGGGCAAGTCACTTCACCCTGTTTGCCTCAGTTCATCTGTACAGATCGTCTGTAAAATGATCTGGAGAAGGAAATGGCAAACCAACCAATATCTTTGCCAAGAAAACCTCAAGCGGAGTCCTGAAGAGTCAGACATGACTGAAATGACCGAATAACAATAAATACTCGGAAGTCATCATAGTGCATGAAAGCCAATCAACCAGCATTTATTAAGTGCCTATTAGGTACTTAATAAGAGCTTGTTGAATTGAATAAGGGGGTTGTGACCTAAGTCTACGTGTCACAAATTTTAATAGAGAGGCAGCATAGCAGAGGGCAAAGAACATGAAATTTGAAATCTGGGGACTGAAGTGGGATTCTCAGCTCTGCTAATAAGTATTGATATTACCTTACCGAAGTTGCTTAGCTTCTTTTGACTTTAATGTATTCATCTGTAAGGGGATAAGGATAAGATGAACTGGACCAAAAGATCTCTAAAGGTCCCTTCAACTCCAATCAAGCAATAAGTACCTATTAAGCACCTACTATATTCCAGGCATTATACTAGACACTGGGGATACAAAGCCAAAGGTGAAAAAAAAAAACCAAACCCTGCCCTCAAAGGATCTATGTTTGTTCTACCAGAAAAAAAACAACACATGCCTAATTAAGAATGCATAAAGGAAATATCACACGATTTTTGTGAGGAGGACACTAGCAACTGGGGATGAGAATGGTTTTATGTAGAAAATAGTATATGAATAGAGTTTTGAAGGAGATTAGGGATTTTAAGAGGCATGATAAGAAGAGAGCAGATTCTAGGCTTGAAGGCTAGGCAGCAGAAATGTGCAGAGATGGAAAATGGATTCTTTATAGGTGGAACAAAAAAAAGCTACTTTTATTGGGCACTAGGGTGAGTGAAGGGAAATATTGTATAATAAGCTTGCAAAGCTACCTTATTATCCAAATTAGTGGTGGAAATAATAACTGACATGTAAATAACATTTTGAAGTTTGCAAAGACAGATATACTATCTACCTACCTATCATTCATCTATCTATCTATCTATCTATCTATCTATCTATCTATCTATCTATCTATCTATCTATCATCTATCTATCTGTCTGTCTCTCTGTCTCCTGTCAAACTGGTATAATAATTCTCATTTTATACATTGAATCTAAATCTTAATGGGACTAAGAGAATTGACCAGAGTAACACAACATCTCAAAAATAGAAATTAATATATACAACTTAAAGTTATAGACAGTACTTCAAGACAATCCTTATTTGGTATAGTTGGTTCAATTAAACATTTATTAAATGCCAATTGTGTTGAAAGCTGTATCACTAATGGAGGAGAGAGAAAGTTAAGATTAAACTCACAGCCATTAGGGATCTTATAGTCTAGTCTAGGGTAATATGGGAGAAACACCAATAGATATGCCATACAGCATTACATGAGATGTGCACTAGAGAGTTATAAAAGAAAGTGCTTTATAATGTCCAAGGGTGATATCTGTACTTGGGGGAATCAGGGAAAGGTTCATGGAAGTGGCAGCATCTGAGTTGGAACTCAACAAATGAAGTGGATGAACTAATTCAAAACTAGTCACCAGTTGAAATTACAAGATCTATGCACCAAGAAGACTAGGCTGACAGTCCATATCAATTTACTATCACTTATTAAAAGATAGAGGGAGAAAGACTGAATATTGAGACATTTTTAATCATTCATTGTGTCTACTATGTGCCAGACACTGTGCTAGGCGCTAGTTAAACAAAGATAGAAATATAATACTCCCCAGTGCAGCTGGAATTAGATTAAAATTATTTGAGAAATATTTATGCAGCAGTAGAGGAGAAAGCCCCACATGTGGAGGGAAGACCAAGTGTTGTGAGGGCCTGTTGTTGTGTGTGGCTTGAAGGGAGGCAGAATAGACATCTTTAACCTCTTCTCCCCCCAACTTTCTCTAAGGGAGGCTTTCACTCCTTCCAGGAGGGGAAGGAGAAGGTTGGGGTCTAGAAGCCACCACTCTACTTTCCTCAAAGAGAGGGAGTACTGAGCAAGAAGTATACCTATCTGCCTTAAATTGTTAGTCTAGAGGCTATGATCAGGTTCCATCTAACCTCTGATTACTTTGCCATTTCTGGGGGCAAGGAGGACCTCAAGTTCTATATCCAAGGTACGACCCCTTTCCCACCAATTTTAATTTCATAATAAATAGACACAGAGAATATCAAAGAAACCCCTTTATCCAAATTGTTAGCAAAACAGAAATGAGAAAAGGAACATTTAGGAGAATATATACCAAACAACACAGAGCGAAGGAACTCTCCCATTGGGATCAAGAAAACTCAGTTTGACCAAGAGAGAGCATCCTGGATCTCACCCAAGAGATAATTCACTAGGTCTCTGAAGTAGTAAGCTAGGAAGAAGGGCATGGTGGGGACTACATGCTCCTCTCATATCTTCTCAGAGTCTTTTTCTTTAGCGACCTGAAGGGAGGTTGGCCTTTTTCATCTTCTCTCTCAAAGCCGGTAGCCAACTTTATGCTTGAAGAACTGAAGCTTGTCCAGTCCCAAAGGGAACTGGCCCTGAAGAGTTCTGAAGAAGGACTCAAAGGGGACTCTTCAGGGGTTAGCTGAGACTGGAGTTCTTTCTCTTCTTGTCAATTCTTCCTCCTGTCCACTCAACCATGCAAGGCAGGTGTAATGACGATTTAGATTTGAAGATCTTTCCCACACGTTAATAGGCCATGTGACCTACTTATGTTACAGGAAGCCTAAGTAACATGTGGTGGGAGGAGCTTGCTGAGAGGAAAAGGAAAATGTGTCATAGGAAATACAAAGAGAGCAATTAGAGCTGAGGGAGAGAGCAGACATGTACCATGCTGTGAGTGTGTGTGTTAGTGGCAGGGCCCCAGCAGGGGATAGAAAGCTGAGGAGATGGCAAGGCTCCATGCTGTGATATTGTGTTTTAAGTTCCTTGCCATTATGATAAAGTAGGCTTACTGGTTTCGGAAGTTGGTTGCTGCGTGGATGGGTTGGACTTACTGGTTATGGGATTTAGTCGTCTGGTCCTCTGAATAAATGTTTTACTTCTTCTATCTTCTATATGGAAAGTTTCTCATATTTTGTGATATACAATTATATAGGCATATTCACAATTATTGTAGATGTTGTGTTTATTGCCTTGCTAATACAATAGGTCATTCATCTCCACCAATAAGGAAAGTCCTATACCTATGGGTTCTGGGACAAGGGTTACATTTAAGAAACTAAATAAAAATGATAAAACATAGGTAATATCACATTTTAAAACTAAATCAATATGTGGCTGATGGGATTCCTATGTAAGGATTAGCGGGTTCTGGTTTGTATTTGAGCTTGATACCATTGCCCTATGGAAAAGGAATAGGTAGGATTCAAAAACTTAGGGTTAAGCAACCCTTGATCAGTGCAGAAATAAATGGTTTGAGGTACTCATATTACCAGCCTTGAATTCTTTGTGAAGTAGATAGCTGTGTCTCATACAGAGGAATGAGCAGATGGTTCTGTGCAGTGTTACAGATATAATTTGGGTACCTTCCATAATCAATGGTTTGATACTATAGAAATGGGAGCCACTAACATGACTGCTTGAGAAATTGGGCCTCCAGGCCCTATAGGACTTTGATTTATAGTTTGTCTGGGCTAGAAATATTTGCTAAACATCTTACTTTGGGTCTCAGGATCTCCATTAACCCCCAGAAATGATCATGTCCCTGTCATGACAGGGACAAACATTTAGTATATATTTCATACCTACTTAAATGTATAAATATAATTTTTCCTAATAGAATATAAGTTCCTTAGTGTGCTTGGTGTGCTGATTAATTAATAGTTGCTATTTTCAGGAACTACAAAGTTGAAACTAAATTAAGTGGAAAAAACATTGAACTTAAAAGACATGAGATTCCGTATTTCCTTCATCTCATTTAGCAATGCCTGCATGACTTCCCTGGAATGTAGTAATAGGAATTGATTGTGGACACTAATGGTCTGGAATTCAGCCAAACCCTTAAACTGAAGTAGAAGGAAGAACATACCCATGGGACACAACTCAGTTTAGGTTGGGTATAAGTTTTGGGATATTTATCAAGAGAAAAAACAAGAAAATGATGAGTAAAGAAAATAATTGCCCAAAAAGGATATTATTTTTTTCAATCCTTTCTCCCATTACACAAACCTGCTCACATTTCACAAGGCTAGAGCAAGTGAATTTCTTCTCCTCCCCCTACTATCTGCCTACTCAAAACTAGACATGACAGTGATGAATTCATTACAATGGCAGACATTTTTAGTTAACTGATTATAGCAGCTTTTCAAATAGTCATTAAAATTAGGCAAGAAAAAGAATCAGGATGGAAACAAATATTATGGTCATTTGGGGACAAGAAACAAAGGTTGCATACTATTGAGATGAACAAATCCTTGTCTTTTTTCTGTAGTAGATTCTGTGGTTCACTTTATTGATTCAATATTACCAAGTAGTTAGTCCACAATGGTCCTATTTTTTGGTCACTAATTCAAGACTTTGAAGGAATATCTGATCATTGTTTATTCACTCTTATTTATATGTTGCCTAGAAAGTACTTAGGTTGTTTCTCTGTTTGCTTGTTTTCCCTAATTAGGTTACAGATTCCTGAAGGGAAAAGTCATTTTTATTTTCTCTGGTAGTCTACCTCACAAGCATTGTGGTTTGGATATAGCCTGTGCCCTATGTTGTTGTTCAGTCATTTTCAGTCATGTTCAACACCTCTTGACTCCATTTGGGATTTTCTTGGCAAAAATACTACAGTGGTTTGCCATTTCCTTTTCTAGTTAATTTTACACATGAGGGAACTGAGGTAAACAAGGTTAAGTGACTTTCCCGGGGTCACACAACTAGTAAGTTTCTGAGGCCAGATTTGAACTCAGGAAGATCGGCCTTCCAGACTCCAGGCCTGGAACTCTATCCACTGTGCAACCCATCAGCCCTGTTGCCCATAAATATCATCTAACCAAAAACTAGTATCTCCCTGTCTCAAAACCCATTAATTATGACAAGGCACATGTGCGTGCATGTGTATGTATATGTATGTAAAATGACAGAAAGGGTCGAAAATGATATTCCTGCACCACTAGAATACCAGTCTCTTGCTTGTTTCTTTCCTTATGAAAAATGAATGGTTGGTTATATCTTCTACTAGAAAAAGGGTCTCAGCTAAGTGATGTTTTGGACAGTGGGCTATTGCAGATGGGAGTCAGGAGGCATACTTGTGATTTCATCTCTGCAGTGAATTCCCGGTGATGTCATTTCCTCTACTAAATCCTCAAGTGTAAAATGTGGACAATAAAAACACCTACCTCTCAGAGTTGTTGTGAAGGTCAACTAAGATAATGTCGATATAGCACTGAGCACAGTGCCTGGGACACTGTAGAGGCTTAAAGAAGGCTGGTATATGTGTTTCCTACTAACGCAGGTCTTCATCTGACCTGAAACTCAACGTTTTAGAGGGTTGCCTGGGGAACCGAAATGCTAAATTATTTGCTCAATGTCAGAGACAGGAATAGAACCAAAGTATTTCTTATTCTGAGGCCAGCTCTCTATTCACCCAGCTGCTTCCTAGTTAACTAGTACTTTCCCATTCTATTATCTCCCCTTGGATATAGTCAATTTTTCAATGCTCTTCTTAAAAGCAGGTACCCAGAACTACTGAATACAGCATTGTACATGGAGTTAAACCAATACAAAGTCCAACAGGATTGTAATCTCACGTATTCTGAACCCCATGTATGTCCATAACTGAACTTGTCTTTTTCTCCTACATTCTCCTTCCTTCAAAATACTGTCAAGAGGAGCACTGTCTTCCCATTTTTACAACCTAGGTGTCATCCCCAAATCCTCACTATCTCATACCCCACCCACCATATGCAATCTGTAACCAAGGCCTACTGATTTCACTTTTGCAAGATGTCTTGTATATGGCCCCCTCTCTCTTTTAGGATATTGCCACTGCTCTGGTGGAGTCCTTCACTTCTTCATGCCTGGACTATTGTAGTTGTCTACTGGTTGGTCTGCCTCCACAAGTTTTTTTCCTGCTCTAGTCCATCCTCTATTCAGCCTCCTAAGTGATTTTTCCTAAAGTACAGATCTGGCAATACTACACCCCTATGCAATAAACTCCAGTGGCTCCCTATAACCTTCAAGATCAAATATAAAATCTTATGTTTGATGTTCAAAGCCTTTCATAACCTGGTCATTCCTACCTTTCCAATCTTCTTACGCCTTACATATGTGACATGCTCTTTGAATCAGTGAAACCATTTTTCCTCAAAAAATATACTCCATCTCTCAGTTCCAGGCATTTTCACTGAATATCCCCAAGCTGGAATACTCTCACTCCTCATCTCTGCCTCCTGACTTCCCTGGCTTCCTTCAAGTCCCAGCTAAAATCCTACCTTCTTCAGGAAGCCTTTACTAATCCTTCTTAATTCCGATGCCTTCCCTCTGTTGATTATTTCCTACTTATTCTGTACAGAGAATGTTCATACTTGTTTCTCTGTACTTTTCCCCTTTAGATTATGAGATTCTCAAAGGAAGGGACTGTTTTTGTCTTTCTTTGTATTCCCAGTGCTTAATATACTTAGTAGGCACTTAATAAATGCTTATTGACTGACTTGATTGAACACAATCTATAAATGCAATTATGAATGCCAATTTTGGCAGCTATATTGTCATTCTTTTAACTCATATTTACCTCAAAATAAACTATAAACCCTTAGTTACAATTTTTAAATGAAATATTACTCTCAGATTTCATCCATCCTGTATTTCAGTAGTTAATATTTTCAACAAAAGTGCAGTTTTAAGTTGTTCCATATCATCATGTGAGTTCCAGCTCAATGTTCATATCTGTTGGTATCTTTTTTAATCTGGTTTTTGTGATCCCATATAAAAAGGGTCACATCCAAACTTATGCCAATACAACTTGAAAGAGTATACTCAATATGTATTCATCCAGTTGTTGATAAAATTAGCCTTACTGTGTTCCAATAGAGACCTCCCTACAGGGTGACATGGATTCATTGATCAATACTCTTGAATCAAGATTCTAAGACACCATGTTTAGATAGTAACCACTTAGCAGCATTAGAGTCAGAAAGGACCTGAGAGATCATCTTCAGGAGTTTTTAAACTTTATTGCTTCATAGACTCTTCCAATAGGCTGGCGAAGCCTAGTTTTATCAGAATAATGTTTTTAAAATTTAGGAAATAAAATATATAGAATTTAAAAAAATTTTAAAAAATGTTAAAACACAATTATCAACATTTCTATTTTAAAAAGTTCACTAGCCCAGGGTTAAGAACCCCTGAACTCATTCAATCTACTCATTTTATAGTTGAAGAAACCAAGGACCCAGAAAGCTAAACATCTTGTTCAAGCTTAAACAACTAATTAATGGCAATAACTGCAACTAGAACTGAGGTTTTCTGATTGGTTCCCAGTATAGCTTTTCTTTATTCCATTCTTTTTCCTTACTCAAAAATTTTAAACTAATCAATCTCCTGAAGAATTGAAAGCCTACATAAATTTTAAAAAATGAACAAATGAATGGATGGATTAATAGATAGATGATAGACAGAAAGAGAGAGTGAGAGAGGGAGGGAGAGAGGAAGGGAGTTCTTATTGATTTATTTTAGGGAGGGAAAGAGGGAGGGAGGGAGGGAGAGAGAGAGAGAGGGAGAGGGAGACAGAGGGGGAGGGGGAGGGGAAGAGGGAAGGGAGGGATGGGGGAGAGGGAGGGAGAATTTATGAGTAAACTCGAGTAGCAGAGAGAGGCAACAGGCATTCCTACTTTGTGAAAGCAGGGTCTAAACTCTGAAATGGAGCCAGCTCACAATAATTTATTGATGTTTTTCATTATTAATACACATAAGTATCCCATGTGAGCAGTTGTTGATGTCAGATACAAAACCAATATCTAGGTTCTTCCCTACTCTTCTCTGATCATCATTTTTTCATTTCCTCAAGGCTTCTCTGTATCTCTTTTCTGGTCTCTTTTTCTTGGAAGATCCTCTGTGCTGGGGTGCCTGCAAGGAGCCTAGATATGCCAGGGAAATGTAGCTGTTCTCTGCCAGAATCCTTGGAGTTATTTTTTATTTGTTTACATTTTAAATGCCACAATTTTATTTTTTCCTTGATGAAAAATACCAGTACTTGCCTACTTTGAGTTCCACACTAATGTGCCTGAGTAAGAAGTCATTTCTTTATAGCATATGTTAAGTCATTCCCTTGCCATATTCAACTTTATATTTAAAGAAGGTGTGAGAAATTAAACATCATCGGTTGATTCCCTTCATTTTTTAAAAGGCTGGATACTTTTGAAAACTCTACCTCTATCTAACTTTATGATGGGTGATTAATTCCTTACCAGTTTTTCCATAGAAATGTAAAAAAGGATATAAAAGGAGACATGGGAGGTGGAGATGGGTTAGGGGAGGAAGGGCAGACGAGGGATTGCTAGGAGAGTAGAAGAAACAATTTTGTAATAAAGCACATCTGACAAATCATGAAAACAAAGTCAATGTTTTTCAGCCTTAAGCAACCGAGTCCCATCTGCCCAAAGTTTATTTTAGAGTCCAAATAGCATAAATATGCTTTGTGCTTGGATTCCCATAGCCTAACTACATCATATAATCATTCCACCCCTCCCCACCCCCAAACTAGCTTTCATATGTTTTAAGATGGTTTGCTCCTGAACAAATGGCTATAGGGAAGTTCATAGCTGGAAAATTCACATCAGTACAATATGTTTTATTTGTTCCTGACAAGGCAATGGCAAATGATAGAGCATCACTACCTGGAGGTACAGTGCAGCCCCTGAGATCCCAGTATGTTCTTTTTTTGAAAGGAAGGAAAGGAGAAAAAGGTGATTGTTGGTTTTTTTTTTGTTTGGTTTATCTTGTTTTTCCCTAAACTAATTCCCTTATCATCCTCAATCCATACAGGTTTTATGAAGTAAATATCAAGTGTGTCTTTCTTAGGAGAGGAGAAAGATTTACCTACTCTGAGACCAACTATTTAAACTCAGCATCCATCAAATTTTAATATGATCTAGTCAGCATCTTCATCTTTTCCACGAGAAAAGCGTGAGATGCTCTGTTAAATGTTTTGCAAAAAACTAGGTAGACTACAGCTGTAGCATTCCCCTGATCTACAAGTTTAATAAGTTTTCCAAAAAAAGGAAATAATGTCTGTTTGGTGTGATCTGTTCTCTAGCTACTCATTTTGGCTCTTTGTTGGCACCCATTTCTTTTCTAAATTTTCACTAACTAATTATTTCTCATTCAGATCTGTGACTTTATCTGAGTTTTCTCATGGCTTAAATGTATCTCAAAGTTGCCTGGGGCACAGAGAGCTTAAGTGACTTGCTTATGGTCACTGAGAGTATATATGAGAGGTGGGAGACCCAAATCATCTTGACTCTAAGGCTGACTTTCTATTTAGAACTCCACTCTGCCTTGCTTTAATGACATGAAATGGAATTTTGGTAGAAATCAAATTCAGGTTCTCTGGCCTGTAGCTTTAAGATTCCATTCTCTTTCTTTTCTACACACACACACACACACACACACACACACACACACACACACACACACACACACACACAGAGAAACATATCATCAATGCAGAGTAAATTACATGTCCCAAATCAATGTGACTAGAGAAAGGTGATTCTAGGAATAGATGCTTAAAGAGTCAACATAGAATGTATAAGATTCACCTCTAAAGAAGCAATCTAACTCTTAAAATTCTCATGGACTCAAAACCTTCTCAATGAGCCAGAAACCTAAATATAAAGTTGGGTAAGATGAACTATAATTATGGAAATGATGACATTCTAATAATAAATGCAAATAGAACAGTGATGCTTCGCATGGAGTCCAGAAAAAGATTTGGAGGATAAGAGTTTATGTTGATCCATCATTTCCCAGGAGAGAGAGTCCCTTTCCTGGCTGAAGGGAATATTCCAGGCATTTGAAAAGCTCACTCTACAATGGAAAAGGCTCTGGGATTAATTAAATTCATTCAGCTGAAAGGAACTTAAGGAATTGTCTACTCTACTCTCATCATTTTATAGACAGGCAGGAAAAAAAAAATCCCACAAGACTATCAAACTTCCTTTGCTCTAATCTCATGCCCACCAAGCGAAGTTTTTGGAATGAATTCAGTCTACCAAGTACCATAATATTGGGTAGGAGGTAACCTGGCTGGCACATTAGGGACATTCAGTTACTGTAAAAACATATCCTCATTACAAATTAATATGCAGATATTCTGGTCTGTATATTCTTGGTTTCCCTTTTATTTATATTTCTATCACTTAGCCCAGTACTTGACACAGTTGAGTGCTTAATAATCTCTCTGTCTCTTTGTCTCTCTCCTATATTTCTTTCTCTCTTTCTCTGTCTCTTGTCTCTGTCTCTCTGTTTCTCTCTTCTCTCTCTGTCTTATGCGTCTGTCTGTCGTGAATTTGGTTAGCATAAATTAACAATCCAGAACCTTTTTATTATCTTCCCACTTCCTTACTATGTTAAATGTCAAAATAGATTTTAAAAAAATGTCGATGAACATATGGATCACCGTTGACTTTACTGGGGTGGGGGGTGACATCCTCAGGAGGTCCTGCCTAAAAGCGCCAAATGACTTTGAATCTTCCAACCATTTTAACAACAATGACAACAACCTTCAAGCTACTTCTGAGTTGTCAATAGGGCTTGGACTTCTTAATTTTTGTTGATTAGCTTCCTGACCACAGGGCCTCTGAGCAGGGTTTATTTTGAGGTGGAGTGAGTTTGGTTCATCATTTATTTGTGAGACTTTCCCTTGCTTACAACTAGGCTTTTGTCAACTACAGAAAAATAAATGGTCATCAGTAGTAGTTTTCCCCATTGCTCACATCACTTACTTGAATCTGTTTCACCTTGGCCACTGCCTGGGACTTTTTGTTTTTCCATGATGGATGTAAAGTGAGCCACAGCAGTAAAACACTATTTCTAGAGTCATAGAAGAATTGCAAAGTTGACCCTATGTTTGGGAAAAATTTACCAATCAAAACCCCATCACAAATTCAGTGTAAGAAACGTTTGCGATGTATTCAACAGTGCACCTTCCTTTTCCCTTAATGATGAACAGCGCAGTATAGTAGAAATGATGTGTCCATCCAGACAACACAGTTCTGTCAATAGTAAAATGAGGAGAGACATCCACACTAACCATAGTCTGTATTTTCCGGCTCCCAACAATTTGATGGCCAAAAATAGGGTGTCTATAGAACAAAAGAAAGTTGGAATATGTGTTAGACAATATAAGAATTACACCATTTTTAGTTTTACAGTCTTGAGAATTATTCATTTACTAAGAGTGATTTGCTGATATTAATTTAGTGGTTAATAAACAAGTCCCAAAGTGCCACATTTTCTTAGTCCATCGCACTACACTTTAAACTTCAGTCTACAATTCTTCATCAGCCACAGATTAAATATAGCATAGGCAATGGTTTTTTAAATATCATTTTATCTCCATGTCTGCTTCAACTCTAAATCAAACCATCACTTGTAAGGTGGTACATTCTCAATAGGCCTATCAATCACTTTATTTTTCAGATGAGAATTTCTCTTGATTCATCGAGTACTTTCAAAGTATTATGTTAAATCAAGTTCATGCAACAGAAATATTTGTATAGGATACTTGGCTTCATAATTTTAAAAAATATCTTAGTACTGAATATGCGAATTAAAAATTCCAAATGATGAGACAAACTCTTCCCTGACATCTTAATGTCAATTGGTCATATTTGATATTTGTACAATTAAAGTGAGCTCTTCATGACTGAATTTAGATCGTATTAAAATAGTATCATTTTATTCTACTAAACCAACTCAGATAATCATGGCAACTTCTTGAACCATAGAATTTCAGAGTTGGAAAAAGATCTTTAAAGATCATCTAGATCAGAACTTTCATTTTACACTCTTTTACTAAACTTCCTTGGGCAGAAGTGAATGAACAGTACTGATTGCCATTTTTTGAGATTCTGTCAAATAAAAGATAAGTGATGTCGTTAGGAATTACTTTTCAGCACATAACACATCATATCTGGTTAAGAGTGGGCACATCTTTTATATTGCTCTAGTATAGTAACTCAACAAACAGCATGAAAGAATTAAAAAGGAAATTACAAAATGCACTTCAAACTCAGGCACTCTGTCAACCACTTATGAAAAAATATTTCTGTTGTAGCTTACCCTTGCCACAATATATTACGCACAAATGCCAAAATAATAACTATCCAATATGCACCATAAATACAATCAAGTTGTTGAGGAATGTATATTTTCTCTACAATACACTAAACTAGAAGAATTTATTTCTAAATATTAAATTATATAGGAAGAAGACAATGTAATAGTAATATGTTATCCAGAGGGATCTTGATGACCCCAAACTTTTTACTTTTTGTATTGGTTGGAATGGAATTTGTGCTTGGCTATCAGCTGATTCCTGAAGCTCAAAGCAAATAGCCCCAGTATCTTGGGTTCCCAGCACCCTTCTCACCTTCCAAGGAAACTGAGTCCCAAAACAGAGGCCAGGATACTTGAAGCTATCCTAGCAAGTTCTCTATGACCTTCCACCCAATTCAGTCAGGATTCTCTACAATTTCTATTAATACCCAAGATGAGGCAGAAATAGCCTGAGGTCTCTACAATCCAAAGGGTGATCCCAATTTTCATAGTGCTCCCAAGTACAGTCTGATTTGGATCTAACTGTGACATCTTTACTGGAGGATGACATCTCATTATTTGGAGTTGCAAGTCAGAGAACTCTGTATGAAAAAAATTCCAATTAGTCTTGTAGGGTGTCTAGAGAATGAAAATAAATATATAAAGAAATAAAGAAAAGGAAGAAAGAAAAAAGATGAGGAAAGTAGAAAAGAAAAGAGAAAAGAAAAACTGGCTTCTAGAAAAATAATTTTTAAAAGTGGTCTTAGACTTGGCTTTAACCCTTACTGTGTGACCATGTATATAGTCACTTCTCTGGGGCTCAGTTTTCTAGTCCATAAAATAAGGGGGATAGACTAGATGACTTCTGATGTTGCTTCCAGTTTTGACATTCTGTGACTCCCACTGGAATAGTGAAAGACTTTTGTACTTTGCAACTTGATTTATGAGCCTATCACTTGATCCGCATATATCATTATTTCCAAATTATAAATAAGGAAAGATGAGGAATAGGTAGGCAAAATGCTTTTCCATGGTCACTTAACAAGTCTGCAGCAATGATGACATACAAATTATCATTCCCAGAATTCAAAGTTTTCTTTTCAATTCGAGAGTCACTAAGTCTCTCTTCTCTCACTTTAAATTCCAAATGCTTTTTCATTCATGGTTGCATTTTACAGCTCTTAAATAGCATAAGGCCTATCTGGAAATCCAAAGCTTATCATATTATGATGAATTTACCATACTGAAATGGCTTGAGTATCCTAGATTCAACAATAAAAGTTGATACGTGGATAACTATCACATTGTTACTGGAAACAATGCTTCAAATAACATTTTTATCAGCATCCATTGACTGTCCACTTGGTGGACAGCATTGTACTAGTCAGAGAGATGTATCCAAAAGCACACTGATACTCTTGATCTCAAAGATATTATACTCGAATGTCTAACTTGCCTTCTTACTAGGATGCATGGCATGAGTTTGTACATAAATTTGATCCAGGCACGTAATGTTTTTTCTAATTCTATGTACATTACTTGTCTACTAATATGTGAACTACTATGATCTCAGGCCTTTTTAAACTACTGACCCCTTAAAGCTCTGATGTTATTAGAAAACTCCCTGCCCTTGCCCCCCACCATCTTTATGTTGCCTCATTCAAGTCATTAATTTATAGCAATTTTTAAATGATTCCTCCAAAGACTTTTAGAATCCGGCTTAAGTTCAATAGGTAGGGTGGAAGGAGAAATTTTCCAATACTTTTTTTCTTTTTCTTTCAGGGCACTAATATAGTTTTACTTCTGAGCAAATAAAAACCATTCTGAAACATAGTCCTATTAGGCTTTCATTTTTCTTTTCTGCACCTGTCGACTTCATGATCTTCATTCAGCAAGGATGGACATGAGAGGACTGTGTAAAACAGTCAAGTGCCAGGAGTGGAGAATAAATAGAATAATTCCAATTTCCTAGCACCACCATCATATATATACATCTCAAGTTCTGGTTTCAGTACAATAACTTCCACAATAATAGGAAATGGGACATGATTTAACTCCATTCCAGCAACCAGAATTCTATCTTATCACTCAGTCAAAAAGACAACAAAAAGAACTTCAGTGAATCAACAAAGACAACAGCCTTCTCCCTTAACCTCACCCCCCCCCCAAAAAAAAGGGAAAACATATAACAATGACAAAATCGTGACTTGTCTTTGGATTACTGGTGATAATTTGAGTACTTGTGTTTAATTATTTTATAAAATGCTGATTTCATTTAAATGTCTTAAATAAGAAGCCACATTGTGAAGAAAAACTGTACTTTCCTTACAGTCCATTACATCTCATTCAAGAACTATTAGTGCAAAATTGTCTTTGCAATTATTTTATTTTTTACTGACTTAATGCCCTGGGCATAATTCAGAAAACTGGACTTTCAAGCTTAATTCCTATATTGTTCGATTCACAAAAAATGGAATTGCTGGAAATACAACTATGAGATCCTGCAGCCAGTGGGTCACCTTATGACACCATGGGATTAAGATAAAAGTTACTTTTTCAATAGAATTAGCTGATTTTTTACCAAAAACCCAAAGGGGTATGTTGTTAAATGAGCATTGAACAGTTCAGTAGGAAAAAGCTCTCTTTCCCTCTGTTGATGAGGGAAGAAAATGCAAATGTTTTGGTGTGGTGCCAGTCAGAACAATGGTATACCAAATTATTGCCAGCACTTTGAGTTTACAGAAAGTAGTATTTGCCAGAACTGCTGTGGGACATTCCTGGATTATGGCTTTAGTAAAAAGCCATAGCCAGATGTCTGTTTTGTCTAGCAGCATGCCCCAAAACACTAGGAGGAGAAGATAGTGATGAGAATCAGATTAGAAGCTAACAGAGGAAATGTACCCACCAGATGGACCAAAGTTTGAAGACGTTCATTTCTCTATTGTGAACTAATTTTACTTTATTGGTCAGTGACATTAAAAAACAACAACATGATAACCAACCCCTGGGGGATAAGGACATCCACTGTAGTATCTATCTAATCATTATCCCTTTGTAAATATCTTGTTGATGGCTATCTCTTTGAAAATAGCATGTAATGAATTCCCAGACATAAATTCTATTTTAAAAACAGATGAATGATTTTTATGTAACAGGATAAAAGGGGTATGTTGTTAGTAAGAAAAGTTGAACATAAAGAAATCTTGCATAGTATTGTAGTTTATGAAAGTTGAGTCTCTTTTCTGTGACTTCATTAATGAAAAGGATTAAATATTTCAACCATCATTCTCTATGAAGGGAACAACAGTCCTAATTAAAAAGGAAGTTTCCAAGGTTTTTATCATGCTATACACTATTTCTAGAACTCACCTTTCCCTTTTTAAATCCTATACAACCTTTAGAGAAATGGGGGCTACTAAATGATACATAAGGATTCTTGGAGGCGATATATAAGGATTCTTGGAGGCGATATATAAGGATTCTTGGAGTCTGCATCTTGCCTTAGAAAACTACATATTAACATTATCTATGTTTTATTGTATTGTACTAAATTTGTTAAATATTTCCCAAAGATATCTATCTATCTTCCTTCCTTCCTTCCTTCCTGGAAGGGGGAAGCCAAGGCAATTAAGGTTAAGTGACTTACCCAAGGTCACACAGCTAGTAAAGTGTATCAAGTGTCTGAGGCCAGATTTGAACTCAGGTCTTCCTGACTCTAGGCCGGTGCTCTACTCACTGCGCCACCTAACTGCCCCTCTCAAATACATTTTAATCTGGTTCCAGATACTTGGGAATGTTGGATACCTCTGCTTTAGAGCGTAGTTCAAATGTCACCCCTTACATGAAGCATTCCTTGGTTTCCCCCAGTTTGAAAGGCTCTTCCCTCCAAATTAGTTGTCATCCCTTTTTGAATTATTAGTATTACATAGTTCATAGTAGTTCTGTATTTATTTACAATATTTCATATCCTAAATGCTTCATTATTATCTTATCTCCATATATCCTCTGGCATCTTGCCTAGTGCTTTAAAAAAAAAAGGCTTGCTAAATGAAGAAATTAATATTATAGTGAGAGCAGAATGTTCACATATCATACCAAATTATTAAAAAGGTCAGAAATAGTGAATAATAAAACTGAAATTACTTTTCCAAGTACCTTAATTTTTCTGTGTGTATTTTGATAAGACACGAAGCAGAAGAAGTATAATAAAGTTCAGAGATGTGGGATCAGTCCTTGAAAACTTGTTATCAGTGCTCATGAGTTATTAACTGTGTTTCCCTGTGGACTCATTTGGTAACACCAAAATTCCAGGATTTTTAAATGTTCAGGAGGAGGTCATCTTAAGGAAAAATTCAAATTATTGTGAGAGAAAAAAAAAACCTTAAGGGGGTGGGCAGCTAGATGGTGCAGTGAGTAGAGCACCAGCCCTGGAGTCAGGAGGACCTGAGTTCAAATCGGCCTCATACTTGACACACAACTAGCTGTGTAACCTTGGGCAAGTCACTTAACCCCAATTGCCCTACCTTCCCCCCTCCAAAAAAAAAACCAAAAACCTTTTGAAGGTTGTTAGAATGAAAAAAAAATCTATATTTACAATTCTGTCAAGTCTTAAGGGCATAACAAGGAGAGGGATGAGCATGGGTGGTGCCTTAGATAACAATGTTAATGTCTCATAGCCTATAAATCTGCACCCAAACACTTTCAGCAATTACTTAATGCTTATTTATTTGCACACATCTGAATGTGATGAAAGTTGTGAAAGATACACAGAGAGTCTTGTCAGGCGAAAATGACATTTAGTTATTATATCAGAATGCTGACTCAACAATTTGGGGTTTTCAGAAAATGTAAAAGACACATTATAAAATGCTCAATCCTTAAGAAATGTAGGAAAAATTTATACCCTATTGGAAAGCACAGGTACTTCCATAAAGGTTCTGCTCTTCCTAAACTCCTTGGGAGGAAGAAGGCAAAAATCACCAAGTGATACAAGTCCAATGGTTACAACAAACTCAAATGTATGACCAGGTTTTTTTCACTTTATTGGAGCTTTGTTGCAACAAATATCTTTCAATATAAGTAGCCCATCAACTAGAATTTACAAATATTTTTATTGTATTTTTATTGATTTTTATAATAGTGGTATAGATGTTAGGAGAGTTACCTTGTAATATCATGTAATTGGCAAACATAAAACAATATATCTTAATTTTTAAAGGTATGTCATTAGATAAAGCCTGATTAAATAGACTCCATTAACTCAAAATTTGTGATATATTTAAATGGATTGGTCTACTTTTGCTCTATTATAAAAAGAGAAAGTTAATCATATTTTCTGATCTGTAAAATGAGGGTTGGGATAGAATCTAGATAGCAAAATAGGCCCACAAAAGTCCCTGAACCAGATTAAAATATAATTTGGAAGTATTTAACAAAATAAATAAAAATAAAATAAAACATAGATAATATATCTTAGAAGTAAGTGAATATGCAACCCACAGGGATCCTCATGTAAAGATTAGTGGCCCCAGTTTCTATTTGGGCTTGACACCACTAGGTTAAATGACCTTTAAGGTAGTATAATATAGCAGAGATATGCTAGATTCGCAGTCAGTGGGCCTCAGTTTATATCCTCCTCTACAATGTATTAGCTGGGTGATCTTCAGCAAGTCACTTAATCTCTATGGATTACCATCTCCTCATTCTTAAACGAAGGGACAAGACTAGATGGCTTGTAAAACCCCTGGCAGCCCTACATCTATGATGTCATGAATTGAATGTGAAATTATATACTCAATGACCTAAAGATGATTGACTATTTTGAAGCACTTTGAAAAAAAACATATATAAACAACTACATGCTAATTAAAAATGTCTTTTTAAACAGGAATTGCAGTAATAATCAGACACTTTTAATCTATTTTGAGTTACTATGTTTACTTTAAATCAATAAAAATTACTTAATAAAAATTTAGATTTTGGGACAGCTAAGGCTGATTTCCTGTAAATTAATTCAAATTGGTGAAGTAAATAGCAAGATATGAGCAACCATGCTGACTGAATCAGATATCACTGGAATAC
>CM053626.1:226374643-226417996 GCA_028646595.1 Phalanger gymnotis
TGGAACATCCATTAGTGGAAAGGAGAATTGCAATGGGCCTGCTTGCTTCTTTTGAAAATGGCCCTGACATGTGTGGGAGGCGGGGAGGGGGGAGGGTGGGAGGGAAGCAGGGATGGTGGGTTGGGGGTGGGGGAGTTAGAGCAAGGAGGCATCAGCATTTTGTAGCATTTCTTAGTTCAGTTCATCACTCAGTTCACTATACTTTGCAAAGAAAGGCTTAGGATAGTCCTCACTGGCTTGCAGGAAAGTCGCTGGTATCAAATTGTAGAGGGCATGCAATTAACCATGTTCCCTGAACTCTACCTCCTAAAGACACACACACACACACACACGCGCGCACACACGCGCACGCACACATGCACACATGCACACATGCACACATCCCTCACCTGCCCATCTCCATCCTCCAGTTACATTGCCATGCCTTCAGTGTAAATTTCTGGATCTCAACCAAGGCCCACAGATCACAGATGGGGGCATTTCTGAAGGTCATCAAATCATTGTCCATATTGGCCTCAAGTTCTTTACTTAAAATATAACAACCAAGGCATTTAGCTTTCCTCAAATCACCTTTCTTGCTTCTGCAGATATAATTCATCTTTCTCTGGATCTGTTAGTAGGTTTTGTTTTCTCTTTCTTAAACATTAATTATATCACTAACTTGCCCAAGTCAAAGGGAGAGAAAATAAATTATCATTTTCAAAAGTGCTCCTTTAAAAATCCACAAGCTTCCCATCAGTTGGTTAAAGTACATTTGGAATATACTTACTTGAAATCGGTAAAATGTGCCATCATCCTTTAATGTGAGAACATGATCTGAGATTGGAAAGAAATAGCCATGGGCAGCCATTAATGTCCCCAAATGGAGAGCCTCCACTGTTTCATGAAAAGAAAGAAAAGAATATATAAAGGCTTTTGTATCTTTGATTTATAGCAATGTAACAGTTCTTTTCAATCTCTCTGAACACACTGTAAAATCAAAATCCTTGGCATTCTGAAAGCATTGCTTTGTGCATATTATAATATTTTTGATTTCATAACAGAAGTTACTGACATGATTGCTGTTTCTATTAATCAGCTTTAAACATTAAGTAACCTCCAAGTGTCCTCTCATTTGATTCTAATTTTCTCTCTGGGTACTAGATTCAGTTGACACATATCTTCCTCCAATTTTGCCTTTTCATTAATCACCTTCCACATGTGTAAACTATTTAGAACAATGCCATATTTAGTCTAAAAGATGAGTTTCATGGGGGCAAGTATTTTCCAGATAGCAGAGGTACAGATCTTAAAATTGACCAATGTTTTTAGGAGAATCTTTCCAAAATGTTATATATGTGCCTGTCCAACTAAATAGAATATACTGAACATAAATTTAACCATTTCTTCATAGCTTAGAGTCCTTAATATTGATGTCAGTTATTTTATTTTGTTGTAACACAGTGATACTGTCAGGACAACTGAATTATGCCCTATACTGTTTTACCTGCAGGAAGCTCTAGCTTTCACTGCTCCATAAAGTACATCCTATATATACCATGTGGTTATATTTAATGGCAGAAGACGTGTGACTCTTATCCCTGGTGGCCATCTCTGTTTTCTACTGTCACCCTCTTGGCTCAACCCACCTCTTCTCCTCAACCTGTTTTCAGTCCCTTTACTATTCGTGTGCATATAATATATGGTAGAACTGACAGGTGAGAAGGAGAAACAGGTAAACATGTAAGTATGTACAAGCCAGTTCTCATTTAGTTGATCCTCCTTATTCATGGATTCAAAATACGTGAATTCATCTACTTGCTAAAATTGATCTGGAATTCCCAAATCAATACTTGTGAAGCACTATCATGGTCATGTGCAGGGCAACAAAAAATTCAAGTCATTGATGTGTTCTTTTGCATCTGAGATCAAACCAGAGCACACTGGCTTTTTTCTTTCAGCTCTCATGTCGTAAATAAATGTCTTTTGTAGTCTATTTAGTACCACATTTTCCTCAGTTTTGTACTTTTTGCTAGTGATTTCACTGTTTAAAATGACCCCCAAGCATAGGGCTGGAGTGCTGTGTAGTGTTCCCAAGCCTAAGAAGGCTGAGATGTACCTCAGAGAGAAAATGTGTGTTAGATAAGCTTCATTCAGGCAGGAGTTACAGAAATTCACTGATGAAGGCAGTCAATCCAATATAGTGCTGATGGCTATGGGTTCAATGTTAATGAATCAACAACACTGTAGATCCAGAAAAAGGAAGAAGAGATTTTTTGATTTGTACATGAGGCCACTCTGGAAAGTGCTAAAAGTAAATGTTGTAACCAGAAGCCTGCAGGAATGTATTCCTGTACGTCCAGTAAGCACAATGCTTTGGTATTCACAACAACTTTATAGAATACAATTACTGTCAATAAGAAGAATTGACTATGTGTGTAAGTTTATACACATATGCATTATACATGTGTATATGCATACATGTACATACACACATATAAACAATTGTAAATAGAAGATAGAGGTGGATTTGAGATAACCCGAGATGGCTGTGTCTGGATTTTTCTTCTCTCACCTTTCCCTACTTCCTTTATTTTGTGTCGTAGACCTAAGGATCTGAGTGGGATATTGAGGAAAATTCCTGTTTCATCCTAAGGACTATGGGATCTTTTTACTTGACTTGCAACTGAAACTTTTTATGGGCATTATTTCTCATTAGAATGTGAGTTTCTTGAGATTGGAGACTATCTCCACTTTTCTATTTTTGTCTTCAGCATTTAGCACAGTGCTTTATACATAAGTGTGTAATAAATATTTTTTATTCATTCATTCACAGGGCACCAACCAAATACTGCTCTTCAGGATGATTTCAGAAAAGACATATATGGAAACACTTACATGAACTGATGCAGAGTGAAGTGAGTAGAACCAGGAGAACATTGTACACAGTAACAACAACATTGTACAATGAGCAACTGTGAAAAATTAAGCTATTCTCACAATACAATTATCTGAGACAATCTCAAAGGACTCATGATGAAAAATGCTATCTGCCTCCAGAGAAAGAACTGATGGAATCTGAATGCAGACCAAAGCATACTATTTTTATCTTTCTTTCTTTTTTCCTTCCTTTCTCTCTCTCTTTCTCTCTCTTCCTTCCTTCCTTTTTCTTTCTTTTTTCTTTTCTTTTTTTGTTAGAGTTTTCTTCTAGAAAATGACTAATATGGAAATATATTTGACATGATTGCACATGTATAACCTGTAGCAGATTGCTTACCATCTTGGGGTGGGGGACGGGAGAGGAAAGAATTTGAAACTCAAATTTTTTTTTAAAATGTTAAAAATTGATTTTACGTGTAATTGGGGGAAAATAAAATATTATTTTTTTTAAAAAATACAGCTCTTGCTCTTGGCTATTTCTTAAAATATAAGTCCACAAAATGCTTCTGAACTAGGCAGATTGACAATCAGGAATCAATGCAGATAAATGGTACATTTTAAAACCAAGTTAGATCGGGCTTGGATAGAGACCTTACCACTAATAAGAAGAAACAAGGTTCAAAGACAGATTACATGACTGTGGGCTCCAAGTTAAATATATTGTGTGCAGGTACAGACTAAAGTAAGCAGTCATTTACAATGATTTGTATTAAGGGTATGTAGAAAGTTGAGATAACTCTGACTTTGTCAGATAAGGGGACTGTTACTATACTGAGTAAACAGGGAGCTCTTTCTGAATATGAATATATTAGCATTCACATTCGTGAATGCTAATACAAAACCTAAATCCAATCAAAGCAGGATATCAATATTGTCTACACTTTTACGTCTTCCTTTGCTGAAATCCAATTTTGGTGCTTCCTCACAACATGGAGGTGATGGAATTCTCAGAGGTTATACCATCAGAACTTTGAAAGGCCCCACCCAACTGGAAAGTCTTCAAATATGGCATATTAGTGTGTAAGTTATCCAAGGAAAAGCTATGTACAGAAAGAGGCTCATTTCTACAAGGTTGGGTATGATTTTTTCCAGGCACAGGAATTTATGAAGACTATTTTCTACAGTGTGGAGACATGATCTGCACTGGTGAGGTAAATGCCCACACTGATGGAATTAGAGATCCTTTAAGTACAAAAGTAAGTTGTGCCGAGAGATAATTATTTGTGCATCATTCCACTGTTGCTATGTAAAGAACTCCCGTGACTTTCAAATCTTTTGGGCCAAGAAAGGTGGCTTCTACTTTTGTCCCCTGATAATCTCCTTTATGTGGCAAAATTCTGCTTTACACTCCTGTGGAATTCTCACTGTTTTTGATTATATCTGTGAGAGGTGATCAAATCAGAGTAGTGAAAATTTTTAAGTGCAGATTGCTGGGACAGGCTGAACTTCTCCTGTGGAAAAAGCAGACTGAGCAGCTATGTCAAAATTTCATGGAGGAAATTGTACCCTAAATGTTATAGGGCCATGTTCAAATAAACTACTCTGTTGGCTATCTCTGCATAAAGTAAAAAGAAGTTAAATGAAATATATTCCAAAAGTCTTAGTGTAGTTTTAAGCTCTAATAGCTTAAAACGAGTAGCTCCAAGTGATCTGATATCTTCAAGTAGATGTTGAGACTCATGGCATTTGGTAAGTTGCACACTAAAAATATCCGTGGTATGATGACATCCTGAGCTTAGAGGTGCCTTCTTGGTTTCACGAACATCATTATGATGATAATCAGTGAATCTCTAAGCACTTCCAGTGTATGTAGCAGTATGGTGGAAAGAATATTTGACCAGAAAACATGGCTTATAGGTCTAGCTTGGCCACTATCTAGTAATATGAAGTTGGAAACTCACTATACTGGCCCAATGCAGCACTAACAATAGTGAATGAGGAGGAGGCAGTTGTTAGCATGCCACCATCAGAAATAAGGCCTTTCTCAACCTGAGACTAGGTAATTACAAAATATAATTGTATTCTCCCCGCTATAAACAGATCCATGACCTATTTCAGCTCACCTCCTTTTATCTTGGGAGAGTTGCTTGGGCCTCCATTTCATGACCTTTCTCAGTCGGGGTAAGATCAGCTTCATCATACATTATTTTTATAATGTTGAGCTTTCTGTTTATTTTGTTTGCTATCTAACATTATGTTTAATGTGTTTAACATGTTATTGGTACTGAAACACCACAACCTATTAATACCATAAGGGCTCTTGTAGAAAAGCAAGAATATGATAACCTAATGGAGCAGATATCCCAGCAGATTGTTCTGCAGAGGATATTCCTTATAGACATTCAGCTTTAATAGGCTTATTTGATCAGAATCATCAGCAGCAAATATAAGTTATCTACGCTAAGGTATAGTTGACCATACTCCAAAAACTCAAGTATCTCATGGATGTAATTATAATATATTTTCTTTTTTTTTTGTTTTGTTTTGGTTCTTTTTTTGGAGGGGGGTAGGCAGGGCAATTGGGGTTGAGTGACTTGCCCAAGGTCACACAGAAAGCTCAAATATCTCACAGCCAAATGAGTCTATCTACAAAAAGCTCCCCCTACCTCTTCTCACACCTTTAAATTTGCCTCAATAATAAAAGGCCATGTCTGTTCAGAACCTTATACAGAGACTTTTGGTAGCCACAGAAACAGCCCAATAGTTGTTAGCACATCTAGTCCTTAAGTTATGTTCCTAGGCCAAAGAGCTTGTAGAGAAATTCATCATGCTTACTGCAACCCTTGTAAACTTCTCTCTTTCTAAGTCTGTGTGTTGCTAGACTTCATTTGACTTATAGTAGGAAATAGTAGGGTAGGCTAGAAATCAGAGCAGGGTTAAATCTCTACATCCACTTCACTTTACAGTCTATGATACCCTATATGTCTCTATATGTTTTGAACTATGTGATATCAGGTTAAAATTTCAGAATGGATATCAGCCAGATCACAATTTATATATAATTATATATATTAGTCTTCCAGTAACTCAATTTTCTCCCTCACAAATTGGTGACAATATACAGGGTGTTCCATGAGTCTTAATACAGTTTTAATCTTTAATAAATTTTAATAGATTTAATAGAGATTAGTCTTTAGTAAATTAGAATAGATTAGAACATTCTGTACATATTGCTTAGCAATGAATCTCTTTAAGGCAGTTTTGTACCCTGTTTCGATAGACTTGAATAATAATAAAAATAATAGAACTTTTGAAAAGTGTTTTTAATATATATTATCATATTGCTATTTTGAATGTAGTTAGCTTTGTGACTCTGTACTAGGGTTCCATTTACTAATGGAATCCCACCTCATCCAATCCATGAGTAATTGGAAAGTATCTGTTAGAGAACTGGATTTATCAACTGGGAATTGAAATCCCCATCTCAAAATTACTCCTAGATCACAATTTAGTGAGCAAAACAGAAATCGGATCCCAGAGGGCAGTGTTGAAAGGAAGCAAAGATAAACAATAAATAAAAAAAGATAGAGGAATTTAAAATGCTAAGATTTTTAATGCATCACTGCCCTGGAAGATTGGAAGCTTTCTCCTTTGGCTTTTTTTTTAAACTCTAATTTTGATGGGGGATGGAGGACAAGAGGGGTAGATGTGGTGCTGTGGGTAAGAAAGGATTAGTTTTTCCCAGACATTTATTACATGCTCCAAACTGGATCTGGAAGTTATCTAGGACAAATCAGATTTGCATTTCTGTCACCATCATTCTCAGCTTGATTGCTCTCACAATAATTTTTGATTATCCTAATTGTTCCTTTGTCTTTCAGAAGAACCTCTGACTTTCATGGATGATCAAATTTAATTAGTTAACTATTAAGTTGTCCCTTTCAGTTCTAAATCTATGATCCTATGATTTCCCAGGGTTTGATTAAAACAGGTACAATGCCATCTGTAAATAGGAAGAACATGTGAGGAGATTTGATTGTTTTATGGAAGAGGGAGGAAGGATTTCTGAAGCTTTCAGTCTTTGACCAGGTAAAGGTTTTATAATATTCTCTCAGGTTTATGATGCTTCCTCTCTTACAGTCTTAATCTAATACCTGTCATGGCCCTGGCTTTTGTTTGTCTTTTTTTTGCGGGGGGGGGGGGCTTTTTTTTAGTCTATGCCAATAGAAGACAAGTTCTGTTTGATTTTACTAAGTGAGAAGGATTTCCAGTACCAGGTTTTATGTATACCTGTTTAAGGACCAGCCTAGGTGCATCTGAAAAGCTTCATCATGATTATAAAGTGGTAATTATCAAAACAGTTTGGTCTGGGCTAAACAATTGAGTGGTAGAGCAGTGAAATAGATTAAGTACAAATTGCTGCTGTGTTGCCATGATATGCAAGGGAATTGGATTTAAGTGAGGGAGGTCTGTGCAAAGTCCCCAGCTTCACTATCACCTCTAGAGCCATTTGGGTCCAGTGGCCAGATATGGATCAGGAGAACTGGAGATGATGCAGTGGGGGACCTTGGCCTTTGCAAGCCAAGGTCTTTAACAGGTCTTAGTTTGACTAAAGTAGTTTCCATTCAGTGACTGAGGCTCAATAAAATGAGGCAAAGGATGGCCTCTTTAAAAAAATAATTCTGAGAGGGGAAGACCCTGAGAGTTTACAAATTACATTATAGTAAATGATCATAGTAATCTAGTATATGATAAATCCAAAGGTACAAACTTTTGGAAAAAAAACTCATTATTTCATAAAACCTGCTGGGACAACTGGAAAAAAGAGTATGGCAGAAGCTAGACATAGACTAATATCTCACACCATATACCAAGATAAGGTAAAAATGTGTAAATGATATACATGTAAAGGGTGATACCATAAGCAAATTAAGAGAGTATGGAATAGCTTATATGTCAGACTTATGGGTAAGGGAAAAATTTAGGACCAAAGAAGATATAGCGTGCATTACAAAATATAAAATAGATCGTTTTTATTATATGCAACTAAAAAGGTTTTGCACAAACAAAACCAATGCAACTAAAATTATATGGAAAGCAGGAAATTTAGAAAAATTTGCAATGAGAATCTTTGATAAAGCCTCATTTCTCAAATATGTAGAGAATTGAGTCAAATTTATGAAAAACAAACTATTCTTCAATTTATAAATGATCAAAGGATATGAGCAAGAAGTTTTCAGACAAGGAAATCAAAACTATCCATAGTTGCATGAAAAGATGATCTAAATCACTATTGATCAGAGAAATGCAAACTAAAACAACCCTGAGGTACCAGCTTACACATATCAGAGGCTAATATGACAAATATGACAAAAATGTGGGATGTTGGAGAGGATGCAGGAAAACTAGGACACTAATGCACTGTTGGTAGAGTTGTGAACTTATCCAACCATTCTGGAGAGCAATTTGGAACTATGCCCAAAGGGTATAAAACTGTGTATACCCTTTGATCCAGCAATACCACTGCTAGGTCTGCATCCCAAAGCCATCCAAAAAAAGGGGGGGGGAATGACCAATTTCTACAAAAATATGGAAATGTTTTACATAATTACACATGTATAATCTATATCTGACTGTTTACCTTCTCAGAGAGAGGGAGGGAAAGAGGGATATAATTTGGAAGTCAAAACTTTAAATAAGAATGTTTAAAAAAGCTTCATCACCACAGCACTGTCCATTAGATGATGGTTCCCCACCCCCTCTCCCACTTAGCCACAGCAACTGATGTCACAGCAACAGGGTCATAACTAGGTATGCTTTCATCTGGGGCAATAATAGTTGAGCAAGGTGAAGCAGTGAGGAAAGTCTCAGTGAGTGTACAGGACAATCCAGCTATGGTTTCAGTGATACTTGGAAGAGGGGATGGCCCATCTCTTAAAGATTGCAGATCTCACCACTATGACAGATGGGAGGACAGTGTACCAGAAGAGGGGAGAGAGATACCATGGTACCAGGACCCTGAGGCTGATGAACCAAGAATAATCATGCCCCTATAAGACAATAGAGAAGATAACGAAGTGAGGTGTGGGATGTTGGTCACTGTGGGGATGAAGTATGCCCTCCAAAGGAGGAAGTGCACCTCTTTGGAGTCAGTTTTTCAGTACAAAATGTTATTCATTATGCTAATTATGATTCTGCTAAGGATCATCAAAAGTTTAGAGAGTTTGCAAGGTACTTTAGTGGAATAACTCCACTAACAAAATTATGAATCACAGGAGTATTTTGCTGCTTATATTCAATCAGCAAGAATAAAAAAATCTTTACTATTTTCTCAGGCTCTTTTAAAAGTGTGTTGCCATTAACTGCCATGTGGCATGACATGAGCCTTAGTTATGAACTCAAGAACTTTGCACCACAGATATAAAAGGGGAGAAAAAGGCTTGATGTATAATGACAAGCGGCCAGGCATTAGGAACAGAAGATTTTGAAGGACAAAAAGAAAAAACATGGATGGCGTCTCATGTATTAAAATTCTGCAGGGAGAGTCGTTATAGAATCTTTGCAGGGTCAAAGGCTGAAAGTTTCAGAAATCCTTCACCCTCCTCCATAAAATAGTCGAACCTCTTCACATATTCCTATTTACAGATGGCATTGTACCTATTTTAATCAAGCCCTGAGAAATCATAGCATCATAGATTTAGAACTGAAAGGGACAACTTGATAGTTAATAAGCTGCCCTTTTGTTCTATGCCAATTAAATATCTACAACTTATCCAAATCCCTCTTCATGCCTATAAAACTGGAATACTATTAAGAAATCATTCCTCAGTGCAACTGATGGCAACTTGAATATGTTTCAAAGGTTATTGAAAGAGAAATAAAATATCTCCTTCCCCCAAAATAAACATATTGTCTTCTGATAACCCACAGAACAGGAAAATTTAAATCTAGCTAGTTGACAGTAATTCACACTCAGATATCATTCAATCAATAATCACCAAACATACATTCAATACCTATTAAGTCTCTGGTTCTGTGCTAGACATTGGGAAAACAAAAACAAAAATGAAACAATTCCTGCACTAAAGAATATTGAATCCCATCAGAGAAAATGATGTGTGCATGTATGTGTGCGTGTGTGTGTGTGTGTGTGTGTGTGTGTATGTGTGTGTGTATGTGTAATACATTCATTACAAGCACAAGGTAATTGGAAGAGTAAGGAATGGTTATGTTCAATTGAATGATTCCCTGGACATAAGGAATCTCCAAAGCAAAATTAGAAACATAATCCATCATTAACACTAATTACCAGTCTTTCTAATTTGGTGTTCTCACTGACTCTGATCGCTGACCTCAGAAGAGGTGATATCTAGCTAGGAAATATGATGTTTCCATAAATAATTCTAGCAGAGTAAGTGAACATAAAAGGCAAATATTAAATGCTAAGTGAGGTTCAAGAGAAAGAAAGAAAGGGATCAAAAGGAAAAGGTTTCATGGAGCATTTATTACCGCTATCATTTATAATAATTCACTGCTAGAGTGCTGTAAAGTTTTTTTTTTTTAATGAGGCTTTAAAAGATGGGTAGCATTTCGATAGATGTGGAGGTGGAGGATGGTACTATAAGGAACAGCATGAACAAAAGTACTGAGGAAGGCAAGCATAGAACCCTCATGTGGAGTGGTTTAGTTTAGTTAGATCATATGGCACATACGGAGTAGAAGCATGAGAAAGTTTAGTTAGATCATATGGCACATACAGAGTAGAAGCTGGATGTGGTGGGATATGTCTATGATTCCCATTACCCAGATGTTTAGACTGAGCTTGGGAGTTCTGGAGTACAGTAGGGAAAGCACCTTGGGATCAGGCAACCACAAGTCTCCCTAAGGAGAAGCAAACTGTCCCAGGCCCAATTATGAAACAGGGTAAAAAAAATAAATATAAAAAGATAAGTTTAGAAAGGTAAATTGGTAACCTATGGTGGTAACCTATTGGGTATCTTCTGTAGGCTTTCACCCAATACCCTAACCCTAACCCTCACCTATATTGTTATGCCCGTCTTGCTATGCTCTTCTACAACAGCTCTTGAATAAAACATTTAGGGAGAGCCTAACCCTTTGATTCATGAAATCTCTTAGGTTAGTCACACAGTTGGGCAATTCCTTAATGGGAGAACTGAGTGATCTCCAAAGAGAAGGTTCTATGCTATCACGTCAAAGGATTGGTGGTTCAAAAATCTCTCTGGGTCTTAGAAATAAACCTGATATGGAGAGTGGTGGGGGTACCCTCCTACTACTCATCATTACAGGTATGAACACCCATTGATGTGCTTCTGATTTACCCAGAATCTGTCACTGTGGCATCATCATTTTTTAAATATAGACCATTTACGAAACAATAAAACAAATATAACAATAGTCATAACATTTACTAAATAGAAGATAAAGGCAAGTTACTTGTTAGAAGACAAAAGCATTAATAGTCAAAACATTTCAGTCTACTTAAAACCCAAATCTGTACCCTCCCACCAATACCTCCAATGTCAATGCGGGGGAGAATAGGCACACACAGGAAGGCACATGAGTATGGATTCTACGTGCCCAGGAAAACTCACAACTTGAGACTGCAGGACTTTGTCCCTTCGAGAACAATCTGCACTACACCAAACTTCTTCTTTGCTAATTGCTACCTTCTTGATCCTTTCTGACTTCTCCCTCCGCAATGTCACTCCTCTTCCGCTCAAAAGTCAAAGAAGCAGTGACAATCTCTTTCAACTTCTGGCTTCCCTTAACAGAGCACTGAGAAAAGTGGAGTGCTCTTTCAGTGACAAGCATTTTCCTTAAGTCAGAAAAATGACAAATTCCATAGATCTGCAAATAAGGAGGACCTCTCCTTTTCCACATAGGTTTCAAGCCTCTTCTCATAGCAAAGCACAGCTCAACACAGAATATGTAAAACACTGCTTCTTTGCTATTCTCTTTTTCTCTCTCAAACCAGAAACAGCAGGAAATAACACAGGGACCCCCAAGATTTTTTTCCTTTCTTGGCTTAAAGTTGGCACCAGAGAGCAATATCCTCAGTGGCTCCTCACACAGTAGCAGGATTCTGTTCTCTTCCAATGAGTTTCTACCAACTCCTCTAGCCTTTCTCCAACCAATCAGAAAAGCAACATTTCTTTTCAAATTGGCAAGTTCCCAACAAAGCAGCTGGTGAATCTGTTGTCTAGTTGGAAAGTTTCTGTGCCTTCTGTCCTTTGTTTCTTATGACCCCTCCCATACTTGTTTACTTTCTCACTTTTTTTCTTATCTCTTTCTATAGAATTTTTCAAATCTTCTCTTATTCTTTAGATCTTCTAGTACCTCAAACAGAGCCTCCTCATGGTCAGTAACTTCCTGGAATTCCTGGAATTTTAAAAGGAATTCTTAGAATTGTAAAAGGAATTCCAAGAAATGTATCATTCTACTGAATGAAGTGAGAACCAGGAGAACTTTGTACATAGTAACACTCATGGTGTGAGATGATTGACTGATAGACTTAATTCTTCTCAGCAATGCAAGGATCTAAAACAACTCCAAAAGACTCATGATGGAAAATGCCATCCAAATCCAGAGAAAGAAATATGAAGTCTGAATGCAGATGGAAGCTTACTATTTGCTCTCTTTTTGTTTTGTTTCTTCTTTCTCATGCTTCCTCCCATTGGTTCTAATTCTTCTATACGACATAACTAATATGAAAATATATTTGATAGGAATGAATATGTAGAGCCTAGATCGAATTGCATTGCGTCTTGGGGAGGGCGAAGGGAGAGAGGGGGGAGAAAATTTAAAACTTATAGAAGTCAATGTTGAAAACTAAAAATAAACTTATTAAAAAAAAGAAATGCATCATTCTGTCAGATAAGAAACCAACAATCTTTGCATAAACTTCCCATGGTCCCCCAAACGTTATTTTGACTATGTCAGTTACAAGCTTCAAAATCCTAAAAATTTATATGCAAATAAACTGATGTGCCACAATGTCCTGTAGTAATTGTTACCATAATAAAGACTCTTGCTTCAAACAGATCCTCTCAGTATATTCATCTGAAGGGCAATTTTCTATCTACTCCTCAAAATGTCTGTGTCTCCAATCAAAATATTATCTGAGAGACCAGGTTTCTTTATAACTTAATTTTTACAATTTTTCCTTACACAAATGTTCTTTTCCTTTTTCACCTGGCTGAACTGCTTTAGGACTTCTCTGACTTCCCCATAATACCCAAGGGAATACATTATTAGGAAAATCTTATCTTCCTGAAAGATCCAATGAGTCTTGGTCTCCCAGATATGTGTGTTTCTCTCTCTCTGTAAATATGCACACGACATATATATATGAACATATACATGTGTTTATACATAGATAACTGTGCATGTGTGAATGTATTATACATACATTTGTGTGCATGTGCATGTTTGTACATTTAGACTTATAAACATGCATGCATGTATACCATATGTGATTTGTTTGTGTATGTATGTATAAGGGTGAGATGTCTAATTTCATTGGTATTCATGTTAGTATTCATATAGAGAACTTCTGTTAAGGAAACTCCCTCTACTCTGTAACTCATAGCCTCTAACTTACAATCTTGGAGAGACATCTGGGCTGTGAGTGATGTGACCAGAGCCACACAGCCAATATGAGTCAGAGGCTAGATTCTAGCCTAGGGGTCCTTATTTCTACTGATATGGAAAATGGGAAGTAGAGAGTTTCAATGACTTGTCCAAGGTCATACAGAGGCAGGATTTGAACCCAGGTCTTTTGTCATTCCAAATTCAGTGTACTTTCTACTATACCAAGCTGTCTTTCCAAAGGATAGAATGCCTGGGTAAGATGAAAATGAATAGTGTGCAGTCTATCAATAATGCCCTAAGATTAACTTCCAATATCATTTAATACCAGTGTACTATGATCAGGAAAAAAATAGTCCTGATAAAAAAAAATTCCAAAAAATATCTCTGCTTTGGAAGGTTAAATGTCTTGACACTTTAACCATCCATACTCTGCTTTAAGAGGAATTCCATGAGCTTTCTTAGAGAGTCATTCTTCCGTTGGCCAAATGTAAAGGTGAAGTTACTTGAATAAGTGCCACAAAATCTTTCATTGGTGCTATTAAGATTAACATTAGCCCACCTAGGCATACTGTTCTCTCTCACGGTGACTACTCTTCCCACTGTTATATTGTTGCTTCTACAGCACACTGCAATCATTCACCCTACACAACAGGAAGAGAACTTCTGATAGTTTTGGATCAAAATGTAGGGAAGGGGAAAATTTAATGAGTAATCCATCAAGATTGTCTTCCCGATAATGACACACCAGATGGCAGGGCAATATTATGCTTCTGAGCAAAATAATTGCTAATTAATCTTCCTGTACATTTGTTGTTCTCTTCACCCACACAAATAAATAAAGGGCAGTAACAGATCTACCATCAAATTCAAGCTTTTGTTGTTGATTTTCAGACTATGAACAAATTAAGAGAAAAATCTATTAATCTACAAATAATAATTACCATGTGAACTTAATATAGACTTGGTAAAATTATTATTTTTTCTCCCTTCTGCTTTTGTAGCACAAATCTACCCTAAACCTTGAGGTGATAAAATTACCCCAGCTCTGAAACATCCAGACTGAATAATAGATGGAATTTTTTGTTTTTGGACATCTAACCTCAAAAGATGATTAAAATGAGAAAAGCAATGTATATTTCACACACATGCATTTACACATACATATAGCTGTTGTTGAAGAAAAGCATCTTACAACTGCTAAGTATTTCCATGATACAGTAATACTCCATTTATACAGAAATAAGTTTTCTAACAGCCTCCACTATGAAAACAATTAACAAATTCAACTTTCAAAGGTGATATAAACAACATATCTATAACAATCAGCATTTATTAAGCACCTACTATGTGCCAGATATTATACTAATTTCTGCACCAGCGATAAATAGGAAAAAAAAAACAGTTTCTATCTGTAGGAGCTTACATTCTATCAAAAAGTTTATTCGTGTAAGCTGCCAAACATCACCTCCAGAAACCAAAATTAACTTTTCTTCACAAAAAGAAATAAATACTATTTTTTTCCAGGTCAGGATTGGGGTGGGGAAGGGGCAGGTAGATGGTGCAGTGGATAAAGTGCCAGGCCTAAAGTCAGGAAAACTCATCATCATGAGTTCAAATGTGGCCTCATACACTTTACTAGCTGTGTGACCATGGGCAAGTCACTAAACCCTGTTTGCCTCAGTTCCTTATCTGTAAAATGAGCTGGAAAAGGAAATGGCAAACTACTCCAGTATCTTTGCCAAGAAAACCCCAGATGCCATAACAAAAAGTTGGATACAACTGAAATGACTGAACAACACTATATTTTTTTTTTTTACAATGTTATTACACAGAACTACAGATGGAACTAAACAATAAGGGCATATACATAGGGCTTGCATGTTTACATGGAACATTTCTAATCATTTCATGCAGTTTATAAAGGTACCCCAGCATATATTTATAGAATGAATGACAGTCTTTTTCTCCATCATTTTACTGCTTTTTGGTATTTTCTATAACCCCATTTCAAGTACTGCTGAGGGATGTCTTCTATGCTTTTGAAAGGCATATTGGTATTCCTTTAATTTGATTCCATTTAGTTACATTCATTTCTGGTCATTTGAATATTTCTTTTTCCTTATTTAAAAATCCATATCAAAATAAAGAGATCTATAACCCTGATGAGAGCAACCATGAGCCCAAAGCTTTGCATTCTTGATTCACAGGAATCCTTTATCAGAGCTACTTGTACTTGGTTTTTTTTAACTTTTCATCACAAACTTAGTGTCAGCATACGTGAATATTTTGATATGCAAAGAACAGAAGAGTATAGAATACATATAGAAAGCTATGGATGATTATTATTTCATTTTTATAGTACATGTATATAAATCAACACAATTGTCACAAAACACCCTGGCATTTTGTGCTTCCTTCTTAAATTCCTTAGAAGTAGAAAGTTGCGACTATATGGAAGGATGGCTCACAGGAAGGAGTGTACTAGTAAATGTTTTAACAACCAGCTTGGGGCATGGGGGGAGGGGTCACTGTATGCATGATATACTTTCAAGTTTATTCTGTATTGCTAACATTTTTTCCATTACTTTCATAAATCTAGACAATCAATGAAACAATAAATCAAGCCCTAATCTGTTGCCTTTTTTGATTTGAAGTTTTGATGTTGATTATAAGGCTCATGATGGAAAGTTAACAATTAGTCTTATAAACCAGAATGAACTGGCTCCAGTCCACCACAGGATCACAGGTGACCATGAAAAGGGCAAAGAAAGACATTGGAAGAATGGGTTTGATCACATACACAAAAGCAAAAAGAAACACTATTTTATGAGGTATCTGGCCATTTCATATTTTAGTATTAATGATACTTATTTGCAAAATGATGACCATAAAAATAGTTGTAACTCACGTACCAACATTAAGTACCGAGGATGAAGTGATAGAGAAATTTTATGAAAATCTAGATAAGACCCTCTAAATGAAATCAACATGCACTTTGATACTTGGTCAGTTCAATGCAAAAGATTGGAAAAAGCAATAATGGGGAGAAAGAGATGGAAAATCCCAGATCGGGAGAAAGAAAAGAAAGAAATCAAAGACTTGATTCTATAGAAGTTTCATGTTTTCTATTATGAACATTCTCTTTAAAAAAAGAAAAAGAAAAAAGCATTGGTAAGCATGGGACATGATGAGCACTAAATAGCATCACAAAGAATGAAAGTGACTACATTTTAACAGAGAAGAAAACACAAGGAAGTAATTTGTGAATTAGATTTATGTGCAGTCTGACCATCCACTCATCAGAGCTAAGATTAGAATTTATAACAAACAAAATGTAAGAAAAGTAATGGGAAAAGGTGGTAGCATACAATTAAGAAGGTTTAAACATCAGTTATTTAAACAAGCTAGTAAAATTAAAAATGGGAATAGATAACAGAAATTAATTCAGCATTGGTAATAATTTCTACCAGAAGTGAAAAAGATATAAATTAATTTCTACAGACAAAGAAACCAAAAGAACCCAGAAAGTATTAGTCAGCAATCATTTAACTTATTTGTCTAAAGAGAGATGATTGTTGAAGGCAAGACTGGATTAGAATATAACATCATTTGTAAAATCTTACAAAGGAGGATGGTAGATGATTAAACAATAAGCATTAATATGATTAAATCAATGACTGCTTATAAAACTTCTACTTCTAGCAAGGCAATATGCTAGATGCCAGGGATATAATATAATAAGGAAACAATCCCTAATTTCAAGGAGTTCATACTCTACTCATACAGGACCTGATGGCAATGTTCTGATTACTTGCTAAATGAGCAAACAACCTATGACTTTCTCCTGTGATTCATTGTGTACTCACTAAAAGGCCAATGGGTACATTTACTGAGGAAATGTCATCTGTGGTTTCAAATTGTAATCAGCAAATAATCCTGCTTAATGGGTAGCACACTATTTGGCAATGCTTATCACCGAACAGACTATTTTTTAAATTAATTAAGGATTTTCAGGGGACTGACTGACAGAGAATCATAACCAATCAGCACCTTCAGAAGAAATTACATGTGAACACAATAAGATGGAATTTTATGCATTCCAGGAGACCTGTGGATTTCTGGAAAACAACAGCTAAGGAGGGGGGGGAGAGGGGGAGGCACTATCAGGATTGTGATAACGTTCTGAACAAAGCTATGAACTGCCAAGAGCCAAAGCCATAACGAAAACAAACAAACATGGCAATCACCTGATGTTGATAAAGCAGAAGGCTACTGTATAAAATGAATAATTCTATGACCTGTGGCAGGATAGGATTTCAGTCTCAACTGTCTTGGCTTGAGATGATTCTCATGATCCCAGCGTGTGGTTACAGTGAAGTTATTTCCATGCAGCAAGTAAATACCTGCTTATTTCATATACCTCTAAACTACTGTATTTGAGATGGGGAAGAAGGCTTCTATTTAGGATGTTACAAAAGGTATATACTTGTTGAGATTAGTCATAAAAATATCTATGTCATTGAATCTAGGTTGGGGGTGAGGAGAGATATTAGGCCAACAAATATGTGCCCTAAATATACTTGGTTTGAAAATTCAAGACACAGAAAATATCTTAATGTCATGTATCAGTGCCATCCCCCTTTCAGGACATCATTGATTCTCAATTATGTAAAAATCACTCTGAAATACTCTACTTTGTTTTAAATCATAACCTCTATAACTCACACTGTACTCTACTAAAATGACAACGAAAACAACAACCAGATAGGGTTTCCTTTCATCAGAATTTTGTAAAAGTTCTTATTTTTAGTTAGCAAAGTGGATTGACAAGGGAAAAACAAACTCTGAATCAGTGTGCTGATGTGTGATATTTACAGTATTGAATAATAAAGAGGCACACTGCTCATAAGGAGTCTAAAGACTAAAGGAACTATCTGGCTTATCCAAGAAAGCTAGTCCTAATTTAAAAAAAAAAAGGAGCATAGATTTACAGCTAGGAGGGACTTTAAGGAATAATAAGTCCCAGATAGATGAGGTGATTTCTCCAAAGTCAGCATCAGAGCTGCAATTCAAACCTAGGCTCTATAACTATAAATAGAGTATTCTTTCTACTGTTGAAGGCTGCCTTCTGAGGTTGTTAAATTATCAGTTTAAATTTAGCCTCAGAATAATATTGAGTCTAGCTTGCTATAAAGAACACTCTGTTGTAGAATAAGCTTCACTAGTTATTTACCTCCTTTAATTTAGTCAATTAAAGAGACACAGTATGGTATACTGGCTACAATACTGGCCTTGAGGCCAAAAATTACCAAGTGCAAGTCCCATGTCTGACACATACTAGCTATGTGACTCTGGACAAGTCATTTACCTAGAGAGTTCTGAAAGATTCTTTAAAACTAGAAGTCCTGAAGGAGGTGGCATGAGTCAGCTAGGTGGAAGGAGTTTCCCCACCTGAAAGTTCCTCAACCAAGTGTTTCAACAAGCCGGCTAGCAGCTTCTGTGGGGGTATGGTATAAGATCCATCCACAGCCAGCACCCAGAAAGCTGCCAACAGCACAGGTTCTTTTGATCTGCTTAACTAAGGAAAGCAAGGTGAAGGGGTTTGACAAGCTTAGTTTAATTCAGCATACAAATATCATCCACTTAGCTCAGGTGAAAAAGACCAGCACACTGAACTTCAGAACAAAATACAAACAAATTACAAACATGAACAGATAGACCTTGTCTGATTCAAATCCCAATACATAGTTACCAGAGTTCAACAAAGTCTCAGCATCCGGGTTTACAAGCTGGAGGGCTCCTTAGCTACAGCTGCCCAGAGTCTCCTTATCAACACCATCTTGAGAGGCCCACACAAATGGCTCTGTCCTCCCTTCTTATAGGGCTTCAGAAGTCATCAACCATCATCTGAATGACCACAACTTAGGTTGCTATGATTGGTTCTTGGGTTAGCCCCTCCCCTTAGGACCCTGGGAGGTTCACATCCACACAGGTTAGGTTAACACCTAATAGGGCATGGCTCTGGAGTTAGCACCTCCCCTTAGCCAGCCCCGCCTTGGGCCCCACCCCAGTCACCAATCCACACCCACATAGGTTCCACACCTAATAGGGGTTTGGGCCTGGGGCTTAGCGCCTAGTAAGGCTCAATGAAATACACTCAAAGAAAACAAAGGCATTTTGCTTACCAACACACCAAGGAAAGCACAGAGTCAATCCCTATTTCTAATTTAATGAATAAATAAAGCTAGTTCTTTGCACACTGTATTTGGTACATATTTGTTGACTGAATAAACAAATCTAGTAAGGGAAAGATGGAAACAAATAAGAAATTAAGTGCATAGGAGAATACAAAGTGTTTTCAGTGATTCAAGGAAGGAAAGATCCCCTATAATTAGGTGTGATATGAAAATGAGGTCTTTAAGATGGGCCTTGAAAGTCTTTAAAAGATGAATTTTCTAAGGCAGAGGTACAAAGAGTAGATTCCTGGCATTTGAGGATGATATGGAAAAAGATACAGGGATGGATGAGGCAAGACAAAATTAGGGAATAATAAGTAGCTTGACTGAAGTACAGGGATCTTAAAGCTGAACAAAACTTGTGAAGCACAGCCAAATGGGTAGACGGAATCAATGTGGAGAGGACCCTGAGAGCTAGGGTAAGGACTCCACTTTCCATGTTAAATAATGGGGAATTACTAAAAGTTTCTAAGTAGGAGGGTGATATTTGTGCATTAGAAAGATTACTTTGGTGGCTATTTGGAAAGAAAAGTAACTGGCCAACAGAAAATCATCTTGGAGGCTAATATAATAATGTAGGAGAAAGGACCAAGATTGTGGCATTGGGAGTGAGAAGTTCATCTATCAATATACCCTGCTGAGTGGTGAATTACTCTCACCTTATGTTGAACACTTTCTGACACACATCGGGAATATCTTGAATTTGTTCACTCACTTGACTTTTTTCTGAATTACTCCATCCATTCTGTCCTTAAACACAAATATCAACACAACACTAAGATGAGGTGAGAAATACTAAAAGAACACTAAGATGATATTGAAAAGGTTCATAGGATGATAGGCATAGAACTGAAAAGGAAGCAAAGACCATCTAATACATTTCAGTAATACAGCTGTGGAAACTGAAGCCCTGGGAGTATAGCAACTTGTATTGTAACAGCCCTCTCTCCCCCTCCTATGAAGTCTTCATATTCCAAGCAGTATATAAGGCATTTAAAAGGAATTCTCTAACAGCAATTAAATAGTGATTCAATTAATTTCTGTAAATGTAATTCAATATTCATTTATTAAGCATCCTACTAGTGTCGAAGAATCCAAAATATAAAGAATAAGATATGAGAGTCCCTGCCCTCAAGAAGTTTCCAAAGGTTTAGAGGAGATAAGACAAAGACAAATAACTATTATATTAATTAGAATGTAGTAGATGCATGAAGTGGAGGAGGGGAAAGAGACAGACAGACAGACAGACAGACACAGACAGACACTTCTTGGTGGAGTTAGCATTTAAGAAGAGCTTTGAGCTATGGGAATGAAGGCATTTCAAGCATAAGAGATAGCAAAGACAAAGGCCAGAAGATAGATGGAGGAGTCTTTTCCACGGCAAACTTGAATGAAACGTAGGGTTGTGGAAGGGAGTAATTTAAAATAGTGAAGATGAGGAATATAGGATCCTGATTATGGAGGGTCTCAAATGTTGAACCAGTCTGGACTTGATCTGGTAGGAGTATCTAAGGAATCTGGAATTTATCTGGTAGGCAATAGGGAGCCATTGAAAAGTTTTGAGCTATGATGGTAACTATGAAATGTAGTGATATGGTTATAGCTGTACATTAGAAATATTACCTAAACAGAAATGGACAGATTAAAGTGTGGGTGTGGGGAGAGACTGAATTAGGAAAGACAGGTTGGCTAAAACATTTATTAAGCAAATATTACATGCAAGGCAAAGTACTTGGCACTGATTCACCAATTTTCTGAGCAATTAATGAAAAACAATCAGAGCACTTGAGAAGAGAATTTAATTAAAAGGCAAACATTGACTTTGGAATGGCTTTCTGCTTGCCACAACAAAAAGCCCAATTTTCTATGGCATCATAAGGAAGGTTAAAATGATTTCATTACTATTAATCTACTACCATTAGTTCATCAGATTTATCATAAGGATCTGAGCCAAAGCTAAGATTTAAATAGCAGATATTCTTTATTTATTTTGCAAGTCAATATGCACACACATGGTGTTTAAGACATATATTT
Source organism: Phalanger gymnotis (assembly GCA_028646595.1). Classification (NCBI taxonomy): domain Eukaryota; kingdom Metazoa; phylum Chordata; class Mammalia; order Diprotodontia; family Phalangeridae; genus Phalanger; species Phalanger gymnotis. The sequence continues at coordinate 226,396,384 of CM053626.1, forward strand.
TAGTATATGTTTAGCTAAATATATTTGCATATATACACTAAACTAGGATTTAGGAAATAGGACTCTGCAGCTAATTTATGAAACTGGATATAAAGGGCAATTTTCCTTCCTCCCCAGGACTTCCCTGTTCCTCTGCTATTAACTGTTCCTAGACACTGCCACCCATATTTTAAAATAAAAATTAAGTTATACATGTATATATGTATGTATACATATGTAAGTGGGAATACCCCAGGGAGACTTCAGGAAAAAGTAAAGGTTTAGCGGGGCTAAAAGACAAATACATTGAAATATAAAAGGAAAAACCTTCAGATGAAAGATAGACATTTTCCACCTTACAAAGAGCCTGAGACTGGATTTAATTTCATTACCCTAGACAAGACGCCAGTAAGACAGTGAACTTGGCCTTAGGACACAGACTATTTTTTTGTCTTCGGTCCTTGCTACTCATCAGTATAAGATCTAGAAAGGAGTGTATTGTCCAGTCTTGTCTGACTCTTCATGACCTCATTTTGGGGTTTTCTTGGCAAAGATACTGGAGTGGTTTGCCATTTCTTTCTCTAGTTCATTTTACAAATGAGGATACTGAGGCAAACAGGGTTAAATGACTTACCCAGGGTCACACAGCTAGTGTCTAAGGCTGGATTTGAATTCAACAAGATGAATCTTCCTTGCTCCAGGCCTGGCACCCTCTCCACTGTACCACCTAGCTGCCCAAGCAGTATGTGAAGTATAAGTGACTGAAAGGGGGTGGATTACCAAAAAGCAAGGTAGAGTATCTTACTGAGGGAAGGGGCTTTTGACCCAAGAAGGACTATCAAACAGAGTTTAATTATCCAGGAAAGATTATTGAAAGGCTTGAATTCTTCCACTGTCTGTCTAGAGGTGACAAATACCAGAGTATCATCTCTAAAGGAGTCCAAGAAGACAGGTTTCTGTCAATAATCCTGTGTTAGCTGTTTGCCCTAGCTGAAAGAATGCTGTAACATTTCCAGCTGATAAGATGGACTTAACCCCTAGACCAGTCAGTGGCTGAAGGTAGAAAAAGACCATAGCTATCCACTAAAGAGCAAATCAAAGACCCATCCAGCAGAGTTGGCATGCCCTGAAAAACCCCAGTGTCTAAGTGACCTTCTTATCTCTTAGGTTGTGAGTGTAATCTTGTTATTCCAGTCTGACAGCTATTGCCCAGTAGCAGAACTACTTGCTCAACACAGTCTAATAGTAGATAACCCAACAGCCAAGTGATCTACCCAGGCTAGTCGGTCCATGTCTAGCCCCTAAGCAAATTCCCTAGTCTAATCCAACACTATTCCAACCCTAGGAGGAACTTGAGTAGCAGCCAAGAGACCTGTTCCAAATAGCCCAGCAGAATCACCTGTCTCCAGCTCGACCGATACGACACAGACTGATTGCTCCAAGAGAAACCAGCCTAGCTGATCAGGAGAATGACCTATCTATGACTGACACTGCTCCATGCAGTGTACTTCAGAAGGATTCTTGGGGGTGGGGGGCAGGGGCGGGGGGTTAGACATTGAGGCCCAGAAATTCTGGGGTTTTCTTTTGCTTATCACATGTGTACCCTACATATAAGCCTCACTACCTTTTTAAGTACTTATCTACTCTCACTTTCCACTGTAGATTCTATCTTGGAGAAAGAGCCTCTGATTTTGGGGAAATTACTTTGTAACCACTGTTATTGCTATACTATTTGAGTAAATCCCTTCGTTAAAGAACTGAGTGTACAAATTAATTGTTAGGGGGAAGTACACCAGTGAGCATCTGTGAACAAGATTCAGGAGGATACTGGTCCACAGGATTAGCCTCTGAGAACCATGAAAGTAATTGCAGCTATCTATCTAGGGACCCAACAAACCAATGAATGCTCCTGTGAGTTTGAAAAATGAGCCTGGGGTAGTGGATTGGTGATGGTGTTTCCTGTACATATGCTGAAAAAAATATAATCTGAATTTAGGGATGCATATGTACTTATGGGTAGGTGTGTGTGTGTAGATATAGATATCTCCACACATATTCATATACACACAAAATGAGAGACAGAGAGACAGAGGAGCTTCATGAGAGGAAGAAAGGGTTCCCTTTGATTTCTAGGCTGTTCATAGTTCTGCTTAAGTCAAGAAGCACTTATTAAGTGCTTACTATGTGGCAGGCACTGTGACAAGTGCTTGAGATACAAAGAAAGGCAAAAATAGTCCTTTCTATGAAAGAGCTTACAGTTTAATTGGGGAGATAGTAATTAAAATACTTTAAAATTACTTTAAATTATAAAACCACCAAACTTGTGATGATGTCATGATATAGGTATTTTATAAATTTCCAAAACAAGGAAGAAATCACTTCACATCTCACTTTCTATCTTACATTAACACCCAAGTAAGGTGCAAAAGTAATTTTAAAAAAATTCTTCCATGTGATTTCATGCCTTAACACTGTGAACATGTGCTCAAAATCCTTAGGAAAGGAAAAATAGTAAAGCAATATTATTTTTCTTCTTTGTATTCTCTGAAACAGAACTCTGGGGAAAGATCTATGTTATATTAAAAAAATAATATGTCCCATAGAATCACAAAATGTTAGAACTGCAAAGGACCTTAGAGATAATCTAATCCTTCACTTGCATTTTGCAGATGAAAAAAAAAATAAGCAATAGAGAGCTTGTGGGTTGCCTAAAGTTACCCCTAGTCCAAGATCTCCCCACTGAACCATTCCTTACAGCTGTAACGACATTGGAAGTTAAATCAGTATGAGTTCCCCAAAATTATATCAAATGTAATATCAAGCCAGAAATTAGCCAGAAACCAGAGTGGGGAAGTCTTTTTCTCTTTTCTGATTCCCTGTCTCTCCATCGGTTAGTTGCTCCCTGACCCTGCCACCCACTTTCTCCATTCTCAAAAGTGGAAGAAAAGGAGGACGAAGAAGAAGAATAATGGTACAAAAGCAAAAAAGCAGAATGTTGTACAAGTTGAGATAGCAGCCCACATCCTTATTCCCAACCACTGACTTCCATCCTTGTTATCCCCTTTACTCCACACCCAAGCCCACTTCAGACCATACTGGGGGCAGCATATAAGCAACACTTCTCCATCATGCCCTCATAGGTACCTCCTATCCCATCATTGATGCCCCACCCCCTGCCCTGCTTTACAGTTTCCTTCTGTATTTTATCTTCCTCCTTGAAGACAGGCAATATCTCTTTTTTAATTTGTTCCCCAGCGCTTAGCACAGTTCCTGACACACAGTAGGCACTTAATAAATGTTTAGTAACTGACAATACCCCTTGGAGAATTTCATTAGAGGCCACTGCTCTACTGGTTGTTCTCTTCCTCCAGTTCTGCTGGAAAATTCCCATTTGACCTCTGTGAGTCAGGTTTAGGAAGTTGCTTTCATTTAAATTTCCCTGATTTATAATGCAAGCTTGATTCATGTGCATCCATTTCAATTTGGGCTGTACAAAATCAGACTGTGCTCTTTCTGACTCTTCAATTATTACATGAAAGGAGAGGACATGAAGTCACTCTCTTCTCTACTGGGGAAATTGCTCCTGTGAATCAAGTCTTGCTACTGTGGCCATAGCAATCTACTGAAAGTCCCCTGTAGGAGAGTTTTCAAGGTACAAACTGAAATGTGTTCTTAAAGTGGCAGCTTCATGTTTAAAAGTAAAAATATAATATTTTAAAATGCAGAAACAAAATGCAAATACCTTAAAGAGATTTCATTTTCTATTCTATATTCTATATCTATAGAGCAATTCTATTAATAAGCTTCAGTCCAATTTAAAAAAAATTGCCACAGAAAACAATATGATTACACTACAGAAACATAAGAAGTCTAGATATGAATAAAGACAAGCTTTAGAAACATTTTTATTAAACATGTTTTTATTTTAACATTTTCCCCACAATTTAAATGCTATTTTCATTCCTACTGTATTATGAATTAATGTTAGGGGATATTTTTTTTTAATCTTTGTATCCACCAGAACCTACCATATTACCTTGTACACACTAAGCACTTAGTAAATGTTTGTTGAATTGAATTGATTAGGATGAAAAAGATAGGTGGAATCAGATTGTCAAAACTTTTAATAATTCCCATATAGATGATTCCCAAGTTAATATATCTAGCCTGAGTCTCATTCTCAAATGTTTATTAGACATTTCCAGTTGACTACCACCTAGGAATTTACAATCAACATGTCCAAATAATAACTTATCATCCCCCATTCCAATATATCCCTCTTCCTGACCCCTGTATTTCTGATGAAGGCAATAACATCCATCTAGTCATCCAGGTTCAGTCATCTCATATATTATTACTCATACTCATTTCAATTATCCTTGACTCTTCAGTATCCCACAACTCATATACTGATCAGTTGCCCAGTCTCCATGATTTAAAGTCCATGACGTTTTGAATACTGATCACCTTCTTACCACCTCTCATCTCTTCTATTGCCACTGACTCAACTATTCTCCTTGCCTCTATTTTCTCCTTTCTCTGATACATCTTTTTCCTCAGCTGCCAAACTGATATTCCTGAAATGAAGGTTTGATTGTGGCACTTGCCTGTTCAGGAAGGTCCAGTGACTCTATCTATATTGCATCAATGATAAAATATAATCGTTTCTGTTAGGCATTTAAAGCCACTCATAAACTGGTCTCCCATATGTCTTTCTAGGATTATTACACAATCATTGTGTGTATATACATACATACATACATACATACATAAAAATCAACTTCACAAATAAAAAATCAGGAAGTTGGCTAGATAGTAATTCATTTAAGAATTTTCTTGAAGGGAGACAAGTTTAATATAGGTCAAAAGTATACATAACAGCAAAAGATAACATACTCTTAAGCTATTTTGAGAGTTATGGTGTCTAGGACTTGGAAGTTGATAAAACCTCCATGATCTATCCTGGGCAGATGATATGTGGAATGTTATGTTCAGTTCTAGATACCACATTTTAGAAAAGATTGATAAGTTAAAGTCCAAAAATAGGATGCCTAAGATAACACATACTTTCAAGAGTATTCCAGATGAGAATTGGCTGAAGGAAGTGGATATATCTGACCTGGAGGAGAAAACACTCAAAGGGCATACCCAATAGCTAGCTTCAAATGATTCATTTTGTGATGGATTATTATTTAAGTCAACCTCCTGATGTTTTATTTGTGAAGTTGATTCTTATATGTCTGTATATACACACATGTATAATACATGTATCTATACACACATATATGTGTAGATAAGTGTACATATCTATCTGTCTATCTGGCTGTCTGTCTATCTATCTATCTATCTATCTATCTATCTATCTATCTATTTATCTATCTATACCACAATTATACATAATGACTATGTAATATCCTGGAAAGACATATGGGAAACCAGATTGTAAATGGCTTTAAATGCCTAAAAGAGGAGATTGTACTTTATCACTCCAGCAACATAGAATCACTGGAGTTTCCTGAACAGGAGAGTGACATAATCAGATCTTCATTTCAGGAATATCAGTTTGGCAGCTGTGTAAAGGTTGGGTTAGAGGAAAGAGAGAATGGAGGCAGGGAGAATTATTGGGCCTACTGCAATAGAACAGACAAGAAGTGATGAGAAACTGAACAGAGGTGATGGCCTGATGAATGCAAAGAGGAGGATCAATATTCAAAATGTCATGGAGGTCTATTACGACAAAGAGGAATTATAATTGTTCTACTTAGGCATAAAACTAGGAGCAAAGCCTAAAAGTTTCAAAAGGTCAAATTTAGGTCTGATGTAAAGAAAAAACTTCCCAACAATGAGTTGCTTCCGAAAGCAAAACAGGCTACTTCAAGGGGTGTTGGAACTCCCTCACTGGAAGTCTTCAAGCAAAGGCTAATGAGTGCTTGCCTGGTATATTCTTTGGGATGGTTATTTAGGTACAGTTTGGACCTTGGAAGTCTTTTTTAACTCTGAGACTGTGTGATTCTGGTTACAGAATCAGGAATAGAGAGAGCTAGGGTTTGATAAGAGAAATGCCGAGAAGACAAATGCCACTAAATTTTCTTGGTTTATGCTCCTATTTTCATGATATCCTTATATCATCATCATCAACCACAACATCATCTCATTAACACAATGCCATTATATTCTGAGCCTTCTGTTACACTATCAAGTGAGGCTTGAGAAAAACCTCTCTCATACAGAGAATAGAAAAGACTTCTCTCTTTAAAAAATTCTGGGCGCACGGCAGAAATTGGCTGCAAAAGTTAGTGTAGCTGTTCACAATTGTTACAAGATGCCCAAGGGAAAATTTACTAAGGAGATTGGTTCTGGCAAGAATAAGGTTTGTGAGGCCAACTGCTTCTGGGGGATTAGAAAAGATATGTCTTTGGAGAGCCAGATAAAGTGATTGGACAAAGGCATCCCTTGTAGTTTCAGAGAACCTAGGGATGACTTGCTATATTAGAGAAGCAGAATATGAAGAAAGCTAGGATCACTGAGATTGCTTTTTTTTGTAAATAATATACCAAGATCACTAAATATAACATGAAATATTGGAACAAAATTGCCCTGGCATTGGCCAACCTGAACTATTGTTTCTAGCAAGGCAGCTATTCCGCAACAAGATCAGGAAATATATGAGGAACTTTAGGGCCGGCTTAAGATTCAGGTCTCAGACTCTGTGACCTAATCTAGCTGGATCGCTTATGGAGGCTCTGTGATTAGGGGCCGGTTCCAAGGAACTAGTGGCCTAGGCTGATGTATAGGAAAGGGGCTTTCCTCAAGTTTGAATTCTTGGACATTATAAATAAAGTCTTTTATGTGCCTCTCCCTTACAGAGCTGAGGCCAGGCACACAAGTCTGGCTATGAATCCTTTCCCACCAACCCACACATGATTGCAATATTTACTCCCTTTCCCTATGGTCTAATCCAAGCTACAACTGCTTTCATCACTGTTTGTGCCAGTGCCTCACTCCCCCCATAATGTAATTTCTTTTTAATTTGATAACCTCTCCATGTACATTTATTTCATAAGAAATAAAATTAATAATGCTGTCTTAAAACTTCTGAACATTGTCTATACCTTCCAGTGAGATCCAAAACTCAACATTCATTTTACCCATTTAGTCTTTGGCACCTACGACCAGATGTACCCAAATGCTTTTTGTAGGTAAGCCTTCTCTTTTTCCTATGCAAGGGAGAGCTTTTACTCAAACTTCAGTTGGTATAGCAGCTGAAAGTGCAGAGTATAATAACATTGTATTAATGAAGTGTTAAAAACTAACTATAAAGATACATTTAGATGATGCTTTCAAAGTTTCATGAAGAGAGATTCATCTCTTTACCCTTCAGTTCTGGTCAGCTAATTGGATGAAAACTCTGTATCTCACTCTCATCTCTTGATATTCTAACAGGAAGATAAAAAATTCCAGGGTCCAAAGTAATTTTGGTCTTTTTTCTCTTGATGGTCTCTGGTGTGGACTGAGATCCCTGCTTGCCTCTATTCTACAAAAGCAGCCTGCATGCTCACCAATCAATGTCTCTTCTGGGCCCGTTTCCTATAAAATAAGTAACCACTTCTTTCAAATTTAAATAAACATCAAATAGCTTTAGGACATTGTCTTTACATTAAAATGTCCCATGTAGTCCAACTCTCCATTGTCTATCCCATTTGGTACCTTGAGGATGGGAACAGTGAAAAGAAATACAAAGGTAAAGAAAAACCAAGTGAAATGGGGATTAGATTAAAAAAAACTTAAAAAGTAGCATTTTCAACCAATGTGATTATTTTAAAGAAAATCTCATGTTCCCAAGATTATTCCTTGACTCTCCTGTAATGGAGCATAGGGAAGTAGTGATTGGTGAGGACTTCAGAGAAACTAAAAAGCAATTTGGTCAGCCTTCTGCCTTTAGGCCCAGAAACTATAGAGCAATATTCACTGACAATCTGATTCAATGTTAAACAACTTTGATTTTTTGGATATTTTTCTTGTGTTTAGTCTACCTCCTTCCTGTGTTAGTTTGAGCCTGATTTCATCATTCGTGTATTCAGTGGAAAATCACTGGTCATCATTCTTTAGGTAAGAGCTCTTCATAGACTTGAAAGCCATTACTAAAGGAAAATTGTTCATTCAGCCTTTCCATTTTCCAGATGGACTCATTCTTAGTTGTGTTAATTTTTTCCATCTCCTCTATTGAACTTCCTCTATGTTTCCCCCTTCTCTCTGGTAAGAGCCCAATAAAGCATAATGAAGTAGATTAGCTCAGCATTCTTATGTTGTGCTCTTATTTGTACCATTAATCAGATATCCTGCTGAATTGTGTGAATAAATTGGGGGAAAATGATTGGAAGTCAAAGCAGCTGCTTTGCTTCCCATGGTATCACTACTGCAGTGGTTCTCAAAGTGTCATCTCAGGGACCCTTGGGGGTCCTCAGGACCCTTTTAAGTGATTCACAAGGCCAAAACTCTTTTCATTACAATAGTGAAATATTTTAATTTCTTAATATCGATAGGTATAACCCACATAAATAAAAGCTCTTTGGGGTATATATCTGTTTGTGAGGATCCTCAATAATTTTCTAATAACATAAAAAGTGATCTGGATATTAAAACAATTGAGAATTGACATACTACAATCTAGCTACTTGACTTTAAGAACTATAATGGTGCATGATATGCTATAAAATTTCCCTAATTTACCAAACAATTGCACTCTTTTCACATGCTAGCAAGTTTATGCTTAAGATTCTGCAAGCAAAGCTTTAGCAATATGTGAACTGAAAAAAACCAGAAGAGCAGGCTGGTTTTCAAAGAGGCAGAGGGATTAGAGACCAAATTGCCAATATTTGCTGGATTATGGAGAAAGCAAGGGAGTTCCAGAAAAACATCTAATTCTGCTTCATTGACTATACTAAAGCCTTTGACTGTGTGGATCACAACGAAACATGGCAAACCCTCAAAGAGATGGGAGTACCAGATTATCTTACTTGTTTCCTGAGGATCCTGTATATAGGCCAAGAAGCAACAGCTAGAACCCAACATGAAACAACTGATTGGTTAAAGAATGAAAAAGGAATACAACAAGGTTGTATGTTGTCACCTTATTTATTTAACTTATATACAGAATACATGCAAAATGCCAGGCTGGATGAATCAAAATACAGAATTAAAGTTGCCAGGAGAAATATCAACAATCTTAAATATGCAGATGATAACACTCTGATGGCAGAAAGTGAAGAGGAATTAAGAAGTCTTTTGATGAGAGTGAAAGAAGATAGTGTAAAAGCTGGTTTAAAGCTTAATGCCAAAAAGAACTCCTGGCAAATAGAGGGAGAAGAAATGGAAGCAGTGTCAGATTTTACATTCATGGGCTCAAAGATCACTGCACATGGCAATTGCAGCCGTGAAATTTAAAGGCACTTGGTCCTTGGAAGGAAAGCTACAGCAACTCTAGACAGCAAGCTACAAAAGAGAGACATCACCTTGCCAACAAAAGTCCATATAGTCAAGGCTGTGGTTTTTCAAATAGTAATGTCTGGTTGTGAAAGTTACACAATAAGGAAGGCTGAGCACTGCAGAATTGACACTTTCACACTGTGCTGTTGGAGAAGACTTTTGAGAGTCCCTTAGACAGCAAGGAGATCAAATCAGTCAATACTTAAAGAAATTAATACAAGCTGGAAGGTCAAATACTAAAGCTGAAGCTTAAAAATTTTAGCCACATGATGAGAAGATAACATTCATCAGAAAAGACCCTGATGTTCGGAACAATTGAAGGCAAAAGGAGAAGGGGATGGCAGAGGATGAGATGGATAGATAGTATCATGGAAACAATAAATGTGAACTTGAATAGACTTCAAGAGATAATGGAAGACAGATAGGCCTGGTATGCAATGGTCTAAGGGGTCATGAAGAGTCAGACATCACTGAACGACTAAACACCACCAACAACAAGAACACGTGTCTGAAACCTTTTCATGATGGAACATACCTCTACCGGGCTGGCCCCCTTCTCCTTTTGTTGAGCTATAGTAATTGTCTTAATGAAGCTCACCATGAGCTGTGGGAGAATGTCCTGTTTCATTTTTACATAAACATCTTCCAAGTGAAGCATGAATGGCCTTTTTAATATGCCACATTCAATAACGGGTTTCAGAAGTACAGGTTAAAGAAGAAAACCCAATATTTCTTGCCCACAAAATTCTTCTCTTCTTGGAAAAAAATCTTTATATTCAACCATGTTAACTCTTCTAAGGTCCAGGCAGGTTTCTCTGACTTAACTTTTCATTTGAATGACTTATCCACTTCAGATTGAGCTGAATTCCCAACCACACTTCAGATTAATTGGAGCTGTACTTTTATGCACTAGGGTAAAATATCATTCAGATTTTACTTGGAGATAAACATATTACTTGCAAAAGATTCAAAGAATTTTAGAACTACAACAACTTCAGAGACCATCTATTACTACCCAATACCTGGGTAACAATCTCCTCTTCAACATTCCTGATAAGTGTTTAGCCAGCCTTTGCTTGAAGTCTTCCAGTGAGGGGGAAATAGTTCTGATGAGCTCCTGTTATTAGGAACTATTTTCTTACATCAAATTTAAAATTACTGCTTGGCGACTTCTACCCATCTCCAACACATTGCCCAGATTCCATTTCTGTGAGGTAAAACAAATTATTCTCTACCTGTGTGCATCTGTTATATCAAATGCTTAAATGGTTGCTTTTGGAGATGTGAGATCCTTTTTGTAGCTAGCTCTTTTCTTCCTCTGGCTCTCATATACCAGAAACATTTATAGTTTGCAGCCCTTGGTAGCAGAGGTCATCTGGTAGGACTAGTACTGGGACATGGGGATTTAATCCCCTAAAGTCTTCATTGTAATGAGGGCTCACAAATTATCTATGCCTGTCAACATTTGCTATGTCTTGTGCTAATCCAGAGTCTACATGAAGTACCCAGAACGTGCGTAATAAATGACAATGAAGCTGTTTCTCAGTTCCAGGGTAAAAATAACAAATTCTGTATTTGACATTCTAGAAAAAAAACAAAAAACATGTATTAAACTAATCTGTTATAAAAATCATTGCAAAATTACAACACTGTGCATCTCAAAAACAAGTTCAAGGCCTAGCTCTATGATCCAATGCAGGCCACATCTACCTGTCAAAATAATTCATCAATTGAATTGATCCATTTAAAAAAAAGCCAAACCATTGTTGTTTGATGTTGTATGGACAAAGTATATGATTGGTTGATTGTTTCATTTATTTACTGTATTATGTAATTAGTTATTTTGGGCAAGTCAAGTAGATGAGTATTTATTAAGTGCTTCCTATAAATCAGATGCCGTGCTAAGTGCTGGGTATATGAACATAAACAAAAAGAAAGACAGGCTCCCATCAGGGAGGTTACATTCTAAAGGAGGAAAGCAACACGCAAAAGGGAGCTGAACATGTCGGGGATGAAATCCGAAGATTCAGGAACAGAGATGGAAGAGTAATACCTGGTTTGAGCCCTAACTCAAGACAGGAGTTCTGGGAGGGAGTCACTGATGGGAGAAGGGGGCCATTGATATCTTCCAGGGTGAGAAAACCATAAAGGATGCAGGAACTTCCCAGGATCAGAAGGCAGATGAAGCATGGTGGCTGACTGGAAAATTTAATTCAAATAAACAAAATAAATTAACTAAGCTGTGTGCAAGGCCCTATGTTAGGTGCTGGGGGTACAAAGGTAAAGTCTGACACAGTCTCTGTTATCAAGTTTATATTTTGCTGGGGAAGATATGATATGTTGAAGGCAAAATATAGTAGAGGTAAAAACAGTCCAGAGGAAGAGATCTAGAAAAATTCAAGGAGGGAGAGAATGCTTCCTCAGCTGGGAGGATCAGAGAAGACTACATGCCAGAGCCATTTAAACTGAGCATAAAAGAGAAAAGAAGAATTTTTTCAAGGTGAAAATGTAGTAGGAAAACATTCAAAGCACTAATGGAGACCATACAGATATTGGATGTAGCCTTTAAAGAAAAACTAGTATACACTGAGCAATCTGCAGGAATTGTGGCCATAACCCTTCTCATCCCACCTACCACCCCAACCTTTTTATTCTACTAGCCATGAAGGAAATACTATCAAATATGGGATTTGGAGCTTAATCCTGGAATGGTTCTTGGCACATAGCAGGTAATTAAAATGTTTTTTGGTTAATTTGATTATATGCTATGCTAATCTTAAAAGATCCATAGGTGGGATGGGGAGGGGGGAGTATATAGGAAAATGAATGTGAAGGATACAAAGAAAAATGTATTTAAAAAGTTAAAATAAGCAGACACCATTACATTGCTGTAGAGATTTGAATTCATTCTTTTTGGGTAGGCAAACACTATGGAAATATATCATAATATGTATAAAAATATTTATTGAGGCAGCTAGGTGATGGAGGTAGAGTGCTGGGCTGGTGTCAAGAAGATCCGTGTTCAAATCTGGCCTCAGAAACTTATTAGCTATGTAACCCTGGGCAAGTCATGTAACCTCCATTTGCCTCAGTTTCATGTTTCAATAAAATGGGGATAATAACAGTGTCTACTTCAATGAGTTGTTATGAGGATCAGGAGAGAAAATAATTGTAAAGTGCTTAGCACAATGACTGGCACATTATAAATGACATATAAATGTTAGTTACTGTAGCTGTTGTTGTTATGCCCTTTATTCAGCAACAATTCTATTATGACTAAACCCTAAGAAGCCTATGGACACATTTGAGCTTCAGAAGTCAGATGATGAAAGAAACTTCATTCCTCTTAGTAGAGAGGTTGGAGACTCTACAAGTGTTATTGTAAATTATTGCACATACTATCAGACACAGTCCTTGTGGCAGCTGGTTTTATTTATCTGTTTTCCTTTGTTATAAGATGTATTCCTAAAGGGTTGCAGGCTATTGTATCAGGAAGTGACTGAATGTGGTATAACAATAAAAAAAAAAAACCTCAAAAGCTATCGAACTTATTTTAAAGAGATTTCAAAAAAGTCAAGTTTGGCAAAAAAAAAAGCCTTTCCTGAATTTTAACAAAAATGCTTATCTCTTAATGGTTGAGAAAAATTTCCCTATATGGGAATTAGTGATAATTTAAAGAGCTACAAAAAAGTCTCATTTTCTAAATGATTTCCTTACTGCTCCACTGAAGACTAATCATAATACAGGACATCCCCAAAGTCTAAGAGTTTTAGGATAATCTGTATATATTTCAGCTCTTTATATTATTACTAATTTATATAATAATTTATATTATATTATTATATATTTATGTTATATTAATATATTATATTGCTACCCATCAGTTACTTTTTAAGTGTAGATTCATTTTGAACACATACAAATAATGGAAGATCCAGAATCTTTCCTTTGGGGAACAAGAACAAAGGTTTCCTTTCCTGAAATAAAATTTGATCAAAAGGGAGAATTCTCAAGCAAGATTAGGGGTTTTTTATAGAGTTTGTTGCAGCTCAATATGTCATGATATCCAAATCTACTGTTAAACTCAATAGCCTTTCCATTCTGACATCATATCTGATCCAACCTGAATAGTGTAATCAAGCTGTCTGCACTAATCCTAATCCTGTGTGAGCTCAAAGGGTACACACCACCAGCAGATATATACTGCTTACATATGTTATCCAAAGGCAGAAGTGAATGGGAGTCTGAGATCATCACATCCACATGGCTGGAGCATAAGGCAGTGCAATCTGTAAACATGAAGAATGGCTGTATCTAGCCCCATAATCCAGAAGATAATGGTAATGGAACAATTTGCCAACAAATATTTATTTGGTTACTACAATAAGCACAGAATTTTGTTGAAAATTTTGAGAGATAAAGAAGATTTATAGTGCATGATCCATGACCATGGAGGTTGCAATTTATCTAGAGACAAAACTCACATCCCTTTTTTCTCCCCCATCAAAAAAAGTAAACAATAGAATATAGTGTGTGTATATGTATATATGGATACAGATTTAGATATTCATATCATAACATGTATATAACATCTGTGTATCTATAGGTGTCTATATTACATTTGTGTATAAATGTATACATACAATACACACACAGACACACGTGTCTCTGCTACCTATGTGACCTCAAAGAAGTCATGTAATCTTCTTCATCTTTATATAAAGTGATGGAATTGTACTAGAGGCAAGTAGGTGGCATCTTGGAGAGAGCACTGGACTTGGAGTCAGAAAAACTTGAATTCAAATCCTGCCTCAGATACTTACAAGTTATGTGATCATGGGCAAATCACTTAACCTCTCAGCCTCAGTTTTCCCAACTGTAAAGTAGGGATAATGACAATTACTACCTGGGTTATTGTGAGAAAATGAAATAATATATGTGAAATGCTTTATTAGCCTTAAAACATTTTATAAACATTAGCTATTTTAGGAGATATCTAAAGTTTCTTCTAAATTCTAAAATCTTTTGTCTTGAGCATGGTGATGATGACAGTGATGACATTGTATAAATACTGAGTTAAGATTATTGACACAGAAGGTTCAAATTCTATCTATAGCCTATTGCAATGAGGCAAAAGAACTTGCCTGTTAAAATAGAGAGATCACTGAATTTGGAATTAAAAAAAATACTGGTGGCAAAGAATTGAAACCAAGAGAGTACCCATCAATTAGGGAATGGCAGAACAAGCAGAATACGAATGCGATGGAATACTACTGTGCTGTAAAAAATGATAAAGGCACTGGCTTCAGAGCAACTTGTAAAACCTTATGATTTGATGCAAAAGTAGAAACAGAAGAACAAGTTTTACTTTAGCAATATTATAAAGAGCAAAACTTTGAAAGATCTAGGAACTATGATCAATGCAATGACCAACCATGATTCTAGAGGACTCATGATGAAACAGGCTACCTACCTCTTGATAGAAAGATGAGGGGCTCCAACTGCAGATTGACGTATTTTCCCCACCTGGTCAATATGGGGAATTGTTTTCCTTGGCTACGTGTGTGTAACATGGGTTTTGTTTCTCTTTCTCAATGGATGGAGGAATGTAGGAGAGAAAAAGGCATATTTTCATTTATTGAAATTGTACTATTATGGAAATTCTTATTTTGTTCTGTGAATTTAAAATAAAATAAATTTTAAAAATAAATTTAAATAAAAAAAACTTAAATTTTAATTTGATTTTAAGAATTTTTTAAAACTTTTTTTTAGTATGGTTGTTGTTCTTTGTTTTCAAAGAAGACCAATATGACAATTACTATGCTAGAGTCAAGTTATAGTATATCTGACTGAGGCTGATCAATAAATGTTCTACCACAGGTTGGGTACAAATAGTCCATGTGAATATTTGGAGTGGATTCTCTAAATCTGCACATCTCATGTGTCTTTTGAGCTACTTCAATTCTGCTTTGCTCACAGAGCACAGCACCTTCTCTGATAAGGGCATGTCATGCTGGACAGTCTTCTGCCAATGTCTCCCATGTCACAGATCAATTCCAAAATTCTTAAGACAGATCTTGAGAGTGTCTTTCCATTGCTTTTTCTGACCACCATGTGAGTGCTTGCCCCGTGTGAGTTCTCCATAAAATAGTCTTTTTGGAAGTTTGGCATTTGAACAACATGGGGTAAACTCATTGTATCTACTCACTATATCTATTTGGCCTTACCTTCAAGACTAATGAGTGTGTGAGTAGAAATCGTAATGCTATAGTACAAAATATCATTTTTATAATCAAAAAATAAAAATCATTTTAATTCTAAGAAAGCTCTATAGTAATCCCTATATGGTATAGTTTATGGAACTGAAGTGTTGGCAGGAAAGTGAATTGAGCATGGAGATTCAAAATATACTGGGAATGTTAGGTCAATGACTGCTTATGAAAAAATAGCATTCAACAAACACACAGTGTAATTACGGTCCTTGGTGCCCTTTGTGCCATTCACAAGCACGTTCTGGGAGGAGACATTGTTATGTACTTGGTTTCTCTAAAAAAAAAAAAAAAAAGGAAAAATATAATTTGATCTCTTAGGCCCAAAACCAACTAACAAAATAATAGCTTAGAAATTCTTAAAATAGCTATAGCAGAAAACAAGAAATAAAGATTAACTATTATAAATAAGGTAGTAAATGTCAAAGATAATCTATTACCTTCTATTAGTATAAGAGCTCTGAAAAGGAGCATAGAAGATCTTGTAATATATTCATCTGATTGCAGGCAGAACTGTACTGTATGTCTCTGTATCAGTAAGGCAAGATTCATGACCTGGAGGATGACCATGATGAACATGCCTATATGGCTCAGAATTCAAAGGATGAAAAACTGTCTCAGTAGAAGGCAGAGGAAGTTTAACATTTATTTAGACACCAGAGGATCTGATCCTAAGACCGATGACTCCAATTCAATATGGCAGTAATTATATTCCAAAACCAGAAAGCACACCTCAATGTAGCAACAAGGAAACTACAACACATTATTATAGCAAGGAACCAAGTCATCCTGTAACCTTTCCTCCTGCTGGGGCCTCCCCATAAACACTCACGAATCCTAACTGACTGCTTGTTTGCATTCTCTTCCTCCCTCATTTCTCTGATCTCTACAGCTCCCTGGTTTCCACTCTCTACTCTGCACTCTCTCTTGACACTGGCTGCCTCAATGTCTTCTTGATGTCCACTTCTCAATTCTCCTTTTCTCAATTCTGCTGCTCTCAGTTCTGCTTCTCTCACACTCTGGGCTTATCTTACATATAGTCCTAGCCAGCATCTGATTGGCTAGAACTCAGCGCACATACAATTGGCTCTGGTCTTAGTACCTCTCCTTAGGGCCCTGAGGGTTCCACACCTCTCATGACCTAAATAGCAAAAAGGTATGGGCCTGGGGCCTCACACCTAGTAAGTACAGGGTATAAGCCTGCCTACAATCAAGCATGTCTTAATCAAGTTTCCCTTAACTAGCTCCACCTGAGGCCTATTGAATGGGTGGGAAAGATATTTAATCACATCATCACCACAGTCTCCTGTCCCTTACCCCATTTTTTCCTAGTACTACAGACCAGTTTCAGCACTTCCAAGACAATCCAATCCAACAGATATTTATTAAGTGTATATTATATATAAATCACTGTTCTAGTGCAAGACATACAAAGATAAAATGAAAGATCACTCCTGCCCTTCCAGGAATGTGCACACTACTAAGGTAATAAAACATATAAAAAGATAATCATATTTATAAAAATTGAAGGAACAAAAGCACACTAGCATCTAGAGAAACAGGTCAAAAATGCTTAAGAGCTAAATCTTGAATAAAGTAGAGTTTTTAAGACTCAGAAATGAGGAGTAAGTACACTGCACAGGACAGGATATTCTTGGCATACGTAAAAGATGAAATGTTGAGTTCAAGACACGAGTCCAAAGGGCCAGACTGATTAGAACAGAAGAGGCTCTGAATGGGGTACAATTAGAACTAGCTACAGCTTAAGTGCCTCCTCCTACAAAAGGCCTTTTCTGATCTCCTTAATTGTTACTGTTATTTACCTTCATAGCTCTAAAAAATCATAAATGTAAAATATTTATGTGTCTAGACTTTCTCTCAGCAAAATATAAGTTCCTTATGGAACATAGAATGTTTTATTTTTGTTTTTGTATTGTTGGCACCTAGCACAGTGGTTTGCGCATAGTGGCTACTTAAAAATGCCTTCCTGAATCACAGAATCTCATGTACAAAAGGGAAATCCCAAGGTATTTTAGTCTAGCCAATACCTGAATAAGAATGACCCTGGCCTTCTTACTGTTCCACGCAGTAGATATTTCAACTCTTAAATATAGGCATTTTCTCTGGCTGTCTGCTATGCCTGGCATGTTCTTCCTATGCCAAACTATTAGCTTCCCTGGCTTCTTTGGCTCATGAGACAGCTAGGTCACTCAGTGGATAGAGCACAGGGCCTGGAGTCAGGAAGATCTGAGTTCAAATCTGGCCTCAGACACTTACTAGCTGTGTGATCCTAGGCAAGTTGTCTAACCTCTGTTTGCTTCGCTCACTGGAGAAGGAAATATCAAATCACTCTAGTATCTTTGCGAAGAAAACCCCGTAAGGGGTCATGAAGAGTTGAACACAACTGAAATGAATGAACAAATAACAACAAAATCCTGTCTAAGATGGAAGCCTTTTCCAATCTTTCTTATTTCTAGTGCCCTCTTTCTGTTTAATTTCTTTCCTATTTATCTTTCCTATTTATTGTTTGTACATGTTTGTTTGCTTGTCTCTGTCAGTAGATTGTGAGCTTCTTGAAGGCAGGGACTGTTTTTTGCCTCTTTTTGTATTCCCAGCACTTACCACAGTGCCTGGCACGTAGCAGATGCTTAATAAAACATCCGTATATCTTGTCAGCCCCCTTCTTTTCTATTCTAATGCCCTAAGGACAATTATTGCATACTCTTCATATTACATTTATTATATATCACTGACTAGTTCCTAATCATGTAGTGCCGTTGGGATGAATCATATTAAAAAAAAAGGATAAATAACCTCTAGTATAAAGCCTACCCAAAGTCACAAATATTAATATTTCAGGCTGTCAGAACTATCATTATTGAAAAAATACAATCCCTAGGCTAGACATGGGTGGATTTTTACTTATCTGTTGATGAAGAGTCATAACTTCATTAGAAGCATTAAGCAATGAGTCTAGCACCATTGCAAACCCATCTTTCAAGCATAACACAGCTAATGATTTCCCATTTGTGAATTATATGCAATAATCATTTCTTATTCAGCTAGTATATGTGTGGCTACCTTTTCCTCTTCCTTACGTCTAACATTCCTAAAATGTGCCTTCAGTCTTACATTTCTTGAAAACACATACTGCTTTGAATCCATTTTCCCCTTTGAGTTGCAAAGTGCTGTAGAAATCGTTAGTGTCAGAATTTCCGATGACTGTGGCCAATCTTTATATAGCACTTGGATAATATCTTTGGTTCTAGAGCGCTATGAATGTGCACAAGCCCCATTATGGCTAAAGCTGAAATGTGTACTTGGGACACTGCAGCTTCCCTTTCTGAGTATTTTCTTCCTCTTTTCAACAGTAACAATGTAGTGCTGGCACTAGTAGAGTTGCCTAGACTTTACTTAATTGTTTCCATCTTTTTTTTTTTTCAGAAATGGGTATTTTAGCATCTCTCTCCCAACAAACAAACCAAATGTCACAAAACATGGGAAATATAGGAATAGGGATGAATATGAGTTCTGCTTGTGCAGAAAATGTGACACCATATTAGATAACCATATGAGCATTGATTTTGAGCAGAAAGGAAATCATTTAATTCAACCTCATCACCCACTTTTTACTGAACAAGAAACTGAGGCCCAGAGATATTAGTGATTTGCCCAAGTTCATACAGATACTAACTGGCAGAGCTAGGATTTGAACCTACATCCTCTGATTCCAAATTCTGTACTCTTTCCATTGTACCACATGCCTCTTCATCTTAACATGAGGAAGAATAAATGTGTATAGATCCACAATAACATTTCTAAAGCATCTTAAGGTGATGGAGGCGGGAAAGGGATGTGCTAGGGGAGAAATGGAGGGATAGTTCAAATTCTATTTGGGGCTAGGAAAATGAAGTTTTTTGTTTTGTTCTGTTTTTAATTTTTAAGCTTAACGTATCAACTACATTATGTAGGACATTGCAGGCAATTGCTGTTATTCTAGTCCCTTTCTAGTATGCTCTGATTTCTCAATATCCTACCTATATGGTTGTACTACTATTATTTCCAAATTAGAAATACTAATGAATGAATGAAGCATTCATTGTTTCCTATCTGCAAAGCCCTTTGCTAAGAACTGGGGATACACACAGAACAGATGTTCCCTGTTCTCAAGGAGCTCACATTCTAATGGGAAAGAAAACACATGTGGAGGATTTCAGCTGCAAGTCAAATGGAAAGATCCCATTGTCCTTAGGGTACAGAAACAACACAGATGTTAATGTTTCTTTGTTAATGGCATTTCCACTGATAAAAATTATATCATTTTCTGGCATTAAAGCATTTGACAGTGCCAAGGACTTTGTTGACAAGAACTTTGTTTTCTGGGTCTTCAGTAGCCGTGGCTGTAGAGCTCCTCTAAGAGCAATCAGGCTGCATCTTCATAGGAGTTGCTTCCCAGGATCATGGCTGAAGGCACTGGGCTGGAAGAAATGCTGTTCCCAAGAATCTTAGATTCAGAGTCCTGGGCTGTTTTCACTGGGGCTTGAGGGGAGATGATGGTCAAGATAGTGTTGGTAGTTTGACTTGCCTGGCATATGAAGCCTCCTGTCCTTTTCCTTGGGATGCTTTGCTGCATGAACTGAGATGACTTGCCAGCCTTTTGGGTGTTGGGTTGTTAGCATTTTGTGGGAGTAGCTGGCCCCTTCTTAGGAGTTCCCTTCTATGGAAGCGCTGGAGGATGGAGGCTGTAGGGACTAGTCTGGGAGCAGATCTAGTGGCTTGCTGTGAATTGCTATTCCCAAGGCTCTTGGGCTCAGGGTCCAGGGCTATCACCATTAAGGTCTAAGAGTAAATGATGGCCTAAATGGGTGCGATGGTTTGATTTGCCTGGCACATACTGTCTGTTGATTCTTTCTGGAGAGCCTCACTGCTTCTGCCATGAATAGATTGATTATCTAAAAGCATCTATTAAGTACCTATCATATAAGCATCATGATAGCCATATAAAGACTTCTCCTCAAAATCAAAACAAAACAAGCAAAAAAACCCCAAAAGTCACAACCCAGACACTGCCAATTTGCTTGGAGTTCATAATCTATAGTTAATTTTGCTGCAGACTGACAGAAACCACTAAACACACATTGAACATGCTAGAAGAGTAGCAAGAGCTTGACTAATGGAGGGCCTTAGACACGTCACTTCCCCTCTTTTGGCCTCAGTTTCCTCATCTATAAAATAAAGGGTTTGTGCTAGGTGACCCATAAGATCTCTCTCATGTCTGACAGTTAGGTATGGGCACTTCAAAGGGTAAGTCCTGATCCTAGTGATTTGTTCTTCAGCTACCTCATCAAGATCTGGAATGAATATCATTTTTTTCCCCTTTGTATAAAAACTACTTTGGAATCAGAGGACATCCTATGTCTGCTACTAATTACCCACAAGAACCCCAGAAAATCACTTTATAGACCTCTATTTTCTCATCTCTAAAATAAAAGAATTGGACTAAAGCATCTCCAAGGTCTTTTTACGTTCCTGATCTAATGGCTTTTAAATATGTTGTGGGGCAGTATGGTATGAGGAGTCATCCAAGTTTTACCTTTATTTGGAGTGAACCCAAGAAAAGGTAGTGCTTCTCTTTTGATTAGTCAGCAGTCACTTCATGGAGATAGTCAATTTTAGTAGGCGATCAAAGCAGATGTCAGCGTTTGGCAATGCAGATGAATGACAGCAGACCAAAGCATTATAGATGGAGGAAACCAAAGGGATTTCAGAGTTCTCCTAGGTCAAACCCCTTGTTTTTTTTTTAAATTTATTTTTAATATGTTTAGTTTTCAGCATTGATTTTCACATGCGTTTGAATTACAGATTTTCTCCCCATTTCC